>OX375872.1:79149558-79749558 GCA_947359465.1 Metellina segmentata | reverse complement strand
ATGTAAAAAACCCGGGAATTTTGGAAGAGGGGAATGAACACGGGAATTTTGGGGAATAAACCCGGAACTTTGGGGAACATTGGGAATAAACTAAACCAACCATTTTTTCACATTGTGTGACTTCTTTTGGTTTGATGCTAAGTAAAACTATAAAGAGAAAACCCCATATATATAAAACTACAACCTGGAAAATTGTTTCAATAAAATTTAAATTTTCTTTTTTGGGGGAATATATTTTTTGTATAAACAACATCAGCATTTATATCCAAATCCAGATGAATGTTGATGTGATGGTTTTGTTCCGCGAGACCTAGCAGCAAAAATTAAGATGAATGTTTGCATCAAAAACAATACTTTTGTAAACATTTCATATTATCTTTATATAAAGCAGTTACAATTTACTCTCTACTTTACTGATGATTCAATTTGGCACCGGCACTTGTAAGCCTTTTATGAGGGATTAATAGCTAAAAAATAATGCAAAAACAAGAGGATCTATTTGTAGATTCTGATAGTCCTGGATCCATATACATAGTTTCAACGTCCGTTATCACCTCTTGGGATCTCGCAATAACTGAAGGTTCATCGGCATCTGCCAAAGAATATATAGGAAAAGACATTATTTGGGGTTTTTTAACGCATTTTTCTAAATGCTTTGCCAGATACTTCTTGTGGCAATACCTGCATTTAGCAGTCTTTTTATTGCCATGACCAAACTCTGATGTGTAATGACTCCACACTGTTGAAGTTGGTCTTACCATTATCTGGAACACAAATCATCCCATTAGTATGAAATAGAACACTAAATTAAATTTGAAATGCTTGAGTTCCCAATTAAAAGTTTCTTTTTTATCCTATGCCCAGCTGAAGGGCTTTCGGCCATACGCTGTCTTGCCGTTCAATATAGCGAATAAAGTCCTTGATGAGAAGTATCCCTGGTGTCAAAGGTACAAAACATAGCAGGTTAAAATTCACTAAGAGGCTCTTAGTATTGCATTATAAGTATTACTTATATAGATTGATCTCAACTCATGAAATTCAATGTTTCTAGTTCATGCATGAAACTGTTGAGTAAAAATACCAAAATCAAAATTTAAAAACAAAATGCTCAGAATTCCAATAAATATCAAATTAGATTTTTAATTTTACAACTATTCTTATACATAGTAAAAACCTGATTTTATGTTGGGAAGATAGTTTTATCAATTGCTAATTAAAGTTTTTAAATTAGAATATAATCACATTCAAAGGGCTAGTCAAAGAAACTTATTAATTCACTGGGATATCAATTTGCATAAAACGATGACAAAATAAATAGGAAACAGCCAATCCAAAGAATTATTCAAAGGTTCAGAATATATAGTCAGAACTATGCAAAGGTTTGAATGCACACAAGGGTTCTCTTAAAAAGTTTGTTCTTATGGCCCATTGACAAAAAAGAGCTAGCTCAAAAATATTGTTTTCGCATGCGCCTATTAGTACTAGTAATATCCACAAAATCTCATTATTATTTACCTTTCAATTTTTGTAAATTGCAAGATGGAAAAATTTAGGCATAAATGATATTCTATTTCTATAGACGAAAATTTTCTAAAATTTAAATGGTCACTACAAACAGTTGTTAGAGCCCGCCAAAAGAGTACACGTTTGAAGTTGCTGTTATGAACTATTAAGGAGTTTCTAAAAATATTATTGTCTTAAAATTTTCCAGACAAAACATTAAAAATTTTCAAAATTCCCGAAATTTCAAAATTTTTGGAAGTTTTTAAAATTTCTTTCCCAAAAAACCGGGTTTATTCCCGGGAATAAACCGGGTTTTTTCCACCCTTTGCAACACTGGTTGTAATCGGATCTTTCCCTTAAGGGATTGATCCCGGACTGTCGTCAATAGCCCGTTGTGTTGCTCAAGTACGACGTTAATAAAAATTACCTTACCTTACCTTCTCTGTTCCCGATTGATTACAACCGCGAGATTTGTTTACTTCGTGTTGCTGTGTCTGTCACGAAATTCGATTTTGTGGTTGTGTAGGAAGTAGATGATGTTGTTGTGGAAACTGAATTCGTAATGCCCAGTGGTCAAGTTAATGCCGTTACTGACATTGAAAATGGATAGATATTGAGCTTTGTATGGCCGATCAATAGACAATGTAAAACTAAGAAAATTGCAGATATTGTGCAATGAAAGAATTTATCTGTAATCGCGATATATGGAGAGGATACACAAGATTACTTCAAAATATATATCTGCTTCATATCCATCATAGTATATTTTCTGGGGTTTAGAAGGACATTGTTCATTTGAACTAATCTGAAAAGCACATTGCTGTAAGGTGTATTTCTTGTTTTGTTATTTTTCAATTTATATGAACGTGTTTTAACCTTCATCACACATGCATAGAATTATTTTTTTTTATCCTAGAAGTGCTAGCTTACCAACAATTCAGTTTCAGAAGCTAGTTTAATATCCTTATTTGTCCAAACTTTACTACATCTCTTCTGAGTATATATTTCTTACAGCATAACTTAAATAACAGTGTTTGAATATCTGAACAGTGAAATTCTTGTATTGGAAACGTGATGCTTAGAATGATATGAAATGAAATTTTTAAATGAATTGTTACACAGAGGTTACATAATGTTTATGCTAATTTAAAAAAAATGTTCTCTATAATTTGCTCTTGTCACTAAGGTTTGAAGTTGTATAATAGATAATAATACACTAAGCTTTTAAATTGTATACTATACATTAAAATAGATTTATTTGTCTTTAATTATCCTGTCATTCTTGGAACTAAATGAACTAGCTTTGATTGATTGAAAATTTACAGTGCAAATAATTTAAATGTGGTTATCCTATAATTTTATTGAGCTTCCATGTACAGTTTTTTCAGGTTTGCAATTATGTGTGCAGCTGAAAAGATTCAGGTATTAGAAGGCCATACCAGTGATGTTATGGGATGTGATTTTTTTGATGACTACTTAGCAACCTGCTCTGGTGATAAAACAGTCAGAATCTGGCTTCAACAAGCTGGTGGAGAATTTATAGAGACAACATATTCCCCTCTTGTGGATCACACGTATGGAGTTAATTGTGTTCGTTTCTCTCCATTTGGCACACTTCTAGCATCATGTTCCACAGATGGAAGAGCTGTTTTGTGGCGCATCCAGGTACATAAGTTGAATTGTACAAATTTTTTCATTTATTATACCTTCAATTGTTACATGGAGATAATTGTCACTTTATATTCTTGTTTGCATGTTAAGTTTTATCTTGCTACTTTTTTTTTTTAATTTTTCACTAATCATAGTATTTTTGCACTATTCTCTGTCTGCTACAGAAAACTCCCCTGCTTCTAAGTGAGTTGGCTCTCTTGCTGCAAAAAATGACTGTAAAACAACAAACCTAACATAACCTTGTCTGTTAAGTCTAGGTGGTGTTTGGCTCTAAAGGAACAGGGCTCGTGCATTTTGAATAAGGATGACTTTCCTGTGGAATTCTGAATTTTATTTTGATTTCGGTGGATGTAAGTAATAGAAAAAACAGCTCACTGTTCATCTTCTGAGTAGCTTGTAAAAATCTGAAAAATGCATTTCCAATTTGTTGTTACGAGTAACCAACTTGAATGCATTTCTTAAAGTATCTCCTTTGAAAAAAGGGTTAAAGCTTGTTTCTTTGACATCAAATGAGCACAGACTTAGTGGCAAGAGTTGTTCTTGTAGACAAACAGTAAAACTTTTGGATTTAGTATTTTTACCATGTTCATTCAATAAAATTATAATTAATACATATTTTTTATATTGATTTTTTATCTTTACTAATATTCTTTGTTGTGCTATTAGGATGGTGAAAAACTAGGTGAAATTCAACACTTAAGTGGGTCTCCAGTTCGTGTTTGCTCGTTTTCCCCTACCTCTGCTGTATTTGCCACTGCTGGTGATGATGAAAAGGTTGTCTTATGGGATATTGCTACAAAATCTGTAATCAGGTATGCATAGACATCATTTCTGTTTTCATTGGGGAAAGTTTTTAGAGATGTCCTGATTCAATATATCACATGTTATATCCCTATTCCTCTAACCTGATACATTTTCAATTTCCTTCCAGTTTTTACTCATCCTACATATATGTAATGTGCAGGCATTTGCTGCTAAACTCAGTATGTGGGATGAGGGCGATCAGGGGTGTTGCTAGGGGTCGACAGGTGGTGTCCCCTCCTGCCAAATTTTAAAGGGGCATCATTTCAGTTATATTTTAAAAACATTTCATGATTTTTCTTGGGAAAAAATGTTTTATAATTTAAAGTACAATTTTATCATTGTCACAAGTTTTTTCTAGTGGTATTAGGTGTGAAGTAAATGCTTTCAATAACTCCATCTTGAAAGTACAAATAGGAGTCGATCCTTCCTTTCATGTGGTCCCATGCAATGGTATAACTATTCAGAAAACAGACAAACCATTAGCATTCTCTTATAAATATCTGGAGAGCATAAAACAATGTTGGAAGGGACTTTTCCAACTTCTGTACTGGACACCCATAAAGGGGTCCCATTACCAAAGTTTGACAATCTGCAGATTTTCACCCATAGTCAATATTTTAAGCAATATAACTTATTAAATTTATATTGAGCTAATTAATATATTTTACCTTGATTATTTTAATTCCATAACATATCATTATTTTATGTATGAAAATTTCATTTTAGGCAAAGGTGGCATCGATCTCATAAGTTATTTATGCTATATTTTATTCTGAAGTTGTGTATTCAAATTTTTTCATTCATGCATGCAAATTGAGGAAGTTAAGCTCGTGAATTTGAATTAGCTTGCTGGTTTTTGATGATGGATAGACAAATAATAAAGTGATGTAAAATTGGAGAGAGATTTTCTTGTCTAATACAAATGCATATTTGGCTTTGAGAAAATTGTTCCACACTTGATATCTTTTTTTGATCTGGTAAATAATACATAGTGGTTAATTCACTGGCTTTCTTCAAGAGAGAAATTAAAACCTTTTCATATATTTTGCTAAAATTTTTCCAGTGCTCTCAATTTGGGAATAATTGGGCTGTAATTGTGACAAAAATTCATTATTTTCTTGAGTCTAATATGTACAGTCACTAATAATATGCTCTACTTCACCCTTGCTGCAGTTGGCAAGTCTTGAAGATAGGACTGAAAGATAAGAGCTTTTAGTTATATTGGTTTGAAATCATCTAAGGAGAACATCTATTTTCAATTGATGTGAGCTAAATTGCAAATTTTGTGTTAATGTGACTTAGTGTCTATTTCAATACACTCAATTTTATTGTACTGAAAAATGAAATTTTATTTTTAAAAGTAAAATGTTCAATCACTTTGCCATAAAATCAAACAATGTTTCCCTCTAGAATTTTGGAAGGACACGAAGCCATGATTACTGCTGTATCTTTCACTCCGGACAGTGCCTTTTTAATTTCTTGTTCAACTGCTGGAGATATGATGTTGTGGGATGCTTGTTATGGTCATGGGAAATGCTTATCTGCAGTCACAAATGCTCATGACTTGGGCATTCTGAGTTGTGATTTCAGTCCTCGGTATGAAGCAGTTTGTAAGTATTTCAATTAACTAACATAAATCCATTGACAAATGATTGTTAAATAGCTAATAAAGAGCAATCCTTTCAAATGAAAATGACTCATTTTAACAGTTTTTATTGAATATATCTATATATTTTGAAAGATTTCTTAATAAGCTTGTCCAGTCTTGTTGAGATACAGTAATTCCACATTAAATAAAGAATTAAGTGAGTTACATAGAAAAATGTATAAAAATCTCAAAAAGCTTGTTTTATCTCAATAATATAATCCACCTACTGTATCAATGGAAATTATTTCAAAAGGTTCATCAGTGGGATGCATAGATTGCAATAATCTAAACCTTTTCAGATAGAATTTTCTATTCGATTGACACTCTTCACAATGCATTCACATACTTAGATACATCAACAATGTAATCCTATAGTAAGGAGAAGTTATAGCAAGCATTCATTTCATACCTAGTTGACCATATACTTTTTCTAACAAGGTCAACCAAGCATTATGGTTGGTTCTCATATCCTTAAATTTCATGTATTTTGTACCATTAACATATCTTCAAATTGAGCTTCTGTGATTTCTTGTTTAGTTAACAAATGAGAGTAACATATTGACACTCATCATTCCTAGACAACATGTCTGTTTCAATATTGCTGTTACCTTTAATGTTTTATTTCATAATCATACATGAGTAGTCTTAAGGATTATCAGAATAAATGTCCTGTTAAATTTTTAATTTTTTTCTCAAGCATGCATTTAAAAATTTATTTACATTTTTGCTCACTCCACTTTTTTGACAGTTTAGTTTACCGTTATATAATCATATACATAATATTTTAGCTTAAAACTAAATAATTTGAAAGTTGCAGGCATTTTATGGATCTTTGAAGAGCAGTTGTGAAATCATTAGTGTTTCATGTTTGGAGATCTGTTTCTCAAAAGTAACTTACTGTAGACAGCAATATTTCATGTTTTTGTAATCTGAAAATTTTTCCTTTTGTTTAATTGGAAATAACAATTTTAAACTTAATATTTAATCCAAAATGTAGTTGCAAAAAATAAAAATTGTCAATTTGGATAGAATTAAAAAGGTTACTGTGGGTTAAGGGAATTAAAAGACATCTGAAATTTATGAAAATTACATACAGTGTTAGGTATGATAAAATTATTGCTGAGTCAGGAAGTAGGCTTTTATTCCGTTCACCTTTAAATTAGCAAAGGAAGATTACAAAACGACGATTTTCCCCTCTAAATAAGCTTACAAAATAAAATTGAGAAAAGCTCTGACAAAAACAATATTTTAGAAGAATATAGTTTGATATGTATGTTACTTAATTCAGGATTGCTTTTTAACTAATTTTCAGTTACTTGACACTGGAGAACACATTACTGGCCCATCCATTTATTAATGACCAATTTTCATTACCAGATGACTGTTTTGACAGGTTCCTATATTCCAAAATTACCACTATTACTGGCGATGGTTATTGCCAATCAGAATGTTTGGTTCCCGTTCTTTACATTACTGTTTACGCATTTCTACTGACAACAGTAATAGGAGATGCAATGAAACTTAAAATAACAATGAAAAAGACCAAATTATATTTAACTTAAAAAGTAAATTATAAAAACACAACATCAAATTACTATTAAAAAGGCTTAAACTTACAAGCATACACTTAAGCAACTTTTTACTTGATTATCTTTTTTCAAATTCACTTTTAATCTGATAAAGGTCTCTTGTGTGTGTTAAATTTTGTTGAATTTGCTAAAATTGAAATTTGGCCTAGTGTTGCTGAATTCTTAAAATTTTTACTCCTTTCACTAGTTATTTTGATAAATATGACAAGAATTGGAGACATACAATTGGGAATCAGGATGTAATAATAATATTTACGGACCTCCATGATAGCTCCTGGCATTTCATACAGCCACTGCGAAAACTGACTCAATTTGAATAACAGCTGAAGGCACATAAAAGAACTTGATTAAGCAAAGAAAATCTTTATTTGTGTTAGTCACAGATTTATACTATCATTTTCATTGGGGCTTACTTGCAAAATAGTAGACAGGTTTACTTTTGCAGTTGACACAATTTACTATAATTTTCTTCAACTATTTTTGCCAATAGTTAATATTTTTACACATCCTGAGGATATAAACAAATCAAAGACTTCACTAGCAGAATAAACCTTCTACCGATTAAATTATTATTTCACTGATTGATAACACACTTAGATTAAGCAGAAGAATAAAAAGGTTCACAAAAGTAATTTCATGTAAAATCTTGCACATGCACCATAATAATTATTTCATTCTTATATCATCACTCAAATTGCAAAAGGTTGTATGTTTAAAATTCCATTTTTATGCTATGTGTGGCATTTTGTGGTTTCCACCTGGTGGCAAAATATCTTGTGTCATCAGCTGATCCAATAAACTAAGAATAACACCCAAAGTATATAATAATAGATTCAAATCGTAGGGGAAATAATTCGATTTTTTACTCTCCTGAAAAATTCAGCTTTTAGACACTTTGAGTAGTGATATCTCATTTTTAAATTATCAAAGCCTACAACTTTCACTATCAGCTGCTGTAAAAAACTCGAAATTTCCATCTAGTTAAAAATATTTATAGGTCAAAATTAAGCCAAAGGACAATAATGAAAATTTCAGGACATAAAATAGACATCTTGGTTTATAGTACAGGGTGATTCATAAATACGTATACATTTTCCAGATGCTGTAAAACAGGAACAGTTTAAGACACAGTCCCTAAAATAAACTGTTAGCTAGGTATACTCATAAAGTTTGTGTCCCCCTCCAAATCGAAGTGATGTAGGCGATAGTGAGCATGTCATGTCACTAGTCAGTGGAAATGGCTGTGTCTGCAGAAGGCATTTTGTGTTCTTGAACTGCACGAAACAGAATCGGTCACTGTTGTGCAACGACATTTTTGATCACGATTTGCTAAAGAACCTCCATTTAGAAAATTAATTTACATTGGTTTAAAAAATTTGAAATTACTGGCTGTTTGTGCCAAGTTCCAAAGCCAGGATGACTGAGTGTATTGACAGATGTCGTCAAAAACTTTATTCATCCAATTGGATAATAAAGTCGAAGAACTTTAGTCTCCAATTGGATGGTGCATCACCACACTGGTCAGGTGACATGGGAAATTACCTCTATTAACATCTTCCCCAATGGATTGGATGAAGCGCCAACTACAGCATGCCACTAACCCAATGGCCACCCAGATGCCCTGATTGAACACCATGTGACTTTTTTCTTTGGGGCTACATAAAGGATAACATATTTAACCCTCCTCTTCCTTTTGATCTAGCGGGATTGAAACTACCACTGCACTTGCTTCAGATACTCTAACACCCATCTGGGCAGAAATGGGTTACTGGTTCGATGTGTGTAGAGTGACAAAGGGTGCACACATAGAACATCTATGACTGTCTCTAAAAAACTTCAAACATTCACCTACACTTCTGTTACAGGTAACATAAAATATCTTTCATTTTCACTGATATATAGTGCGTTGAAATTGTATACGTACTTATGAATCACCCTGTATTAAAAAACGTTTGTTTTCAGTTTTTCTTCAAATACGAGGGCTGTTCAATGAGTAATAAGACTAATTTTACTATCACAAAACCACTCATTGCAATATTAATTTCTGTGGAATAAAGGAATGTTGCTGGTCTGTTCTTACGAAAAAAGTCGATAGATGGTGTATACTAGCTGATGTGCCAGAGTGTCACGTGACTAAAGGCAAGCTTGTTTCGCTGCTTTTCCAAGCCTTTGAACAGCATTTTGCGAATAAATTTTGTTTTCGTTTGCAAAAATCGGCATCGGATACTTTTAGCATGATAAGCGAGGTTTTCCATGATGAAGCAATGTCAAGGGCAAGTGTTTTTCAGGACCACATGCCTGATGGTAGTCACTCCTGTGTTGATCACTGTCTCTGTGATGGACGTTAAAGATCTCACCTGTTCAAGATTTTCCACATTTTGCCTTCTTTCCTAAAAGTTTTAAGCCAGCGAAAAACACTTGCCCTCGACATTGCTTCAATGTGGAATGCCTCGCATATCATGCTAAAAGTGTCCAATGCCAATTTTTGCAAGCAAACTCAAAATTTAATTGCATAACACTGTTCAAAGGCTCAGAGGCATGGCAAAACAAGCTTGCATTTAGTCACATGACACTCTCTCTGGCACATCAGCTCGTATACACCATTTGTCAACTTTTTTTGTTAGAACAGACCAGCAACATTTCTTTATTCAACAGAAATTAAGTGGGGTGCCAGCTCAAGCGTTGCCTCGTCATCTGACCGTGGTTCAAAATTATGAGGTGTTGTCCTCGGATCTTTCTCTTAACCCTCTGCATACGAAAGCGCCCGAGAATCTATTTCCTTTCGTTACGGGGGACAGGAAAAAAGAATGTTGTCGGATTCCCAACAAGACGCCTGAATCCCTTAAGCGTTTCTTTCCCCTTCTTCTCCAGGCCTTCAAGGAAGAGGGCATGTTTTGCGGTCACTGTTGATCACATCTAGCTGCGGGATACCGATACTCAATGGTGCCAATTTTTAGACTGGTGTCATCCAAATTGAAAATGGAAGATAGTGAATTTTAGTTTTAAAACGAAGGATAAACGTTGACGAATTTCTTAATTTGCAAATTTGCTTCGGCTATAACTTTTAAATACTTACGCTAAAAGCACGTGGTTATTTTAAATTTGACATTAAGATCAGCTTCCCCACTAGTGAAATTTAATTTCTGTGAACGGGAAATAGTATCATCACAAGGATTACTGGTTTTGAAATGTCACAATTATTATTTTTTTTTATGAAATGCTTTTTATATTGTCATTAGTAAATTTGCTCTTAAGTTCAGCCAAAAAAGTTTTTGGATGAGACAATTTTTAATGAACTGAATTTTTCCTTGGTTGACATAATTCTCTCTCTATATATATAATTATCTTACGTGGCATGCGCCGATCAGCTGGTATAGCGAATACAGGTCCGGGCATGGATGTTTGTAATCGTATGGTGTAGAGGCGGCTGGTGCACCTTAAATCTGTCGTGGCCGAAAATCCTCACGTTGGGTTGGTGTGGAAGTTTGGAGAGTGGGGTGCCAGCTCAGGTGTTGCTTCGTCATCTGACCGTGGTTAAAAATTGCGAGGTGTTGTCCTCGAATTTTTCCCTGAAGGGATTGATCCCGGACCGTCGTCAATAGCCCGTTGCCCAAATTTATGTTTGAAAAATATTTTTTTTTGGAATATCATATTTTGTAAACAAACCCTTCTACTAGGACACGTATCTTCATAGAACATCAGCCAATTATAATATTGCTCCATCCTGATTGTCGTGTCTTTTAAGAATAATCGTATAATTGACAAATGGGTAATGGGTAATTTTAGTTAACGTCGTACTAGAGCAACACAACAGGCTATTGACGACGGTCCGGGATCAGTCCCTTAAGGGAAATATTCGAGGACAACACCTCGTAATTTTGAACCACGGTCAGATGACGAAGCAACACCTGAGCTGGCACCCCACTCTCCAAACTTCCACACCAACCCAACGTGAGGACTTTCGGCCACGACAGATTTAAGGTGCACCAGCCGCCTCTACACTATACGATTACAAACATCCATGCCCGGACCTGTATTCGAACCAGGAACCTTCCGATCTTGAGGCTAACACCTTAACCACTATACCAGTTGGTCGGCTAATTGACAAATAGTGCTAGTTAACAAAAACTGTCATGTTTGAGCGTGGTATTTTTTTAATACTTTGGCTAAAATACTTTTTGATCTGACTTCGTAAATTCGATATCGATTAACATATTTTACGCAAGGAAACTCGTAGTTCGGCCAATTATTTTTTGCTTACAAAGTTTTGGAAACAATATTTGTAAAATATTTCGAAACCAGGATTAAACATATAAGTTATAGATCAGAAAGTGTTAAACTGATTTCCACATCACCCAGGAGGTACAGTTTATTGAAGCGTTACCCCTTTGATAAGTCGCAAAGGCGGGTTCCCCAGGAGGCATATTTCCTTTGACTTGTTTTATATGATAATAAGGTGTTTTTTTTTTGCAATTTTATGAGTTGATTAGTGCGTTTTTTATAGACTCTCTTCGAAACAGCTTTTACAGAAGCATTTCTGGCAAATTTCACACTCCCATGTGCTCTCTACATATCTGTTAGAAGACGTTTTTATATCTTTTTCAACGGCATAGAACACACTTTCTTTTACGACCATCTATTTTTCTCCTCTTATGTATGTGTGGGGTAGAAGAAATAAATGTGTTTTTTCTTTTTTTACTCGAATATTTTTTGTCGATATCGGATATTAACTCTAATTTAAAATCGTAAAGAGATTTGCACTTTTTAGGGACCGTCATGCTTGAAAGATTTTGCAAAATATACGCATTATTAACAGCTGTATCTAGAAGGAAGTGAAATAAATACTTCCACCATTTTGAGGATTTTCTCGATGTAGTGTAATATTTCCTTTTTTGATCAGCTAAATCCACTCCACCCATATGCTTGTTGTACTTGATAAAAACGACAGGGCAAACTTTATCTTTTTTAACAGAATTTTGCCTTCTTTGCACAATACCTGTTTCGTTTTTTGAGTTTGTGGAGAGCATAAAAAAACTTTTTTTGTCCATCCACGCCGTGCAAAGTAAGTTCAAATTAGTTTTACTTTGGAAAACCTTTATATTTTTTTCCTCAGAAAGTTTTAAGGCCTTGATGTTACTGGGCAAATACTTTCTGTTTACGTTCAGCGTCCCGCAAGCATAATGTCCCATTTTTACTAAATCTATAATCAAAGGAACACTGCAAAAAAACCGGTCAAAATATATATCGTGGCCTTTATTCTTCAGAGTACTAATCAAATGAGTGACCACATCGTATCCAAGTCCTTTCGAGGACTTTGGAATGTTACCCATCTTTCCAGCATACAGTTCAAAATTTAAAACATAGCCGGATTTTGATGAACAAAGGAGCCACATTTTCAGACCTCACTTGGCCGGTTTTAAAGGCATATATTGAACTATGCCCACTCGACCCTTAAATTTAATTAAGGCTTCGTCAACGCAAACTTCTCTAGGAGCATTGAGATGCTGAGAAGATTTGCTTTTCAATGTAGAATACAGAGGTTCAACTTTCTGTACGTAAGAAAACTCGGCATTCTCTCTTCCAACTTCCTTCTCTCTATCTGAGATATGAAAATAATGCAAAATTTTAAAAAATCTATCTCTGGTCATCAGTTTTTTTATCATCATGTTACCTAATATTGGATTCTGCGACCAATAGTCAGAAAGCCTAGGTAAATGTGCTACACTCATAACAAGAAAAATTCCGAAAAATCTCCACATTTCATCAATCTTTTCGATAGGTTGCCAATGTTTGTCCTCACCTCTTTTCTTTGCACAGAAAATTGCATATTTATTTGTGTTTGCTTGAATAACTTCAAGTAATTCATCCGAAATTAGCAACTTTAAAAAATCCAATGCTGATGAATCCGTTGGCAAATTATGCACAGGTCCTGTGTGATGTACAAATTTCGTTTCCTCTATGCATTCACTTCGAACGTCCTCTGACCAGTCAACATTAAAATTAAGCATTGATTCATCAATGCTTTCACCAACATTAATTTCACATTCCCTCTTATCATCTTCTTGATATAAACTGCTATTTAAAACACAGTTTACTTTCTCAGTACTTTTAGAATCATCATCATCCGATTCAAAAAAATCTGATTCATCAGTATCTTGAAACAAAATTGCTTCAATTTCCGCTTGGGTCAGCGATTTGGTTTTGCGAGACATAATACTAACGAATCAAATCCGGATTTATGTCAAGCCCATTAATTGAAAATATTTAAGGCTAATAATATTTTCCGAAATAGGAAGAGTCTTGAAAAAGACTTTTTTAAACGAGAACAGAATTCAAAGCAAAACCTGAAAGCAGGGAGTGAAGATAAAGCTCGTCTGATCAGAGTGAAAACCCAGTCCAGACTGTTGGTAGCAGCCAGCAGCTAAACGTTTCAAATGGGACAAAGCATGAGAAAAAGTCAAGAACACAATTGCATATACAATGGTGCACATAAAAATTCCCACGTGAATCCGTATAAACTGGTTCTGTGTCGCGGAACATCATGCTTCGGAAAGATAAAGGACAACTTCTTGAGTAGTTTTGGACCCCCTATGGCCCATACAAAGGAGATGATCAAGTACAGTGACAAGGTGATACGCCTCCTAGGAGAAAGCACTAATCTCGGGCGCTCTCCGTATTCTGCTTGTCCGGGCGCTTTTGGCGCCTCTCGTAACGAAAGGTTGAATTGATATTTCGAGGCTTCGTATGCAGAGGGTTAAGGGACTGATCCCGGACCGTCGTCAATAGCCCGTTGTGTTGCTCTAGTGCGACGTTAACTAAAAATTACCAATCAACAGAAATTAATATTGTCATGAGTGTTTTTGCGACAGTAAAATTAGTCTCATTACTTATTGAACAAAACCTACGTATATACTTTAAAAAAAAAAAAATTTTAAATCACCCTTTTCCATTATTTTACTTTTAAATGTTTTTCGTGATTGAGAAATCTCTACTATTATAAAAGAAAGTGTTTGTTTGTTTGAGGCCGCAAAATCCTGACGATTCTATGACACTTACAGCAATGAGATTTGGCACACAGGTAGCCCGAATTATTTGCAATTTTTGGGGCGAATTTTAAAACTCAATCTAGAAGATTTTAAAATGAATTTCATAGTTTTATTCTCCATCAGTTTTCAAGCGCGGAGAAGTTTTTCTGCTCACGCGACCCTGCAGTCAGGGTTTGGAGTCATGCCAAGTTTTTTTCATCCACAAAACGTGGAGAAAATTATTTTTTCGGTTTCCGCTTTGATTTTGCGCGATTGATTTCCCAGTCTGACAATAAATCTTTTAACCGAAGTCAAAGTTCTTTTTTCTATCTCCTAGAGCAGGGGTCGGCAACCTATTGAAACAGAAGAGCCAAAAGTTACAATTTACAAAATTTCCCAGTTTTTAAAGAGCCACTAAAACTTTTCGTTTCAATATTATAGTATTTGCTTATATATATTTGATTTTTTATCTAAAATAAACGGCTTTAAATACGGAATAATATTTATTCATTTAAAAACACAAATATAGATAGTTATATCAATGGGAGCATTGGCTTTGCATGCCTTTTGAAAGTTTGATTAAATCTGGCTTATAACTTGTTGTTTTAAGTTTCAAGCACGACTCTAGATTTTTATTTGTTAGTTGACTTCTAACTTTACTTTTTATTACATTCATGCAAGAGAACGCTTGCTCGCACGAATATGTCGATCCGAAGATCGTCATCACTCCATATGCCAACTTCTTCACCTCACTGTAGCATTCTGGAAGACACGAATTCCATGCGCCGAATATGAGGGCCTCAACTCGCGGAATTTCTTTTACAGCTGTCCACTTGTGCTGCGCGATGTGCATGCATTTCTGGACCTCCAACTCTTCCAACTTGCTCTTGAGTTCTGTGAACTTGCCACTCCACAAGTCTTTGGTTTTCAAATCTAGCAATTGCATTTGAAGCGATCCAGCATCAATTTCAAATGGCTCAATGTTGATCTCATTTGTATTTGTGTTGAGAGGATTTACTATGAACGCGAGAGTACCTTTGTTTGTTTTGAATTGTTCGAATCTCTCGGCGAATCCATCCTTCATGTTTTTTAAAGCTATGCTGAAGTAATTCATGTCAATAGTTGCATTGATCTCATAGCGATATTGCTTCAGATTTTTAAAATGTAGTAATTTACCGTTCTACATGTCTTCAACAAAAAGAAGTAATTTTTTTTCAAAACAAACTACTTCTTCAAGCAAGGCGTAGGCTGGGTTGCTCTTTCCTTGCAGTTTTAGATTTAGTTCACTTAGTTTCATTGTGGTATCTACCATGAAGTTGAATTCTTGCAGCCATTTGTTTTTTCCAGTTCGGTATGATCAATGCTTTTTTCATTGAAGAATGTTTTTATTTCACTCAAGCACAAAGCAAAACATTGTAATACGTTACCTCTGGAAAGCCATCGCACTTTATTGTACAGAAGTAGGTCAGAAAACTGGCTATCTATTTCTTCAAGGAAATCTTTAAACTGGCGATGCTGTTAATAATCTTAATTACCAAGTTCATGACCTCAACTATTTTGGCCGGAAATGTTTGGACACAAAGGGCTTCTTGATGAATTATGTAGTGAAACGTTAGAATTTCGTGGTTTATTTTTTTCCCCTCCATTGGGGGGGGGGTATCCCTGTCATACTTCTGGCTCCATCAGTTGCTATAGAAACGATTTTATTTATATCGATTCCATTGTCTTCCAAGCATTTTTGCACAGCATTTGCTATATCTTCTCCACGAGTTCCCTGAGAGCGGTAGCAATCCTAGCAGTTCTTCTTTTGGACCTTGGGACGACATATACCTGACGAAAAGGGCAACTTGTGCCGTGACTTTTATGTCGCAAGACTCATCTATAGCAAGTGATAAGGCAGAAGCCAGTTGAATGTCTTCCACTTGCATATGTGTTACATTTGAAGACATTTTAGCTGTTCTATCTTGTACTGTTTTAGCAGATAATGGCAAATCTTTGATTTTATTCATGATTTCTGTTTTGTTTTTAAAATCACGAAACAGTTCTTCAGATGCACGTATAAAACAATATTTGACGTACTCACCATCTGAGATCTCATCATCTAGACGTGTTGTCTAGACTCTAGACAGTGGCTGTTTGGGTGAGACGGAAATGGAATGCAATTGGCTGAAAGATGAACATGGTCACGGAGTCTCATATCTAAGAACAAAACAATAGTTCAAATTTATCTCATTACGGTCATGTTAAGCGCAGAGATTTGTAATTAACTATTATTAAAATAGAAGCTATTGAGAAACTAGGTACTTAAAAATATATTTTCTTACTTTTTAACCCTCTGGTTACGGCAGCCGGCCCAAACGGCCGAGATTTCCATGTCCTTTCGTTACGTAGCAGACGGCCGAAATCCATTACAGTTTCCTTCCCCCTTTTTCTAAGCAACAAAGAGACCTCCTCGTAAATAACCTCTTCACCGATGACAGGGGGATAACGGGGGACCGCTTTACCTCGAGCTATTACGATTCGTGAAAGGCAACTTCCCGCGCGCATTTAAGAAAGAATATTAAAGAATCTACGAAAGAAATATACTCTGTAATTTGTCTTATTAACTATCAAAATATGTTCATGCAAACTTTTTTTAAATCATGGTATTCTTACAAGTTTAGAAAGAAATGGTTTTTGCCCAACAATGAAATAGTGAATGTCGTGTAGTACTGCACCGTAAACGTTAAGTAAATAAACGAAAATCATAAAAAAAAAACTTATTTTATGTATGGCATCAACACAACCTCCAGAAAAATTGTCAATAACCAAAAATAGTTAACATTGCAAGTATCTCAAATAATGAACATAATTTGAAATATATAATTTACAATGAACAAGTGGAATTTTTTAAAGGTCGTAAACATATAGAAATGTAATTAAAATAATTATCGTTAACTTTACCCGCTCTTAAGAGTTGTAAATCTAAAAAATTTGCATGTGCTTTTATTATTTTTTTTAAAGTGCAAATAAAATTGGAAGCCTTCTAAGTTTGTTAAAATTATGTTTGTACTCTTAAAATCCATAAGTATTTTACGCATAAGTTTTCAACTAGAAAAACTCCATAAAATTAGTGCGGTATTTTCAATTAAATTCTATTTTTCAAATAATTTTCTCATTTGGTACGAACAAATCTCAAAAAGATTTTTCATTTCCTATCATTTTCATAATTTTTGTGATCATTAAAAAAAAAAAAATTACTGATAAAATGGCGGAATTTCCAATGCATCATAATATTCTTTGTTCTTAAGAATGAAGTAATTAGAATTTTATTTCCGTTAACAACTTGGGAAAATAGAATATTTGCGCCTTGCCGTAGCTCAGAGAGTTGATGGAAGAGGTAAGGGTCACAGAGGTAGCATGATTTATGCAACCTGATATAAAGCTTGAGTTTTTCATAGAATTAGATAAATTCTATACAGCCAGAATATTTAGTCAATAATTTCAATGGTAATTGGTAATTTTTAATTAACGTCGTACTAGAGCAACACAACGTGTTATTGACGATCGTCCAAGATCAATCACCTAGGGGAAAGAGCCGAGGTCAACACCACGTAATTATGAACCACGGTCAGATGACGAGGCAACACCTGAACTGGCACCCCACTCTCCAAACTTCCACACCAACCCAACGTCAGGACTTTTGGTCATGACAGATTTTAGGTGCACTAGCCGCCTCTCCACTATACCCTTACAAACATCCATGCCCGATCGGGATTCGGACCAGGAACCTTCCGATCTAGAGGCTAACACCTTAATTTCAATGGATTATCATCTTAATAATGCACATTATAAAATAATATTCGCTCAGCGCTATTTTATTTGAGGATATTTGATTAATGATGAATGGATTACGAAAAATGCATGTCTAGAAATACTTGCGTGTATTTTGAACTTGTACTAGTATTATGATGTACCAATAATATAGCGTTGTATCAATGTACACATTTCAAAGATAAAACAATTAATATTACATTTAAAAATTTATTTCATCATCTATGATTTTGTTTGACAAATTTTGTTTAATCATTATGCTAAATTTATATTGGAAAAAAGTGTATCAAACCAATTTACTCATCAACCAAGGGGATGGTTTATTGATGAATTTCACCTTTTGCAATTCGCTAGGCGGTTTCCCCAAGAGGCATTTTTTATTTCCTTTAATTCAATTCTGCATTGGACAGAGAAGGAGGGTGGGATATATTTATGATTCTTGGAAGCAGGTCTTGCAAAAGCATATTGCACATTCCACACTACCACGAACTCTACTATCCGATTCATTCACGGCATTTGACACAAGATCTTTTCCTACCATCTAATTTTCTTCTTTTATGTCTATGTGGAGAGGTGAATGGGCTCAAAAATACTCTCCCTCTTGTTATTCAAATATTTTCTCTCGATATCTGTATTGAAGCAGCACCACCTGAAGTCAGGGAGTAGTCAAGTGCTGAATGCAGCTATTGATAAGCAATCTTTATTTTTGAGTCGCTTTTTCATACAAAGGATCAGTGCTTGAAGGTACAAGAGAGGAATAACCAAAGAAAAATTATCACTTTCTGCAACTCTTATAAAGATTTCCCACGGTATAAACGACACCGAGGACAACTCCAGAAGCCTTTGAGTTCAAGTGACCATGTCTTAGTTGTTGCCGCCTTTTCAGTGACTCCGGGAAATAATTGCGCCTTACAGGCATACCCCGACCCAACAATAGAGATCCCCAACACTAAGTGATAAGAATTGGCTCGCTCTCCACGCCTCCTGGGGGAAGGCACTACGTCGGCCGGTTCGGCCGTCTTCCCGTAACCAAGTGCGAATACGATATTTCGACCTTCCGTATGTAGAGGGTTAAAGGTTTTGATGATAAATTATTAATTTTTTTGTATGGAACTGGAGAGCCGCAACTTTGCATCAAAAGAGCCGCAGGTTGCCGACCCCTGTCTTAGAGGGTTAAAGATAGAGTAAAAATTTCAATGGATTTGAAATCTGCGAAAAATTTCAGTTTAGAATGATACCTAAAAATATGATTTTCTTTAAATAAATAATTTTTTAATTGAATATACCTTCCACAGTTTTGAAATCTGCGGAAAATTTTACACCAGCTTAACACCTTACATCACGGCGTTGCCCGTGGTGTTGATTTGTGGATCAAACGGGCCTAGTAGAATATGTAATCTACCGATTGTATATCTCTTATTTCTTATAAAACACTGCCGTAAAACTAATTTTTTATATTGTCTTTCCATATCTTGAGATACCATAGTAATTTGAAATTTGTGGCAAATTGGCAAACTATGTCTATTTTTATTAATCTCAGATTCAGCAACCATCACTATTAAGGTTAGATTCCAACTTTTTCTAAGATTTTTTCTGAAGACTAACTGATGTCATGAATAAAATTTTAAATTTGTGTCATTGTCTTATGGAAATCTGAGATCTCAAACAATCTAATTTTAGTGCTAAAAAAATCTACATTTAGGTGACCTTAAACTTTTAATGTCGATGAAGAACTAATTACTCATTTGTATATGTGACCTATTTAAAACCTAATTTTTATCAAAAGTGGCGATAGCTTCAGCTCATTTTGCATGGAATGACCCTATAAAGTTTTTAATTTCATACTCTTTATGGATACTTTTATTCTGGAATAACTTTCCTTTTGTTTCTCTCTTTTATATTTTAATTTGATATCTTGTCAATGAAAAATTGTTATCTTGTATCTGCCCCCAAAAAAATTTTTACAGGAATGCTAAAATTGTCCCATGTTTCGGTTCAATAGAAATTTGTAATCCAGACCTACTGTAATTTTAAGATACTTTCCCACTTATTTAATTAAAAGATGATGCCATTAGAAAAATTAAAAAATTATTTCAAAAGTGATTGATATCAAGATCTTACTCTTTATTGCCAATGTATATACCAGTATATAAAATATAAATATATAATTCTTGTTTTTAGCAGAATATGGTTTTCTATGTGGTAATTATATGATTGCAACTTGTGGCAATGATGATCTTGTAAAAATTTGGTCTGTGGAAACAAGCTCAACGAAAAGCATATCGACTATCAAAACATTAGTTGGTCACTCAGGAAATGTTATGGCATGTCGTTTTTCATCAGATGGAACAGTTTTGGCCTCAGCGTAAGCTAATTTAGAATATATTACATTTATGAGTTTTAAATTACTATTATTATATTACTCTAATTTACATAAGTCTCATATTGGATGCTGCTGTATTAATACACAAAATGTTTTCTGTAGGGGAGGAGACCGAATTGTTATTCTTTGGAACCCGGTAAATAAAATTTAATTTTTGCATTGTTTACTAAAGTCTATCTCATCTAATCAAATTTTTTTAAATTTATAAATAAAATTAATTTTTTATATTTAGAGTTGTCAATTTTTTTTACCTAAAATATCATGCTACGTTAGTAGGTAAAACTATATTTGTTCTAATGTTAAGTTACACTGTGTTGTAAAAAGTCTTTAGTAAAAGTAAAAAACACCAGAACACTTTACAAAATGTTGCTTTTATTGAAATTTGACAATGTTATGAATCAGTTTTTGGAAACCCCTTCACTGTTTAGTTTTGAGTTTGAATTTTTTAAATTGGATAGTTCATTACATTTATCTCTATTATTATAAAAGGAAGTCTGTCTCTGTCATATGGATGTGTCCAGACACATCTATTGCACTTACATTAATGAAATTTGGAACACAGATAGTCCTAAATGTGACTGAATAGGCCTCAAAGCCCAAATTTTAAAATTTAATCTAGAAATTTTTTAATTAATTTATTGACATTTATTTGTTATTTATTTCATTTCCTGGGCGCAAACACAATTCCAGTGAAACAAAACAAATAAAAATATTTGACTGGCATTTATTTCTTTTTTATTCTTTAGTTCATTAGTAAAGTTTAAAAGATAGAGTAAAAGTTTTACACCAAATCAATACCTTAAATGTGATTTTCTTTAAATAATTTTTCAATTGTAACTTTTATATTTTTTATATACAAATTTGGCTGCATTTGATGAAGATATTCATTACAAACACAAAAAGGACTATTGGGGGGGGGGGTAGGTTTCCTATTTTTGTGATCAGTAAAGATAGAGTGAACATTTCAACGGATTTGAAATCTGGGAAATTTTACACCTTATCAAATACCTCAGGTAGTCCAAATTTTGTGCAAAGCCACAAATTTTTTTAATTTATCATTTATGCAATTGTTTGTTTCTGTTTACTTTGGTTTTGACTTTTTGAAAGTATAGCAATATTTTAAAAAATATTTTTATATAAGACTCTTTGGTATAGTTAATTTTTATCGTTTTGGTTTCTTTTTGAAAGTATAGCCTTAAAATCGTTTTTTGTTTTTAATGTTTTCAGTATCAGTAAGGACGCGAAAAGAACTATCACGAGCAACACCATGCTGGCCTGCTAGTGCTTGATAAATGAAAAAGTATACTCAAAAGAATTTTTATGCAGTAACTTCTATTCTAAAATTAACTTTTAAAATTTAACTTACTCTGTGAAGTTGGCATTCCGCATTTTAGGTAAACAGTCACTTTTTCTGTTCAATTGCAACAACATTCGTATTATGTACTTTTGAGGAAAGATATATCCATCCTATCCTTCTGCTGCATAATCATAATTTTTCCTTTTTTTATGAGTCGCTCAGAAGCCAGTGCGGTTAAATCCAGAAAACAAAAATTGAGAAAATTATTTTTTATTAATGCATTGGTTTTTTTTTTTAATTTTTTTTTTATTAATTTAGATCAGAAAAGTATATAAAGTCTTTTTATAAAAGGTTAGGCTCTGCTATATGTACAGGATGTGCAAATAAAAACGTAAGAATTTTTTGTAAAAGATTGTTTGAGATGGTTCTGTGTTTCATCAGTTGATGTTGTAATGTAAGGAAGCATTCGCAAATACAACTTCAGAACTGGTAGAAACGTAAGTCACATTACGGATTATTTTCTGGTTTACACTTTTTTCAAAGAATTGTTTACAAATTGCCTCAAAGTTACCAACCCAACTGAAGAAGAATTTAGTTTTTGTATCAAAATTTATATAAAATAAATTGAAAAAAAGGTGACTTATTCACAATAACTTCTGAAATTATTATACAACATATTCTGCAGCTGTAAAAAGAAAGGCTTTCTGACCAAGAAAAAATGAAGCAACGAGTAAATCCTAATAGAAAATACTAATAACTAAAAATAATATTATTTTTTCCATTAAAATTTAGAAAAATATCAGAAAATATAAAAATGGACTTAACCGCATTGGCTTCTGAGAGACTCGTGTGCAGAAATTTATCCATGTTTTTTTTAAATTTCTATGGTTTTCCCTTTCTGTTTGGTGTAACTGTTATAGATAGTGGTTTTGTACCTTATAAGGATCTTAGCTAATTGTAGTGAAGTTTAAACTCATATATCAGTTATGTAATGTCTTTTGTTCATGGTAGGGTGCATCATCATTATCACAACTTGGAGTTGATAAAGGCAAATCCTTATATATATTAATGTCCCCTTGCCTGCGTAAATGATACATGACCATACATATCCTGATTTGATCTTACATAACCTAAAAACGTGATACTAAATTTAGCTTGTTTCAGTGGCATGTATTGCACCTAACCAAGACAACCTTTTGAACTTCCATTGATGGAAATGTTCTTTATGAGAGAATATGCACTCATAAAGTTGGTTTTTAAGCAATCCAACAATGACCAAATTTTATGTAGCTTTGGATTTGGATGCATGTCCGAGTTGAATGCTTCATTATCTGAAAGATGCAAAAATTGGATCACAAATTATTTTCTTGTTTTTCTCAAAGTTTCACTATTTGAATCAATTTCTAACTCAGGGAAGGAATCAAAATCACTAAAATAAAATACTTAAGCATCCAAACAGTGATCATTTTAAATTTCTTTAAAATCTGTCTATTCAGAATCTTGAGCATATGTCCAATAGAATTAGGTCTGAATACAGAAAATAATGCTAAAAAATAGCTTTAGATACTAATGTTCTTTTAAACTTGATTTACATAAAACAAATTTTTGGGTCACATGACCAAAACGTATTCTCTTCTGGCATCTACTAGCAAGTATTGTACATAAATAACACCAATAGAACTTTTCAGACAAAACACAATCCTACTGGAAAATACCTTCACTGTCTGAGATAGATTTTTGAAATGTAAGTAAGACATGTTTACCCTTAAGTCCAGCTCAAGAAAAGCAGGCAAATATTTGATGTGCTGTTTATCCTTCAACAGAGTACTTAACATCAGCTGGGAAATGGGACGTGTTGATAAAGAGATGATAGCCTCCATTTTTGTGATCTTAAAGGACCTCTTTTATAAATTCAGATCATCTCTCAGACCAGAGTATGTTCTTGCTTGAGTCATAAAACCACTAATGACAGACCTTGCAATAAGATATTACATGTTATACTGATAGATGTGTAGCCCCTCTCTTAAATACTAGAACTGTACTGTTTCGTGTATCCCAAGTCCATCTCAGCATTTGTGCTCTCAGTCATAGGAACCCCAATGGTCTTTCAAGTCTGCATCCGATATACCACTCCAAATTATCATACTACTTTCACTGTATTTCGCAGACTTGCAATTGGTAATGTTCACTAAGCATTCGTACTACCTTGCAATGACCATAAGGTCGAAACAACTAAAAATCTGATTCCTCTTTCAATAAGATTTGTTTTCATTGAAGGAGTGACCAATGAACTTAGTACCAGCTGGACTTGGCAAATATCCAGAACTTTGCTCCTGCTAAACCAAATTCAAATGAGAACCCTTCTCTTGATCTTGTGATAGTCCCTTCACGGATTTTCCAAAGTTTTATTATCTGTCAAAACTTATACTCTTAATACAAATCACTTGATCAAAAATTGTGTTTTCCCTTTGACAATCAGGTGTCCAAACACTTTCTTCAACTTAATTTGAATAGATATTGTATTAAATACTATTATTGTACTGTTTTTTTATTTAATTTAATAACATCTTGTGCATATATTTAGGAATTGTATTTTACAGTATCTACTTAACCCCTTGGGTACAGATTTATTTGAAAAAGTAGTTTGGGTTATCATTTGCACATTAGTTACTGTTATATTTTCGTATTATGGTCTGCACACTAATTACTGTTACATTTTCGTATTATTGTTTCCACACGAATTACCGTTATATTTTTGTATTATCGTTTGCACACTAGTTACTGTTATATTTTCGTATAATTTCGTTTGATAAGAATGGCAACAGTATGAGAGAGATCGCACAGCTTCGGATCTCAGCGTTCATCCCCAAAAAGAATGTCTGATAACACAGCCGTGTAAATATTTCTATGTGTGGAGTCATATCAAATAAAGTGTACTTTTGTAGAGAACAATTGAATAATTTGATTCAAGCAAAGTCTCATAACAACAATCACTCTTGCCATGAACAAGAATGTATGTGTTTAATTTTGCCCTAGTTTGAATAATGAATTAGACTTGTCATCCGTAACTTTGGCAAAACAAGTGCATGACAAGTCTCAGTTGTCAAATGTACTGAAGTGGTTAAATCTGTTGTACAAGAATGACATTTTTTAAAGAGGGAGACTAGCTTAACATTATATTTTTGTTATTTACCAAGTACTCTTAATGTACCTATTGATTTTTCAAGTAATGAGAATTATGAAGTGATGGTTAATGCAAAAAAGAAAAGATTTAATCTATAAAATAAAACAAATTTAATGCTAAGGCTTTATCATCTAAAGTTTTTGTTGTGAATGACATTTTACACATCTTACCTTTGAAACTTCAATTATATAAAAGTTATTACGTTTCACTGAATGTAAAAACAAATTGCATTAAAATTTTATCTATACATGTGTCTTATTTATATCTTAATTACCTATACATACCTATATTTAATACTTAACTATACTTCCCATCAGAATACAGATTCACTTATATATTACTATGCAAGCATTTCTTGTATTTGATGCATTTCAATCATGAGGACTTTATTATGGTTATTTTATGATTCTTATGACTTTAAAAGAAGCACTCCCAAAAATAGAGAAGTTTTCAAAACAGCATGTTGATAATGATATTCGTCATAAAATTTTAGAATTGAAATTGCAACTTATAAAGTTATGGCGATTGCTACCAAACCCCTGTTTATTTTGCTGATGGGTCAGGCTCTATGATAAATACAGATTTAATACCAAGGCTTAATTATTTACAAATTTTACTATCTTATACAAAAGTACAGATTTTTTTATATTGATACTGATACTTGTTGGAGTCATTGAAGGTTAATTTGATTTTAGCCTTAAAAAGATAGGAAGTTATCTGAATGAACTATAAAAATCTTTTATTTAAAACATTTTTTCATCAAAAAAATTGAGCAAATATATCATTATCTGTGAGTAAAATAAAACTTACATTGTGAACATTTTCAATATTTACCTTTAGAAAGAAAATTTCTTGAATATCCAAAAACCTCAAATGTTAGAAACTTTATCATCAAATGAGAAACAACCTATTGGCAAATATTGTATTTATTTTTGGCTAAATGTGCTTAGTTGAACAAAGTATTGTATACTTCTCATATCAGTTTTAAGATTTGTAAAATGCTTTTTTTAATTAAATTGTTTTACAATTCTTTTTACAGAAAACTGGACAAGCTATGCAAAGGTTGGAAGGTCATAGTAGGTAAGCTTTTCCAATTCTTCATATACTTTTAAAAGATTAAAACAAATTATTTCGCCTGGATTCCTCATGCATAGATATGTTTCAATGTTCTTAGTTATTCTATGTATAGATATGTTATGTTCTTATAAGTGCAATTGATTCTAATTAATTTAAACAAATAAAAAATTTTAAAAACTGGCTTCCCTGCATGGCTGCTCCCAATGAGACAAAGGCTCATTAAAAAGCAAAGAATCGAAGAAGAGTAGCTTTTCAGAGTAAACAGAAAAAAATTCACTTTTCAACAATAACTGATATGTTTGAGCATTAAATAGTTGATATTTTTATAACTTGATACTTTATTCTTGAGCTGAGGAACATCTGACATGACATTAAGCTTGTTTCCTAATATGCCTGATATCGCCATCAAATTTCGGAAACAATATGTTTTCTTTTTGAATTTTTTCATCTGCTATAATAACGGTACTATCTTTTATAGTTTAACAAAACTAGATTAAGATGAACTGGTGCCCAAAAACAAGCCCTATATTTCCATTTTATATGCTACTTAAAATACCTGGTATCCCTAAAGAAAATCATTCCTGCAAAAATATAATTGTTTTTAGTGTTAATTATTTTATTGAAATACGTGTAACCACCTTTTAGAAGGTAAAGGGTGGTTAATGATTTGGATTTCCTCTTCACCACCCCTGAAAATATTTCAGATATGTTGAGAGAACATTCATTGAGTTACTGTAAGTAACTTATATTTTACCTCATCTCCACCATCTTTTATCTCATTGCTTTCTTACTATTTTCTGTTCTAAAGAAGAAATACAGGAAATCTAAAAGCAGAAACCAGAATCTGAAGTTTCTATTTACTGTCATATTTTGTTCATGAGGAACGCTTTCAACCATTTTGTAAAAGACAAAGTACAAGCAGTAAATAAATTGCAATTGGAAGATTTTTTTTTACATTCTTGGCACAATTGATATGTAGTGTGATATTATTTTGCTCTAAGGAACCATGTATGTAATGGAATCTTTGCAACTTGATTTTGGGAACCTTGTCATATTTCACATTTCTTATACTCCAATATGTGTGTGCATTCCTGTCCAGTAAATACACATTCTGAACTTACTTTTTATATAATACCATTGTGCCTTTTTGTGTGTAATATTTTCAAAATAAATTTTCATCAATCTTCTGATATTAAATACTTTCTACATTTTTTGCTGTACAGCAAAATGAATGGTTACAAGCACTTAATTTGTTAATTGCTGAGGAAAATATTTTCTTCCAAGTGCTCAGGCATATTCATCTAATGCTATAAAATTACAAGAGTAGAAAAGGGCCCCGTGAAGCAATGTCATCTTCAAACAAATAAATTTTAAACATGCAAGCCTCAATTTTTTTTATTTTAACATCTTTAGTTCAAAATAAATGGGGGGGGGATTACCTTTACTATTAAATTTTAAAGTGAATAGCAGAATTCATAATTTTGTAACTTACACCTAGTTATTATTTTTTTAAATTTAAAACTACAGAATCGAAAATAATTTCACTTCATTATTGTTTTGGGAAATTTCATAAATAAAATAGTCAATAGATTTTTTTAAGTGAAAGTATTCATAATGAATATGTTGATTCTCAGATAAGACGCTTGTTTCAACATTTTAAGATATAAAGTAAGTCAAACTACTGTAAAAGTAGGAAATACGATCCTATCTTTCAGACTATGTAAGATAATGACAAAAGAGCTGTTAATTAATAAGTACTTATGTTAAGTTAAGGCTTTTGTCTGAGAAATTTAAAACCAAGATGAATTGTAAAAATTACCTATTCCACCATATATTGCGATACCCCATATCTGACCACTAAATTGATATAAAATTATTATTTTAAAAGTTTTATAGGTAACCCATATGTTTATGAATGTGTTCCATTTTATTTTAAAGCATTTTCTGTTTGTTACTATTCTTTGAAAAAATTTGTTCAAATTTTAAATTTATAATACACATTTGCATTTTATAATACAAATTTACATTTTATGATACACATTTAAATTTTATAATACACATTTATATTTTATAATACACATTATACATAATACATTTTAGAAAAATAGGCTATTTTTTTTTTCATTTCTTTCCAGATTCAATTTTAGTAGCCTGAAACTGAATTAGAAAATAATTTTTTTAAGAATATAAATTATTTCGCTGACTTCTATAATAATTTATATCAAGTTTATAAGTTTGAAAATTTTATTTTACATTCTATATTTTATATAGTATTTTTTATATTACTACTATTTTCCACCTAAATTCCCTCTAGGAAATCTAATTTTAACTCTAAAGAGCTAAACTCTAGAAATAATAATCGACACATGAAGTACAAATTTTACAAATGATAAGTTTTCTATGGTTAAAATCGACTGCAAGTTATTTCCTTTTTATGTGTTGACTAATAGATACTTCTACTGTATACATGTCTGTATGGAAATATTTTAACTTTGTTTTAAATATTCTAGGTATGTCACCTGTTGTGCATTTTCCCACTCAGGTCTCTTAGCAACAGGCTCCAATGATAAAATAGTTGTGGTGTGGGCTTTAGACAAAGAAACACTTTTACATTCAGCTGCTGAATCTTCTGTTAATAAAAAAAAAAGCAACAATTTAACATCTCGAAAAAGCTATTTGTCGTGGACTGTTGATGAAGTTGAAAATTGGCTCAAGTCATTAAAACTAGATGAATTAGTTGAAACATTCCAGTCAAATGCTATTGATGGCAAAGAGTTAATGTATTTGAATCACGAAAATTTACTGACTGTCATGAAAATAGGTTAGTTTAAAATGTATTTATTCCTATTAAAAATTACATTTGTTAAATATGTTAAATGAAACATGCTTATACATGTGAAATCCTTAAGTCATACATTTCAAGATATGAGGGTTTTACCTGTCTAGAACAGTATTATTTTTCTCTACATGAAGGTTAGATTTCTTGAGAAACACACTTAATGAGTAATGCTTAGAGAGTAGAATTTTTCTTCCTTTGTTTGTTCAGAATTGTGCTTTTGATGTAGCATGAGTCACTAGCATTAGCCAGTAATGTATAAATATGCTACGTTTTGTCTTATTCTTTAATACTACTTCCCTTAAAATTCTAATATGTATTACATATAATATGCACTCAAATTTTAAATCTTTGTGTTAACTATAGAAAGCTTGGGTCAAAGAAGCAAAATTCTTCGTGGAATTCAATGTCTTAGAAATCCTCTCTGGCAACATGTAATGTCCGAGACAGAGAATGAATTGGTGCTTACTGAATTTTGCTGTCCTATTACTCATGAAGTGATGAGAAGTCCAGTTGTTGCAGCAGGTATACATGCACTGTATATTTTTGTTTGAATGCTTATAAAAAGCAAACTCTAGGAAAATAATATCCAGCCTATGTTTGAACATGTTAAATATTTTTCCACTTATTAAAAATACTGTGGAAGATTTTTTTTAATATTTGAGAACTCTATATCCAATTCCTGTACTCATAAATTTTTTCTTATAGATGGCTACAGTTATGAGAAACAGGCTATTGAAGAATGGTTTGAAAGTGGAAAAGAAACAAGCCCAATGACAAATGAAGTTCTTGCTCATAAATTTCTTATTCCTAACTACATACTTGTTCAGTTAATACAAAAGTATAAATTGTAAACTTTAAGATGTATCCAGAAGAATTTTTATTTGTGTTGTTTCAATCAAGTAATAAATGTGTGTTATATAAAAAACTAATTTGTATCAACTTTCTGCTTTCATGATGCAAATATCTTATATAAACTATGTATGATGGGATTTTTTTAAATTGATTTGTGTCTTCTGTATATCTGAATTCTTTCAAAATAAAATAATAAATGTTCTATTTTCTCTTGCTTCAGTTTTAAAATGTTATATATTAAATAAATGGGCTAAAAATCTAGTAAAGGTGCGGAGTGCAGGATGCAAAATACTGCACAGTTTAAAAAATATACAGCAAAGGTGAGACCTAAAAGTTTATTAAAAATGTATACCATACATTAAAACAGCCAACTTATAAAATAACATACAAATGTCCAGTATTTGGATCGATGAGATAAGAATATAAACTAACTTCGCTTATATATATAGGTCTCTAACCAATCAAATTAAATGGGCGTTTCATATGCAAATAAGGCCAGATTTGCTACAGTTAAACAGTTGAAAGAACAGGAGAATATCCAACAATTGGCCACCTTTCTGCTGTTCATGAATAATTTTTTTAACTTATTTTAAATATCAAAATATACATATTCTTTAGCATTGAAAATATCAAAATGCATTAAATTCATTGATACAAAAAATATTGAAAAATTCATTGATACAAAAAATATTGAAAAATTCATTGATACAAAAAATATTAAAAAATTCATTGATACAAAAAATATTGAAAAATTCATTGATACAAAAAATATTGAAAAATTCATTAACCTAGAAACATTGATAATGACGCTTGGTCAACAGAGGCACACGAGTGGGAGTCTGCTGCACAGTCCCATATCCAACAGTGTCCGCCGAAACACTTGCGTTTTTGACCTTTATTATGCTGTCAGCTGAACCACTGTCTCGCGCCGATTTTGCTTTACCAAGCGGGAAAGTCTCCGACATCCTTTTTCTTTGATGACGCGTGGACGACCAACACCTTGACGTCTACTGCTGATGTCACCGTCATTTATCCACTTCGCATGAATACTAACAACGGCAGATCGTGAACAACCTACCAGTCGTGCAGTTTCAATGATACTCATTCCGAGTGGTCGGGTCATTACGATCTGCCCTCTATCAAATTCGCTTAGATCAGCAACCTTTCCCATCACTCGCAAAAGTAAGTGCAAGAATAATTACTTACCTTCTCCAGCAGCAGTTAAATACCATTCTCACTTAATCACGTGCCCTTCACGTCATCCAGACGAGTTCCAAGGCCAACTAAAAAGACGCCCCGAAACTAACGACGAGAAAGAAAGTCACGTGACCATCTTAGTCGAACTTCTACCGATCTCCACTCGTTGAATCAATTGCATATCGCCGTTGCGCGGATAATACCCGATATGTAGCATTTTTATTTTTTTAAACTCAGGTTATTTGCCCCTTTTTCAAAAGAATATTCATAATATACACACTAGATGTCTATTACAGTTGATCATCCAGAAAAAATACACGAAACCATACCAGCATTTCACAAACTTTTCAGACAGCGCACTGGTGTTTTTTGTAATATTTTTTTGCAGTCCTTATTAAAATAAAATATGCCTGATAAAAAAATTGTTGTTATAAAAGGAAACGTAAGAAAAATAGTTAAAAATAAGCATAAAATAAAAAGCATGTACCATATATTTTACTAGTTTTAATTCATTTTCTTTCTAATATTTTCTGACGATCGGTACCAAGCACGGACCCAATTTGACAAACACTCCACTGAAATGTACTGTTTTAAATACATTTAGTTAGTAGGGAAGGAAAACTATTTTTAATTATAATTTACTCTAAAGTATATTACAGAAAATTACAACTAGAGACAAAATAATGTTCAGATATTTCTTTATTTTAGTAAAATTTTATTCATACAATGTAACACATGTAGTGAAAAAATTGACGTATTTAAAGAGATAGCACAATTATAACAAAACAAAATGTATATTTATAATACAAAAGAAAACAATATTTATCTCTCACTATCAAATATTTTTGTTCAACGAAAAAAATGGAATACAAAAGCATAGGGTAAGGAGTCAGTCATTACATCATTCCTCATAGCTAGTATAAGTATTAACACAAATTAAAATAGAATTCTTGCAATTAAACAACTAGAACAAATGGAAACTAATGTTCAGTAATCTATCTTTTCATAGATCAAATTAAAACAAAAGTCAGATGTTAATACAAGATGATAAATTGTACAACAGCTAATTTTAATCACCTTCCTTAAAAAACAATTTCTTCAAAACATCTTTAAGGCAGAATTGTAAATTAATTTGGAGTATTTTTTCCTAACTTATGTGCGCTAATTGCTGTATGTGAATAGATGACTTCAATACTAATATCTTGAATGACCATTAACGAAATTTGAAAAGGAAACCGTATCAATGAATTAAAGTATTACATTCCGAGCTATAGCTGGAACTGTAAGTGCAACTGGTGGAGATCTAGTATCCGCTGTGGTAGTCGCCAAATTAACTTTTTCCGCCAAATCAAGATGGCAGCAAATCCAAGCTGGACGTCCGAAATCCGGTCGGTTTTCTAAACGGCGTTTTTTTCTCTCGCTTTTTAACATCTTTCCGACAATTTTTAAAAATCAAGGAGATAAAACCTGGTTCTGATAGATGAAACAACGCACAACAACGGACATGTTTAGAGTAAATATCACACAGAAAAATTAGAAATGTGTTCCATTGTATTAAAAAGGTATTTTTCCTTCTTTAAAAATTATTCTTATTGATATATTCCTACTTATATATCCTGATATTTTATTTTACTTTTTAAAACGCTACTTGCAAACGCAATCCAACGAACGAAGCATTGTAGAATTCTTTCTGAATAAGGTTAAGCCTTAAAACTGTACGAAAGGCGCGAAAACTGAAACTACTGCCATAACAGATCAATTAAAGGAAAGTGAGCAACAAAAGGGGGGAAAATCGTAACTTACAATCTGCAATTTCAAAAATCAAATTTAATCCATGGAGAAAAATAGCGTTCCACATAAACTGCACCATTTAAAGATTCAAAGAAAAACCAAATTTAAATCAATATATATATATATATATAAGCAAAACAAAAATATTATAACTTACAATCTCCAATTTTAAAATAAAAATCAATCCAGTGAGAAAAATTCCACAGTCCAAAATTTCCTAAACAAGGAGCAAATATCAAGAAATCAGGGAGAAAAATAGCGGTACAACAATTCCAAATAAAATTACTCCGTTCGTTCTACGATGCAGGTGTTGTAATATCGTCAGGAAAAACTTTAGGGCTGCCATAAAATTAATATAACTGAATAAAACAACAAAGACCACATTTGGCAATAAAATCGTCCAAAAGTTGTAACTTAGCATGTACTTCATACCATCCGTTTACCATGGTCGGTCCAAGACTTCGACTAAGTTGATCACGTGATATTTTGGTTTCGGGGCCTGTCTTTCTAGTTGGCCTTGGACGAGTTCATTGAAAAATATGGGGATGGTCATAATGTTTTGGCTCGTCAGTGTATGTTGATGTGTTGGGTCATCCGGAAAAGTCTGTGCGTTTTCAAATCGAAGCTAGCTTTGTTATTATTTTGCTACCGCTGATAAGGAGTGACCTTGATTGAAGCAGATGTTTAAATTCGGTCTTTTCTGCTTACACTGCATAATTATAGCCTGTGTTGTGGCATAATTTTTGTTGCACTGCCGTGCTAAGAATGGAGAAACAGAAAGTTCATTTTCGTCATATTATGCTTTTATTTTAAGAAAGGAAAAAATGTTAGTCATACGTAAAACGTGTGCTGTATATGGACATAGTGCTGTTTCTGAGGTCACAGTTCGAAAGTCGTTTGATAAATTTAAGCCTCGAAGATGATGCCCACTCTGGACAACCATCCTCTGTAAACGAGAACCTATTAAAAAATGCTATCGCTGAAAATCCACGTTACATAGTTCAGGAACTATCACACAATCTAAATATTCCAAAAAGTACAGTTCATTATCATCTGAAGAAGATTGGATATGTAAACCGCTACGATGTATGGGTACCCCATACTTTAAACGCGCCAGAGACTCAAACAGCACCTTGATAACTTCTTTATAAATAAGCCTAATGATTTATTTAAAGGAATTTTCCAGCTGCCAGAGAGAAAGCAAAAAGTCATAGAACAAAATGGGGCTTATGTGATTCAATAAAATTTTCTTGTTTTTTGTACGGCTTCGTTGGTATTTATCTTAAAAAACGCTCATAACTTTCCGGATGACCCAATATTTATAAAAAGTTTCCCATTCAGTTCCTCAAATTCAATTCCTAAAAGTCTTAGTTTCAGTTTTACTTTCAGTTTATCAATTACATTATTGATTACCTCATTAGATTTCCCAAACAATCATTTACATACAATAGCAATACAACTTCATTTATAAAATATGTAAACACAATTGACCCATTCCAATTTCTTAAAATTGAGTTCTTCCAAAACAATATGAATTTAAAAAAAAAACATTCCCTACCACTTTGATGCAATCCATAAATTGCCATTTTTAATAAACATACATGTGTCTGGTAAATTTAAATCCACAAAACCTTGTGGTTGATGTATAAAAATTTTATCGTTTAAATTAGCATATAAATAAGCACACTTTGTGTCCAATTGGCAATGACACCAACCTAACAAACAAACAAGAATTGCAAAAAACATCCTAATAACAGAGAAGTTTACGACAGGACTCAAAACTTCATCATAAGATTCTCCTTTTAGCTGCCTGTACCCCTGTGCAACAAGTCTTGACTTAAATCTTACAGTTTTATCGTTTGCATCCTTTTTGAAAGCATAACCCCCATCTGTCCCCAAGACATTTGCCCTTTAAGGTTTAAGAACTAACGTCTATACTTTTCTGCTATACATCTTGCCTATTTCTTCTGCCATTCAGTTCTTTGGGGTGTTTTTAAAGTCTCTTTAAAATTACAAGGGATTTTAACTCTAACAAAACAAGCCTCAGGCTGACTGCTACAATCTGGCTTAGGGATTGGACCTGAAAAAAAATAATTATTTTTTTTTTTTTACCACTAAAATAAAAAAAATCTATATCATACTTTATATTATTAGCCCTAAAATAATTTTCAGTATCATTACATGATCTTATTCTGATTATAGAATCTTCAAATCCATAATAAATATCGTATCTTGATTCGTCTTTTCTCAAAGAAGCTGATCTTATCCACCCAAAATCCCTTGGGTCTTTTTAAGACTCATCAAATGCATCCTTTTGAGGAAAGCGGTATTACTTTGAAATAACACCGTTAGAACTTATTTTGAAATGAAACTGCGTTAATCGCATTTGGCCTAAAAGTGATCGATAGTGGTATACAAAGAGCTGACAATAACCAGGAGTCCTTTTCGTTGTTTGTTCCATGAGATCACCTAGGAAGTAATAATAAAAACCACATACCTCTAAGGAAGACAAAAAGCACTTTCCATGTTCAAAATAATCTTTTATTAGAGAAAACGAGTATATCCGTGCTGATGCGATGGTGAGGATCTGATGAAATCACGAGACACAAAAAAGGGGAGGGAAAACTACTCGAACGTAGTGAAGGCGAATAAATCTGCCTTAAATTTAATCGGGGATGTGAACTTCAGGTCGCGCACTGGGAGGTGAATATATCTACCTCAAGTAAAAATGGGGGAAAGAGCTGATGCATCTTTCCCATACGTACGAACGGGGATGGGGACCGGAGTCACGCATCTCCCCATCACACTAAATCCGCACCACACGTAAAATCAGTAGGTAAGTCTGCGTAAGGAGTCTGAGTCTATTTAAATCTGGACTAGCGCTACTTATGTAAACTTCCTTTTGCGGAGATGAGTTGAGGGGTATTTTCCCTTCTTAATGTGCATAGAAACGTTTTTCCTTACACTCCTCCAAATTGAGTTGTCTCGTTCTCACACTTTATGCGCTGAAACCGAAGAAGACTACCAGATTGGCATTTTTATAGGTCTGTTTTGCCAACGTTCTCTGGGCCAGTTGCCCCCTTTCGTACACCTACATTGGGTTCAGCAACTCGTTAACGACATTTTCGTGGGGGTCATGCGTCCATTGCAGACCGATATTGTAGGGATTGTGTCCACGAGGCAGGCGTAAACTGACATTGGTCAGTTTCACTGTGCTGCTAAGTACAGCTATGATAGATCATTATGTGCCATGTCACAAATCCTCCCCTCACTCAAGAAATTTGAAAAAAAATCAATGCCTCAGTATATCATGATTTTAAAAATGACAGAAACCAACAGAAAACTAATTGGACTTATCAAAAATAACGATACCATCAGCCACTCCACTAACGCACCATCAGGATCTGCAATAATACAAATAAATGATGACAAAAAGGGTTTAAAAACATAATAGTATAAATTGCATATTTCTATAACCTAAGCCAAGGATAGCGAACCTGTGACCCGCGGGTCACATAGTAATACGCGAAGCAATTTTAGACGACAAGCGAGACGATCACATTGTTTTAACATCAATTTAATTTAACTTTTCAAATTTTGATTTTCATTCGTTGGACTGAGAGGTCCATTACCTAATTTATGCTATAAATAATTTTCAAAAAAATAATTATAGTTTGAAATTTATTTTACCTCTTTTTCCCAAATTTCAATTCCTTAAGACTAAGCATTTCATTGTAAACGAGTGAAATTTGCGCTAGATTGCACTACAATACCTATAACGCACATTCATAACTTCCTCTCGCCGACACTGCTAGTCGCCAGTGCCATTTTTATTTTCCGTCCGACGTCTGTGATTGATAGATATTTCTCGTGTGTTTTTGATGTGGGTGGTGATATGTCGAAGACTCTGAAACGGAAGTATGGAAGCGTAGCGAATGGAAGTGGAAGATCGTATCACGAGGAGTGGTTTCACAAATTCGGGGTCATAGAAAAAGATGAAAAAGTGTTATGCGTTAATTATAACAAATACAAATACAAATATTGACGACCAGCTACAGGCTCAAGCCCAATAAGGCTGGTCCTTTGTTTATGAATTCTCCAATTCCCACTGACTATCCAATTGTGTCTTAAATTCGTACACTCCCTTTGAATTAACTATATTTTCTGGCAACGCGTTCCAACTGTCTATTACCCTATTAAAGTAGTAGTTTTTCCTTAAATCCCGATTAAAATGTGTCTTATTCAATTTATACCCATGGCCCCTTGTTCTGTTATCCCTATTGAAATTTAAGCCCTCTGTGTCCCCTTGTTTTACAAACTTGAAAAGCTGAATCAAATCCCCCCTCCTTCTTCTTCTTTCCAGTGTATACATGTTTAGCTTACTTAAACGTTCATTATAGTCGAAATTTGCTAGCCCCTTTATTATTTTTGTAGCTCTGTGCTGAACCCTTTCAATTGATTCTATGTCCTTTCTCATATATGGAGCCCAGAATTGTACAGCATATTCTAGATGTGGTCTTACTAAACCCTTATATAATGGCAAGATTATATTCTTATCCCTTGAAGTTACAGTCTTTTTAATATACCCCAATAACCTATTAGCCTTTTTACCCGCAGCTGAACATTGGTGTCCCATTTTAAAATCCCTGTGAATTATCACCCCAAGATCCTTGACTGTTTCTCCCTCCTTTACCTTTACTCCCTGCAGACAGTACTCGGCTCCACTGTTCCTGTAACCCATATGCAGAACTTGACATTTCCTTACATTAAATGACATACCCCATTTTACAGCCCATTCGGATATCTTATCAAAATCTCCTTGTAAATTTTCTATCTGTAACTTGGTATCCACTGTCCCCCATATTTTTAAGGCATCTGCAAATATACTGATTCTATTCTTGATCCCCTGACCTATATCATCTATGAAAATTATAAATAAAATTGGTCCCAAAACTGATCCCTGAGGCACCCCACTCATAACTTCTGTCCACTGTGAATAATTTCCTTTTACCTGCACTCTCTGCTTTCTACCCAATAACCAATTTTTTATCCATATTAATGTTTTTCCCTGAATCCCCAGCCTTTCCAATTTAAACAGTAATGCCTCATGAGGTACTTTATCAAAAGCCTTTTGAAAATCTATGTACATGATATCCACACTGCTCTTATTATCCAGCTCCTGAGTAATTTTTTCGTAGAACTTCAAAAGGTTTGTAGAGCAGGATCTGCCCTTCCTAAACCCATACTGATTCTCTGATAACAGTCCCCCCTCCTCCAAGTATAACATTATATGCTTTTTTAACAGAGATTCAAATATTTTGCAAATTACTGATGTTAGACTTACTGGTCTATAGTTGCCCGGATCACTTTGTATTCCCTTTTTGAAAATTTGAGTTATGTTGGCCAACTTCCAATCCATTGGCACCCAACCTGTGCTATATGTTGAATTAAATATCGTGTGAATTACTTCCCCCAGTTCTTCCGCGCATTCCACTAGTACTCTCGGATAAATATCGTCTGGCCCTGGTGCTTTAGATGGCTTAATTCTTTTCAACTGATGTACTATTTCTTCCCTGTTGAATTTGCATTCTTTAATTATACCCCCTGCAAAGGCTCCATCCTTGGGATCCTTTTTTAAACTATAGTTACCATTGAAAACCCCCAGAAAAAAGTCATTTAACACGTTTGGCATTCCCACCTCGTCTTGAATTAATTCACCTCCCTTCCCCTCTAACGGGCCCAGTGTAGTACTAAATTTATTTTTACCACTTGCAAATGCAAAAAATTCTTTAGGGTTTATATTTATTTCCCTTGCTAATTTTTCCTCCAAGGACACCTTTTGCTTCTGACTAATAGTTTTAAACTCCTTTCTGGCTTTCTGATATGCCTCCTTGTCCCTGTCGTTACCAGTGCTTTTATATACCCTGTATGTTCTTTGTTTTAATTTTAAAGCTTTGTGTGTTTCCCCTGAAAACCACATAGGGAGCAATTTTCTAGATTTTCCTTTTTTCCTGAACGTTACATGTTTTTTTAACACCCTGTCTAACTTATTCTTGAATTCCTCCCATTGTTCAGAATGATGCGGTGCTAATAATCCCCCTTTGAATGTTTCCTTTAACTCTTCCCTTATCATATGAAAATTTACCTTTCTGAAATTTGGAATTATTCTACTATTGATTGTGTATGCTGACTGAAAATTTATACTTAATCTGATACTTCTATGATCACTTTCTCCCAGTGGCTCACCTATAACCAAATCCTGCACCCTATCCTCATCATTGCTAAAAATCAAATCCAATATTGCATTGTCCCTAGTATCCTCATACACCATCTGGTACAAAAAACAATCCTGTATCACTTCCAAAAATTCTGCCCCTTTCCCATTTGTAGCTAGATTGTTTGTCCAGTCAATATTTGGATAGTTATAGTCCCCCATTAAAATTAATTCTCCTTTTTGACATGCTTCGTTTATCAGATTGCACATGCCCTTTTCCTGCTCTTCACTACAAACAGGAGGTCTATATATATTACCCAGAATTAGTCCTTTGCCTTTGTCTGTATTCAGTTTCACCCAGACTGATTCTATCCCCTCAGTTTTACTATTTAACTTTATTTCCGTACAGTTTAAGAATTCTCTCACATAAATCAAAACACCACCCCCTTTCCTATTCTCTCTGTCCTCCCTAAACATTGTGAATCCACTTAATTCTAAAATTTGTGCATCTTCACTGCTTGCCCAACTTTCAGTAATCCCAATGATATCTATATCCTCTGCTTGTGCAATTCCCTTGAGCTCATCCATTTTATTTCTCACACTGCGAGCATTACAATAAAATACTTTTAGCTTATTTTTCACCCTTATATTGCACTTTCCCCTTGTATTATTTGTCTTGGTATTGTTTTTCTCCCTTACATTGCACTTTCCCTTTGTATTGTTTGTCTCCTGCAATTTAGACCCTGTTAGTTTTCCTAAGCAATTACTGTGTACTGTCAACCCTCTATGTCCTTCCCATCCCTGCTTGTATACTAGTTTTTTGACTCCAGAATATTCAAAACCCGCTTGCCAACCTCCCTATTACCTATCAAGCTTAAATGCAAATTATAACGAAACTGTTGTTTCACGTAGCTACAACGTAAAGCGCCATTTTGAAACATAAGATTGAAATTTTCAATAGGAAATTGAAGCAATAGCAGGTTCAGACTTCTATTTTCAAATCTACATTTTGTCCTAAAAATAATATTACAACGGCGAGTGATACAACTTCAATTTCGCACTGTTCTTAAATGAATTTCAAAAGGTTCTCTTACCTGTCAGACGAGAAAGACAATTCTAGGCTTTATCCTTTATTTGACACAAACACAACATCACAAACAACATCAAAGACAACAACAAAGAAACCTTGAATAATAATCATGGCGTCAGTCTTCTCACACAAGCCGTACGCACAAGCAGTACTAACTGGAGCTTCAATAGCTATCATACGCCAGAGTGCACGCAGCGCCCTCTGTTCAGCATTTGAGTTTCAACAGCGAGTTTTCATTTGTCATACTGTATTGCGAAACATGGGAGACCACTTTCAGATGGCGACTTTTTGTAAGAATCTTTCCTAGTGTGCTCGGACAGCCTATCGGATGATTTTGAAAATAGGAAATTGAAGCAATACCAGGTACAGACTTCTATTTTCGAATCTACATTTTGTCCTAAAAATAATATTACAGCGGCGAGTTTTCATTTGTTATACTGTATTGCGAAATATGGGAGACCACTGTCAGATCGCGACTTTTTGAAAGAATCTTTCCTAGTGTGATCGGACAGCCTATTTGACGATTTTGAAAATAAGGACTCGATGATTAAAAGTATCCAAGAATTGCTGTTGAGTAGGAATACGGTTAAAAGATAGAATCTTGTCCCTGAACAAAGATGTTTCCAATCAATTTTCGTCCGATTTTTAAAAAAATGCAGAAATGCATTCTATATCATTGGACGTAGGCACAAATGTCACCGGATTTGCCCGACTTGTAATTATTGTCAGATACACTTCTGAAAATATGATGACGGAGGAATTGATTAAATTCATGACATTAAGAGTAAGAACTACTGGTATTGATATTATGAATGAAGTTAAGAAAGAGTTCACTGAATTGAATGTTGACCTAAAGAAGGTAGTATCCGTTTTTATCGGCAACATGATTCTTGTAGTGATGATACTACGGTGAAATTAGTTACTGCTTATGTGGAACAGGAATGCTTATGGAATGGGAAACATCCCCTGTACAAGAATAAAGCAGCCTAGGCAGTTGCAATTGAGGAGTTAGAAAAGCGATTGGAATACCGGAGATTCACGTGAAGGAAATCAGACAAAAAATTAAAAACATCAAAGTATTTTGTATTTATTTTCAAACTAGTAGGAGAAATTAATTACCCTGCGTTGCTCGGGTTGAATTAGTTAAATATTGGTTTAAAAGTGATAAGACTAATCACTTCTCTTTCGTAAAATAATAAATACTAGCTTCAATTAAGTGTACGGAAAATAGTTTTTACTATCGTTTTAACTTTTTCATCGCTTCTATTTACTCCGGACGCAAATATGTATACATGATACATCCATCCATATAATCGTTTTCATCGCACTTCTGCCTGAAAGACAAACTACAAAAGTTTTTTCTAAGGTGACTATTACCTTCATGAATCGATTTTGAGTTTTGGAATAGTTACGAATATCTTCATACGTTCATCTCGAGTAAAACTGGCGAATTTTCAGCGGATAGTCTTGCACTTAGTTTTCTTATGAATATGTTTTACTTGCGGCATTCTTGCACCTTGTATGGGATGTTTTCAAATTTCATCAATATGAGAAGTTGCAAATTAAATTGTTTCGGCATTCGTGACTAATTTAGTTTGAAGCAGGCGCATTTGTTTTTGTTCAAAATGCTATTAAGCTGCACGTGGAATAACGGAGCTTGAGTTTGAAATAAATATCCTCAGTATAGACAAATCAAACTCAATTAATTACAACTTTTTCAACAACAACAACAACAACAACAAAAAAAACAGAAGGTTGGTTTTACAGCGTTTTTGAAAAAGAAAGTCACTGCTTTGGGTCTTCAACAGCGAGTTCTGTAAGAAGCATATTGGAAGCTCCTGGCAACTCTCTTCGACCATCCATTCTCTTACCCATTTTCTCTTATTTTCATTTATAATTTCTTCCAGGTTAAGCCCTGCAGCAACATTTATGGCTCGATTCAGCTTCGGTCTCTGTATTTTTTTATCAATCGACACTCGAACACTAACTAAACCGTTGTGTGAACAAACACTCCCCTACTTGCTGTTTTCTCGTTTAGTAGAGCTACTAAATCACGCGCTACTCATATTGATCATATTTTAAGAAATAAAAAGAACTAATGTGTTTATGAGTGCTGTAAAAGAAAGGAAATTACCTAGTAAATGTATGTTTAATCAATTTTTGTTATCTGGAAAGGAACATGTTCTTGAAATGTATGTAAAGAAGAATGTAACAAAAATGTTTGCCGGAAAGAATTCCTGGATTTCAATATAGGGATTTTAAATAAAAATATTATTTGTATGTATATGTGAAATATCTTTATGTCTATGATTCTTTCCTTTGGTTCTTGACTCCAAACTTAGGAAAGATATATTTGAATTGCTGAAGGTAAAGCTTAATAATCTTTTACACCTATTTGTATAATAGAAAAAAAGTTAAACAGTAAAAATGTTAAACAGTAGAAAAAAAAATTAAACAGCAGAAGAAATGTTAAACAGTTAACCAGCAAGAAAAAAAGCTAAGTAGTAAAAATAATAAATTAAGCGGTTAAAAAATTAAGCAGTAACAAAAAACATTTAACAGTAAAAAAAGTTTAGCAGTAACAAAGAAGTTAAAGTGTTTTTAAAAAAAGTTAAGCAGTAGCAAAAAAGTTAAAGTGTTTTTCAAAAAAAGTTAAACAATTAAAAAAATTAAAAAGTAAAAAAGTTACGCTGTAAAAAAAGTATAAAGTAGTACACAAAAAAAGTTGTATAATAACCAAAAAGTTTAACAACTATAAAAAATTAGGCGGTAAAAAACAACTAAGCAGTAACAAAAAAAAACGTCTAACAGTAAAACAAGTTAAGCAGCAGCAAAAATGTTAATTTGCTTAAAAAAAAGCAAAATAAAGCTACAACAAAAAAAATTATAGTGTAAAAATAAGTTAGAAAATAAAAAGGAAATAGTCTCAAAAGATTAATATTTATTTCAAGCTTTCTTGCGTTAAAGAGTACATTTACACACATCTTTCTTAAAGTCATTTGTAACTCCTTTTTTAAGGCACTTTAAAATTCTTCTATCCTAAATAGGTTTAGCAAGTAATGAAAAACCAACAAATAAGTAAAATAGTCTTTATATTTAATATATTAAAAGGGATATGTCTTTCCTACACGATTTTTCCACACAAGTCCTTGATAGAAAGTCTTATAATTTTTTAGAAGTCTCAAACTTCCTTACTAGTCTTTTTCGTGTTAATTTCATGTGTTAATTTCATGACTAGGGCAACTTTTTTGTTGCAGTAAAAATGGGAAAAGTTGCATTTATCATTCCCTAAAGTTGTATTTATGGAAATAAAGTTACATTTATCGAAATAGAGTTGCATTTATATTAGATACACTAAATTCTAAAATAAATTATTCGTAAAAAAATGAAAAAATTCAAAATATATCGACAATTTAAGTCGTTTACAACACTATTATAATACATCCTTAAATGCAGAAGAACGTTGAATTGTCGTTCCTTGGCCAGTAATTTCTTTAACATTGAAAACTGCGGCAGCTGCAGTCATATAATGTGCTGTATCGGATAGCAGAAGCGCAAAATCCTTTTGCTCAACAGTCAGAGATTTTAAAACAATATCTTCAAGGCGAACAATCTATTGATGATCGACACTCACCACGCAAACTCTGCAGTCGATTACGCAAGTTTCCTCTCGATTATCAAGAGTGCCAACCAATGTGTCAAAAGTTACTTCTTGCCATTTATTTCACTTTCGTCTGTTAGAACGAACACCTTCTTTCCATAAACTTCTTGTTTGATCCGCAATACTTCGTCGTTCGCAAGATCAGACACACGCGATCGAAGGGTTGGTTCAAAGGGCAAAAAATGAAATAATAATTTTATATTTATTAATTTTAAGCTACATTTAAAAAAATTTCAGGTGGTTGCATTTAAGCAGAAAGTTGCATTCATGTTGCGGTTATAACTCACTTACAATACACCCCATGCAGGAGGAATTTTGGTTTTAGTACTTAACATGCAACATAGAACATGTGAAAAAAAGCTGCATTTGTTGCAAAAAGTTGCCCTATTCATGACATTAAACTCACATTACCACTCTTGTAGAATTCTTCCACACCATGTTCAGTTAATCTCTAAAATTTCATATACTACTTGTATTGATTAAGGGGATAACGTTTAGTAACAAATGTACGTTTTTATGTAAAATATTGGTTCGGCACATAGGAACACGTTAAGAGACTTTTCGTACATCTCATGCATGTCACCAGATGACCGCAAGGCTGTAAAGTAGCACCCATTTCCGATTTCGTACAAATTTTACAAAGTCGTTTGTCCTTGTCGTTGTTTGAGGGGTAAGATTTTACATCGGGTTTTATAAAAACATTGGTATTATTCTTGATTTCATCCACCGGTACAATTTCATCTATTGGTGTTCTTTTTTATCTAGGGTCAACAATCATTTGTTGTTGAGCTACCAAACATTTTGGATAAAACTTTATGTGTTCGTGTCTCACTACATCCTCTTCTTGCCAATTTTCAAGCCCTTCGCCACACCAATAGCACCTGATTCTGTCCGAGACCCATATAAAACAATCAGTTTTCGGCCAGGTCCTAAATGTCAAAGTTTGTGTGTGGCCAATCCCTAAACGTAGATAGGCGTTTATTGAGCATAGACATGCTTGAAAATTTTGGCTTCAAATTTACATAATGGTTATTCATTTTCCTAAAACTATACTGCTCTGTTTACTCTTAAGTGTAAAATTATAGGGCCTATTGAGTTAAATCCCCTCAAAAAGGTTATCTTCGTCAATTTAAAAAAAATCCGATACTATCTAATACTAATATAATCATGTTAAATCTATCTGAATCTAGTCAGAGCTAGTAATTTCTGTTCAACAAAAGGCAAAGATTTGTGCCCTTAAATAAATAATTCAATTTGCTGATGTAAATTTAGAAAAATAAAACTGCAGATTCAAGAGAAATCAGTATACTTTAAAGAAAGTAAAAAAATAAGTTTCTCTTATAAATTATATTTGGTTACATATTTTTTTCTTGCTCAAGTTTAGTCATCGAATTGAACTGTATTCAGCTCATCAACGTGATAGAGCAAAAAAAGAAGAAGAAATTACATGCACATTTAAGCATACCCCTTTTTTTATTAAAATCTTGTATTACAACGTAAAGTTTTACTGGTCGCATTATCATAAGCACGTGTTTTCTGAGTACATTCTTCACTTACGAGTTCATTGTTACTCAAAAAAGATAGAGAGAGGACTAAAATAAGATTAACTTTACTGAATAGTAAGTGTATGGTGTTATATAGTTTAGTTCTTCGTGTCTCCAGTTTACTATTATTTTTCCAAGAACAGATAACGCTTTTCAATAGCAATGTTTGATATTTGTGCAATTGTGAATTTTGATGGATTTCAGACTAAGGAAGGTTTTTTAGTACGTGAATACGGATACATCGCTATAAAATCGCAAGTAGCTTTAAGTATTTGTTTTAACTTATCGCATTATAAGTATAAATTTAGTGCCAAAGATCGTAAAACTCTGCGATATGTTGAAAATTATGCGTGTGGACTTCCTTTCTGTCCCATAACATGGGAAAACGTGTCTCCTTTAGAATGTCTAGACTCTAAGCTTTTGTAATTGTACAAGCACACATATAGTGCCTCTCAGTACCAAGTTGCTTACAAAGGTGGTTGTGTTGAGAAGCAATGCTTAGATACAGAGGTGACGGCATTTAATAATTGGCTCATAGGAAGTATATGTCTCTTAAAAAATGCAGGCATGTAAAAATAAGTTCTTTTGTTTTTACTATAATGTATTATTTTGTGTTGTATTATTTGTTCATATAAAAATTTATTAGTGTTTAAAATTTTCAGTTGTTATTTAATTTTATTCATTTGTAAAACTATCAGTGGTGTGAGTAAATCTTAAGATTATGCATTAACTATCAAGAAAGGGCAAAAGTTTTATTTTGTTTAGTAGCACAGAAGTGTACACATTATTTTCAACCCATCAATTATATTCAAAACCCACTTACTATCCATTTAACGTAGCAATGTAGTATATCTAAAATAAAAAACCTATACAAAATATCTTGTAAAGTACTTGTACAAAATTGGTATTTGCCTCTGCAATTTAAACTGCATAATATACGCAAGGTTTTCAAATAAATAAAAGGAAGTTCATATTTTAGTAAAATGCATGTTTGCAAGAGCATTAGAAAAAAGAACATTGAATTTAGAACTTCAAGAACAAAAGGTTTTTGAATACAAATTTTCACTACTTCAAATGTACACGGAAACATCTTCATGGTATGGGTCTTACAAAGTTTCAAATAAAGGTATAAATATTTAACTTTTACAGGTTTCTTAATTTTTTTATCATGCATAAAAAACGCTTTTATAATCAAACTGCTAAATGTCTTAGTTATAAATTGAAAAGAATTTTTTAAATCTGCATTTAAAAGATTGTAATAATAACTAATGTATATGTTTCAATCGTATAATTTTTTTTAAATCTTCATTACTAAAATATGTGCAATAGCATATAATTTTTGTGCAAAAACGTCTAACTTTTTACAGTATCAATCAAAGAAAATTTCATTTAAAAAAGTTTGCAAGTCTGAAAAAATTAAATCACTAAAATTTAAGAAGATTTATTTAAATTAAATATAATATGGCAAGAAAAGAATAATTATAAAATAACATATGGTTTAGATTTCAATACTATTATAACTTCTTCAAAAATGTACAAGCAATCATCTGCGTTTCTACTCAGTGGTTAAGGTCATCAAATCTTGTAAGTTTAGTTAATTTTGTTCCACTGTTTCTTTGTTTAATCAACTTACTTTTGTAAGTCTCGTGTTGTACTTCTGTGATATATGGTTGCGTTTTCTTTTTTTCCATTATAAAAAATGTACAAGGAAACATGTTCATAGTATGGGTCTTGCAAAGTTTTCAAATAAAAGCAAAATATTTTTTACTTTACTTAAGTGTACAGTATTTAAAAATTATTTCTGCAATAAAATATGTAAAATAGCATCTAATGTATAATTAGTGTTTAAGTAAAAGTATCTAAATTTAAAAAAATACACATAAATATTTATAGCAAAGAAAATTTTATTTCAGATCTTGTTTTGTAAAAGACAATTTATAAAACTAGTATTTAATGTTAAAAAAAAATCTAAAATACAGTGTATGTGGGAAAGACAAGCAAAAAGTTTATTTAAAATAACAATAAGATGTAAGCATAAAAAATAATATTCACAAAATAATATTTCAAATATTATTTAGTGTACATTCCTATTAACACAGAGTTCAAGTTCAGGGGCAAATTTATACAAGAATTTCACGAAGCGTTAAGTTATTTTTAGAGAGCATGATGCATTTCCACGTGGCAAGCTGTGTAACCAAAATTGGTTTGTTGGTTATTTCATCAAACTATCTTCCATTTTCCAGAACAATTTTTAAAGAGTTGTAGTTCTTACTATAAAACACAAAGTGTCTTTTTTGTCCAAATGAAACAGACGCTATGGGTGCATTAAGACCCAAGTACTTCTCGTTGCCTTTATGGTCACCTATACCGTCCTTAACATCTTTATAACGGTTCACCAACACAAAATTAAATCTTTCAACAATTATTCGTTCCACTTCTCCCTTTATAGACCTGGGTCAATAATTTTTAAAATGGTAAAAAGTGAAAAAAAATTATAGTAGGATGAAACCCGTTAAAAAAGGACGAGAATATAACAAAAATGAAAGGAAAAATAATTTACGGGCGATCTGAGGTCGGGAAGTGGAAGGGGTGAGTTTTTAAGGGTAAAAAACGGTGTATCTCAATTTCCGGCAAAACTACAAGTCCTATGGAAAAAAAATTAAATGACAAAGTTGTAGGTAATAAAGAGACCTACAACTTTTGTAGTTACACTTTTTTCACATAACCTCAAAATTTATGTGTAAAATTCAAATAATCAAGTTTTTTGTTTTTTATTTTTATTTTATGCAAAAAAAAAAAAAAATTCACGAAATTTTGTGAAAACTTACCTTTTTATGTCCTAAAGACACAAATTTTTTTTATTTGAAATATTTATTTTTTCACCTTATTTTGACTTAATATCGAAAAAACACCCTAATTTTCAATCGAAAATTCTAGCGTCAAAATATCAGCTTTTTAAAAAAAGTTGGGGAGTTTTTTGTTCGTTGAAATCTCTTCTTTCTGATAATGTAAAAAAATATATACATTACTATGGTAAATGTTCCCAGAAAATGCAAAGAAAAGAAAAAAACTCGAATCCGAAATTTTTTTTTTATCACTATGTACAATTTTGAGCTATTTAGTAAAATTTACACTTTAATTACTTGAAAAACGTAAGATTCTATGTTACATTGATAAACAAAAAAATTACAAATCCATAAATCATAAAGATTGCAAGAAACATGCGAAAATAGTTGTTCTAAATATTAAAGATAGGATTTAAAGGGGGTATTTCAATTAAAAAATGTGATTGCTGCAATTTTTTTTAGTCAAAAAGTTGATTTATTAAATTCTAATTACATTTATGTCATAGAAAATCTCATAATATATGAATAGAAATGTAAATCGTACTATTGCATTTAGATACTTTATACTGATTATTATTATTCATAATAATATTTTAAAATGCATTAATCTTCATATTTATAAATCTTATCTTGAACCCTAATCACTTATCCATTACTTTTTGTCTCTTCGGTGGCATTTCTTCATCGTTAGATTCGACAAACCTTCCCGATTCTAGTAGATCTTCGAAATCTTCAAGACCATCACCGTCCTCGTATCCAATATTATTTTTAGTCTCTATGAAATACCTTTTGATGGGCTAAAATTATCACTAGGTAACTCAGGTATATAAGTTATCTTAAAATAGCAATAAATAAGCATCTATGCACATAATTTAAAGAATATTCTACAACTTTCTCAAAATATTGTAGATGTCTTATTAAATATTAACTTATTTGGTTGTTAATTATAGTAGTATATTTCGATTTGTATTTTTATGTTTATCAATGTAACATAGAATCTTACGTTTTTCAAGTAATTAAAGTGTAAATTTTACTAAATAGCTCAAAATTGTACATAGTGATTAAAAAAAAATTTCGGATTCGAGTTTTTTTCTTTTCTTTGCATTTTCTGAGAACATTTACCATAGCAATGTATATATTTTTTTACATTATCAGAAAGAAGAGATTTCAACGAACAAAAAACTCCCCAACTTTTTTTAAAAAGCTGATATTTTGACGCGAGAATTTTTGACTGAAACTTAGGGTGTTTTTTCGATATTAAGTCCAAATAAGGTGAAAAAATAAATATTTCAAATAAAAAAAATTACAGTGTCTTTAGGACATAAAAAGGTAAGTTTTCACAAAATTTCGAGAAAAAAAAAAATTTTGCATAAGATAAAAATAAAAAACCAAAAACTTGATTATTTGAATTTTTCACATACATTTTGAGGTTATGTGAAAAAAGTGTAATTACAAAAGTTGTAGGTCTCTTTATTAACTACAACTTTGTCATTTAATTTTTTTCCATAGGACTTGTAGTTTTGCCGGAAATTGAGATACACCGTTTTTATCCTTAAAAACTCACCCCTTCCACTTCCCGACCTCAGATCGCCCGTAAATTATTTTTCCTTTCATTTTTGTTATATTCTCGTCCTTTTTTAACGGGTTTCATCCTACTATTATTTTTTTTGGTTTCAAAAATTATCGACCCTGGTCTATTATTTCCAACAGTAAAGGAGACCAAAGTTTGGCCGCAATACTATTCCTTATTGACAATTCCATTGTAGATTCCTTCAGTGAACTCGAGATACTTTTTCGGTTATTCTTGACGTTACCGACAGGTATACCAAGTGCCGAACTTTCATTCAGCGCGTAATTCATTCAGCGCTTCGAGGCTAAAAACACATTTACGGTCAACAATGGGAAAAGCTCGTCTCACATTCGTTGCTATATTTGCTATTGAAAAAATGTATGTGATGGCCTTAACTTGAATGATGTCATTGAATCATTTGTGAACGCAAAAGTCTGACGTGGTGGAGAACGTAGTAAGAAATATTAAAATGTAACTGATTTTTTTCAATTTTATTTTCTTCTATGTGCTGGCGAAATATTACTTTAGTTTTTCTGTGTTTCGTGCATTCACCTGTTTCATTTCTTTAATATATTGATCTGAACATTTAAATATGCTAATCTGAGAATAACAGTATGAAAATATGTTTCGAAAGAGAAAAGAAAAAATTGGTGCCTTATATGTGATTATGACATTCGTATTTTTGAAGTAAAATGAATGTGTTCTTAAAAAAATACCATGCTTTTACAAGAACTTCGCATTTTGTTTAAAAAAATAGTAATAAGTAAATAAGAGTAGGCCCTAGTTACAACTTTAATGCCGAGGCCCTGGGCCTTAAGACCGCCACTGGTTGAGAGTGATTTATTATGCTTTTATCAGACATTAAAGCAAACATTGCTAAACTAATTGCTACAGGTAGGTAGGTAGTAACAAACGTCGCACTGGAGCAACACACGGGCTATTATCAATGGTTTGATATCAATCCCCAAGGGAAAGATACAAGTACAACGCCTTGTAATATTGAACTACGGACAAATAAGTAGAACAAACACCTGAGCTGGCACCCCTCTCTTCTAATGTCCAAACGTGAGGACATTTGAGGTCAGGACAGATTTAACGTGCTCCTACCTCATTGTACACGGCGGTCTTTGGCTGAACCCAGTTTCGAACTCGCAATTCTCCGGTTGAAATTCGTTGATCTTCCTGGTGAAAAAATTGCTAGAGCAGTTTCATTGTTCTCGTTAAAATTGAAGTACCCATATATTTTGGTGTCATTAATATCATTATTTTACAAGTTAAGAACCTATTGATATATATTAATACATTTTAAGTAATAAATAAGAGTTTATATAACATTTACTGTTAATTCCTTTCAGGGAACTTTCTCTCCTTTTTCTGTTTCAGAGCTTCAAATTATCTTTATCTGTCTGTAATTTAAAGGTTACCTATTTAACATTGATCTAAATACCTTACTCCCCACTTTAAAGTGAAAGTAAGAACCATTGTAAACGTATGTTTGTCTACATATGCATCCCTCCCTATTTAATTTTATAATCGCTCAAGGGGTTCACGAACATTTTTATATTTACAATGGGGTTCTTTGGGTACTGAAATGTTTGGCAACCACTGATATAGGCAAACAAATTGCAATCAGTTTCTATTCACAATTTCATATTTGACAAAAATTTCTGTTTCGTAAGTTCCTAATTCTGTTTATTTATCATTTTTACCGTGTTTGGAGCTATTGTAAATTAAGATTTCGTTCGGTTGCTGCAGTAAGTTTTTTGATTTGATGTAAAAAATATAGGTAAAACAGGATATCATTAGTTTGATTTAGTTTTACAACATGAAAATTTAACAAGTTGATGTATGCTTGATTATCTCTCTCAGGATTAATAATTTACTTAAAATATTAATTCTTAATATCCAGTAGTGTAGCCAGAATTTAGTTTCAGAGGGTTCCAACGATGGAAATCCAGTTTTTATGTTAAATATGGATTTGAGCCATATTTTTTTTTAATCTTAAAGGCTTCAAGTTTTATTTATCTGGTAATTAACGTCGTACTAGAGCAACACAACGGGCTCAAGTTTTATGTTAATATTTGTTAATTTTTACCAAGTTTTAAAAGGTCTGAACCTATGGGCTCAGAAATTTTTTTTGATCCTAATAGAAATACCTTCACAGTAATTTTGTTCGTCAGATTGCAACTATTCAAATATTGTTCCTCCCCAAATTTACTTACATGTTTTCTTCCCTTATGCGTAGATGCGTGCGATATTTAGATGTCAGGAAAGACACATTTCTAATCTTCACGCATGCTTAATCATCTTAACGTTAGCTGAAAATTGTCATTTGATTTCAAGAATATTGCAATTTGGTATTGTTTGGTATTTTTTAATTAACGTCATACTAGAGCAGCACAAAGGGCTATTGGTAACAGTCCAAAGGATATTGCAAAGGAAGGTCCTTTCCTTTAAAAAAATGGGCCTCGTAGCATGGTGGGTAGAGTCGCTGATTAGCAACCGGAGGGTCGTAAGCTCGAAACTACATCCAACCAAAGGTCATTGTGTACGTGGTGGCTGTGTTTATCAAATCTATCGTGACCTCAAATGACCTCACGTTGGCGTGGTGTCGCTCAGGTGTTGACCTCTTCATCTGACCTTGGTTCAAAATTACTAGATATAGTCCTCGGAACTTTCACTTCGGAATGGATTCCGGACTATCGCCATTAGCCCATTGCGTTGCTCCAGTGCAATGTAAAATCGACGAATTTTTAAAGAATATTATTGTATTGTGCGCAGCTATACTGCTATTTTTGTAAAGATATTTAAACATGAATCAACATTTTCGACAGCGACTTTGGGCCTGTGCCCCTCTTACTCTCTCTATGCCTTTGTAAACACCTCTGTTTTTAGGTTGTCTTTTCAATTCACTGAATTAATCTCCCGACATGCATTGTGAATTCATTCTTGTAAACATTGAAGTAATATATCAATCAGCCTTCGAAAGTATTTACTTACCGTTAGCGAATTCATTCATTATTATTGTAAGTGAATCCTGCTAGATTGCGATGAGTGTATTTATACAGACAAATATTGACAAACAGCTTACTTAAAAATTTAATTCATCCTTAATATTAAATTGCTTTAACTGAACATCAGAGCAATTTTATTTGTAGCTATCTCTGGATTTAAGATTAAAAAATTAATAAACTTTCTTATAAGCAATTAATTTTGCTTAAAAAAAATCCTTGTAAAGCAAAAAGTGAGAGTAGAGCGACAAACCAAGCCAAATAATTATTCTGGATTTTTTGCTTTCTAAACAGTATAGAAAACAATTTTTTAAACAATTTATTCTAATTTTCTTTATTTTTGTTTAATTGCTGTGGTATGCTTGTAATTGTAATTCATTACTTAATCGACAAATTTGAACCAACTATTTTGCTAAAAATACCTTTTGTTCTTTATCGACAGTTGGGATACAAATCAATGTAACAATAACACTGCGACATTGACGGAAAAGTCAAGAGCACTCATTTATACCCGGTGTCTCAATACAAAGTACAGTGGACCAGTTCACACGGGAACAACGATGTCTCAACACTACTATAAAGGCAATATATTAAAGCTCAGACCTAATGTAGGTGGTCCATTCTAAGGGACAAGAGGAATAGCTGTAAGGGGGCTCAGACGCTGTAGTAATAAAGAAACCAATCACCTTATTACAAAAGGAACCGAATACAATTTTGTCAAGGAGTCCGTACCTTTTTATGGATGGTCCTGATAGCATGGTCACAGCTGTAAGACAGTGGTAGGTCTGAAGTCTCGTGAGAGTATCCTTCGTGATCCACACAGAGTCACCTAGCAGGTCAGCTTGACTGTATTGAGATTGATGGGCAAAGCAGTTGAATGACAAATCACGAGATGTAGTTTCACTGGTCTTGAGTTAATGGATTTGGGAACACACAAGATGGATCTTGACAAACCCTACTTGGGCTCTGTTGTTGCTACCCAAATCCTTTGAACATCTTATTGAGATGTTTTACAGAGAAGCAGCTGCTTTTGTGTTAAAGCGGTGGCTATGCCCAGGGGTGGCCTGTGGTCTGGTTGAACCTCCCTAGGGAGCGTGAGAAACGTGCGATGCAGTCACAACTTTAAGATGGAATGGAATGTTTCCCAGACTCTTTGCAGTAGGGTCTCCCTCTTTTTGAACGAAATTGAACCGAAAGTATATGGTGCACGAGAAAACATTTGACTATCTCAACCTTTCAATCCTAAATAACTTAGAAGTTCTCTGAAGAGAACAATTATGCTGCAACTCAGAACCGTTCCAGGGGAATGAGCTGCAAACATGCAAACCTCAGGAAATCTTCTCAAAATATTTAAACCCAACTCAAGCACGTATTACAAAAAAAAATTGCGAATGGCGCAGTTTTCTTTTTTGCCGATGCTCTAAATGCGTAATGTCAAATGAGCATTGCGTTTAATGATTTTTTCGACTGCTTTCAGAGTATTGACGAATATTTTCCCTATAATTTAAGAAGCTTCAATTTTCGCTAAAAAGTTTCAGCAAGTGCTTTTGAATGCTTTTAGTTCCAAAATCATTTTAGCAAGGATTCTAACCTCGTGGGCTAACTCCTTGAAAACGTTCCTGTCCTTGATGGGTACTTTTTGAACATACGATTGTAAATTAATAACAAAATATGCAGATTCAAACGTATATTTTACGATGGAGGATTCTAGCACTAATTTAGGATTCATTTGTGAGTTATCTGAACATTTGTATGTTCGTTGTAAATGTACTGAAATTCTTGCCTTGGGAAAAGTTCATTTTCCTAAGAGAACATATAACTATAGAAAGCTGTGAGTAATTGAGTAATATCGAAAATCTTTAATAGTGAATATCTAAAAACTATAAAAGTTTTTCTTAAGTCCACACCATAAATATTTCATCATTGGAGCCTCTTTCTAAAAGGTGTGTTAGATAATTAGAATATTTCATCTTATAGATATACAGTAGAAGTATCTATTAGTTAACACGAAAAGTAAATAACTTCCAGCCGATTTTAGCTTTAGAAGAATAATCATCTGCAAAGTTTACATCTCTCATGTGTAGATATCAATTTCTTGGAAGTAACTTAAGCTGTCTTTAATTACTACATAATAATTAACACATAACATTTTAGATATTCAAAGTTTTACAAAATATAATGATTAGTTCACGTCTTGTATATTAATTGAGTAAATGCTGAAAAAAAATCTTTATTTTTCACTAATCTGCAAATGAGTCCTTTGGTTATACTCTTTAATCAAAACTTCAATTCTTGAGCTTGATTCAAGAAACTGATGAAAAATTTTGTCTTTACCAGGAAAGTACTGCACTCATTAAACACCAGAATTAATTCTGAATTGATCGAAAGACAGTTAAAATAAAAGTCAGTGTAACAATTTTATTAGGAGCCGAAATGACTCAAACAAATTTTTCGATGTATTTTTATATACAAAGAGAAAAAGTTGGATAAAGTGCAAAGTACACAGACACATGTATTATTATGTATACAAACATTATGTGTGCAAAAAAAGACATTTGTATACAACAATTTATGTCATCTTCCTGTTCCAACAAAATTAACTACTTATGTTATTTTTTTTTGCATTTGAAATATATTATATTATTTTAATTAGATTATTTGTATTTTTATTATTTCATGTATTACATAATTTTTTTTTATTATTTTATGTATTACAATATTTTTATTTTTACTATTATGTTATTATATATATTTTTATTGTATAACAGAGGATGAAAATGACTTTTTTTCTTATTCTAAATTCACATTAGTTTATTTTTATTAATGATAACAATTAAAACGAGTTGTGCTACCCATCTAAATGAAATGTAACTAACGATTTTTTTTTGTTTAGTTGGATTTCCATATCAAATATGAAGCATAAAAATGAGGGGAAAAAACAATTTTAAAGTAATGCGGAAAAAAAAGGAAAGTGATTGACATGTATATAGAGCTTTATATTTTTAGAAAAATAAAACGAAACTGTGTTGAAGGTGCTATTACTTATACTTTCTCTTTATACTCATAGATGTCACTAGGAGCGTGCTTATCTTTACATGATCGCCTACTTTCAGCGGAGACCAAAGGAAAATAAGTTACCTTTACGTGTTCATTGTTTAATTTGACAATATGTTTTTATTTCATAAAAAAGATCAGTTCGCTTCCTTCATAATACAATTTAAAACACCCACTTATCCTCAGGGCAGACTTTGAATTATTAAAATAAAAAATGCAATATTTAAAAAGTTTGACCCTCCCCCCGCCCTTCAGAAAAAGGCGATGATATTAGCAATAATAATAAAAGTAAATAACACTTTTTTGATTTTCTATGTAAAAAAAGGTTTGAATTTACTTTCGTCCGTAATATTGATTCAATATTAAAGCAAAAACCATAACAAGATTAGATTTTAAGACTAGATAGATTTATATATATGGAACGAGAATTATATCTAAGAACTACCAAGGTCTGTAATTTTTTTAACAAGAACTGTTCTATTCAACCCCGATCACCTATACTTAAACCCTTCTAATGGTGGTGGGGGGTTTCGAAGTTATATCTCTTCCATCTTGATCTGATTGGTTTTGCTAATAACGGAATACTTTGTCGAGACAAAACTGGTGCTAATATTCCAAGGGAAACAAAGATCCAAGTAGGAAAACTAACTTCATTGGTGGAAACGAGATTGCGGATTCTCTAGCAAGAGCTGCTTCTTCAGACTCTTCAGTCAGACATCCTTGTCAGTTTTAGCGAGGGGCTTTCCGAGTTTAAGCAAAATATTAAAGATATCTGTAATGTCCCTCCTGTACATGACTGGTACTCCAGAAAATGCCCTGGTGGTGTCCTCTTGTTTGAGTGAAATAGAAGGCAGCAAACACGCATTTCACGTTTTGCCTGTGGACACTTGAGGGGTCTCTCCTATGAACACGGACAGAAGGTTTTTATGACCTGCACCAAGTGCAGGATTGTCCAGGCATCGCCTGATCATATTCGAAATTGTCTTGATTTTACCCTGGACGAGGTTTACTTCAAACCTTTTCTCTTCTTGGATTTTTTGGAGGTTTATGGACTCATGAATTTGGTTAGCTAGATCATATCGGGGTTTTGAAACAACAACAGGAAAACTAATTCTCCCTTGCCTAGAACTGGTGACCGTTTGGAAAAGGTATTTGAACCAGTCTTGTCATTACATGGGGATTTTTGATGCGAAGATAAAATTCCAGGAGGTTTTAAAGTTCAACTTTTATATTATTCAATTTGAAAATAAAAGATTTGTTAATTGTTCTTATTAATTTTTTTAAACTTTGTTATGACAGTTAAAAAGATCTTGAGTAATAAATTAATAAACACAGCTAATGACAAATTAAATTCCGAATTAAATCCCGATCAAAACAACGATGTTTTGTTGTCGATGTCTCATCCCTAGTATGATATAGAGAGGTACCATTGTATAGTACCTCTAATGCACGTATTTGAAGGGAGTATTTCTGAAAGGGAAAAATTAGCTTCGTATGGTATTTGAATGAAGAGAAAAGGGAGTAGTTCTGTAATCGGCTTCTTTGTGGAACTTTAAAAGAACTGATGAGAGAAGATTGTTAAGTTTGCATAGACGAGAAAATGATATTTATGGTCTAAAAAGGAAACTACTCTTTCAAGTTTTCTCTGGTAATTCAGCTGATATGGAAGTGAAGGAAAGGAAAGCTGCTTCATTTCAAAATATCTAAAATAGACAGTGTCTTCTTAGACATAAGTTTTTAAGGTGTTTCTAATTTGTTCTTTAAGATTTGTCACTATGTTATAACTAAACTAATGTTTTTTAACATTAGTTTAGCTATTCAAATGTCAAAAGTTTCGAATATATATGCATAATAGAATTTTCAAAAGCTTTTTTGTGTGCTTATGTGTTTGAGACAGAGTGTGAATTATTCTAACTCATTTAAAATGAATGAACATGTTTATACTTAATACTTTTTCACTCATACAAACTTAAACATCATTTCTATCCAATAGATGGCAATACTGCTGCACTGACTACCGGGCGATTCCTTGAATCCGAAATAAAACTCGTGGAGAGACCGACTATTTAACATTTTTGATCAACAAGCTTTTTTTTCTAATTTTAAGAGTTCTTTCATGATGGAAGCGCAGACAAAACATTTGCGCTTAGTGATTCGTAAGGATAACTTTTTGTAATTTTTCGAAAAATATATATATTTTTGTAACTTTAAGCTTTGGTTTCCTGAGAAAGTGGAGCCGTTATCTAACAGCCGTGATACGTCATGATGCCGCGGGCATAACTAGACGGCCGTCTAAACAAAAATCCAGACGTGTCAACTTAGACGGACAGAATACGTTGGAGAATGGGCAACACAGACGGCTGTCGTGGTTTATTTTATTCGAGAAACAAAACAAAGTGGTTTTTTATTCTCTAGTTTAAAGTTTCTAACTTCGGGATCGTTGCAGGTAGAGTGAAAATTTCAACAGATTTCAAATCAGCGTCAATTTCTACGCCAGATCGATATCAAAAACAGTTTTATTATTCAATTATTTACCATTTGATTATTTAATTATTTATTAAATAATTAATTATTTATTTAAAGAAAATCACATTTAAGGTATCGATCTATTGTCAAATTTTCCGCAGATTTCAAATCCGTTGAAATTTTCATTCTGTGTTTAACGATCCCGATTTTACAAAAACGAATTAATCAATGGCAGTCAAAAATGTTTATTTATATTGCTCCTCTTGGCTGGAATCGCTTGGAGCAGGAAATGAAATGTGGCCGCTACAAGAGAAAAAACGTTCCCCAACTGTTTGAGACCGCTATGATGACAGTCATGGAAATGGCGGCTCCGATCATTTTCGTTACGCTCACACACACCGCTCTCTAGGAAACCAACACCATGTGTTAGTATAAACAACGTTTTAGTGACGTCACCCACCGATACGGCCGCTAGTTCACGGCTACGCTTTCTTAGGAAACCGAAGCTTTAGCAATGGTTTTATATCCACATTTTTATCATAATAATAACAGAGCAAAAAAATTTAATATCCACCAGCTTTCTGCTGAATATCCTCGGTTATGCAAATCGTCTCCATTTACTCTTCCGTTTGGTTTTGAGGTTGTGATCTTTAAAAAAAAATTGTGTTACTTAAATTTTGTAAGAAGGGGACTGTCGTCAAAGGCCAGCTGTGTTGCTCCAGTGTGATACAAATTTAACTACCCACTTATCTTAAATTTGTGCTGGCCAGTTCATACTGCAGGTTTACTCTAGGCTACTTTGAGAATCACTCTTTACTCTATCTGCGAATCTGAACGGTTACTTCCACCCTAAAACTGAACTTCCCGAATTGAAAAGTTATGAAAGTAAACATTACGAAATGTTTTTATAAATAGATTGAAAACTCAAGCATCAAAAAGAACCTCTCTACTCAGGGTCGAATGAAGTAGCCTTAAGGCTGACATCTCACGATTGAAAAGTTAAGATAGGAACGTGGTTATAATTCACGTCACTGTGGAGAAAAACGATGGGTTATAGGCGAATTTAGAATCACGGTCGGATGACGACAGCAACACCTGAGCTGACATCCCACTCTCCAAGTATGCACACCACGCCAACGTGAGAACATTTGAATCAACGACAGATTTAACGGGAACCAGCCCTCGTGTTCACGACGGTCTTAGGCTGGAATCAGTTTCGAACTCGCACCCCTCCAGTTGCAAACCTGTTGCTGTTGCAACTGGGCTACGGGGACCCTTGAAAAGTTCAGAAGTAAGTATTTAATTAACGTTGCACTGAAGAAACACAGCGGGCTTTCCGAGATCAAACCCAAAGGGAAAGATCCGGAGACAACACCACGCAATTTTAAACCATGGTCAGATGACGTGAAAAGTTAAAGAAGTACACATTGCGAAATGTTTTACTAAAATTAATCGAAAAACTCAAGCATTGAAAGGAACCACCCTACTCATGGTCGGAGTTGAATGGTTTTTTCGTAGTTTCGGGGGGGGGGGGCATCCCTTTTTACCATATCACTAAGCAACAGAGCGGTATAGAGAGGTGGACAACAAGAGATCAAGCTCCTACCGTTTTTGGCTTTGAGTCGCAAGAAGTGCCCTTTTGCAGGAGTGAGTTGATCATGGAATGATGAAAATATTTTCCTTATTTGTTGTTTCCTTTAAAGTTGGTTGGTACTTGAATTTATGCCCGGCTGGAGCAACCCAACAGGCCATCGCTGACGGTCCGAGATCAAAATCTCGAACCAAAACATTTAGTAATACAACCATTTAGTCAGAGGCCGGATCCGCCGGATCGGATTGCAATCCCTAGCGGTGTCGTAATTGTCGCTCCAGTTTGTCCCATAAGTGCTCGACCGGATTGAGATCGGGATATGAACAGGCCAGTCAAGCAAATTCGCCTCATTTGCAGGAAACCAGTCCAGCACACGTTTCGCAGTATGGCATGGAGCTCGATCATGTTGGAAGAAACAACCATCATCGCCGTAGTATTGCCATAGTGTAAGCAGTGTCGAATTATCCAGAACGTCGAGGTACACGTCAACGTTCATGGTACCAGGTTCATAAAGCAATGAGCCGAGTTCTAACCAGAAAAAACAGCCCCACACTCAGATGGATCCTCCTCCGAATTTCTGCAATGTCCTAATACTTTGTGTCCATATAGTGTATATCTGTTTACCTGCATCGACACGCACGAAACGTTTGTTTATATCCGTAGTGAAAAGTGAGTTATTTTTAAGTTGAGACGAACTGTAACTTTTGACAGTAAATATCACCCCTAAAGTCTAGATTTTGAAGTTTTTAAGCACCCTAAGAATTTATATTAACTATTTATTATATTATCTGTACATTTCAATTAAGTACTTGCAGGCATTATTTGTATATAGGCGAAAGGCAACAAATGGTTATTAACGATATAAAATCAACTTCTACGGGATACATTCACCAATTTTCCGTTTTGGTATATGCTTCACTCCAGCTCCCCTGCACGAAAGAACTCGTGAATTTTTTTGGAGTCGGTTTACAGGAGGTTGTGGTAAATCTTGAAGATAGAAATCAGCAAAGAAAAGAACATATGAGTGTAAAAAAATAGGTTTAGTAGTCAAAAAATATCGAATCGTCTTTAAAGTATAAATGGGAAGCAATTGAAGTGGACATTCAGAAGATAACTGTAGTGGCATGCAATGGTTGAGGTTTTCATGTTTTGTAATACATTGTATTAGAAGTTACAATTAACACTGGTAAATATAAGAAATAGTGCTGGATATTTCCTTTAGTGATATGACATGTGTATACCGGTGGTGAAATTCGCTATAAACGAATATAAATAAGGTATCAAATGGAGTAACGACACTGTTGTCAATAGATATAAAAAAATGTAGAAACGTTGGAACAGATGTTATGCGTGGGTGTGCTAGTTTATTTGAAAAATTATTCACACAATTACAATTGTAATTTTATCATCTTTAATTGATTGTATGTATTGACGTGGAAATACAAGACAATTCGAAAATCTTTCTTCTCATCCCAAACGGACCCCGTGTCTCAGTGGGTTCGTCGTAGTAGCCTATAAGTTCTAGGCGGCGCTGGCTCGATTGCTCTCTTCTGTGTAAGCAAAACTTACCTTGTGAGTGTCTGTCCATTACTTCACGTTTTCTTGTGTTTGGCGCAGTTTGGTCAAATATGCCACTTGCGCCGTAAAGGTTAAACCAACCAACCCTCCCTCCATAGAAGATATGCCCTTTCTACTTCATTCTAATTCGAAATTGGATAGGAATCATTCTTTCGCAAAATTATGTTAAGATCAAAATCACAAAATTTGAGTTGACAAAAAATTATTTTTCGCACCAGTGCTGCCGATTACATTTAGATTCTAACAAACGCAGCATCAAATGAATACATAGAAAAACTTTCGTTGTAAGTACGGCTGTAATTTTATCTTACAAAACAGCGAAGGAAAGAGCATCATCTCTTCTGTAAGAATAAATGAAGGAAAAGGTCAAAGAATAGTTTAAGAGAGATATCCTGGACAAGTATTTGCAAACAAAATGCCACCATGAAGGGATAGTTGAAAAAAGAATGTGGGTACAGAATGTTAAAGTGGGTACAGAATGTTATTTCAAGTACCGAAGAAAGAGTATCTTTAAAGAATAATCAAAAGATCAAAAATTATTCTACAAGGAGAGTTTAAGAAAGGGTACAATCCTGAGTATATATTTAAAATAAGTGCCAACCAAAGAGAATTGTTAAAAGATAATTTTTAATATCGAGGAAAAATTTACGAAAATTAAAGAAATAGTACCATTATAATAAAATAGTTCATATACATCGAAGAACAAATGTCATATTTTAACATTTGTAGACAATAACCTCTTCATTCACGAAGCACTGACTGTCTGTGTACCAAAAGAACTTCTCCAGACATCAAGGTGTCTGTCGCCGTAGAACCGGACCTTGTCCTACTTTCCATAAGGGATGCTTGAAGAAATGTATTTGAGTTTGTTACATTGCCGCACTTAATGACAATTTCGAAATATATTTGTTAAGAATTTTAATTTTCATCGATATCTGTAATAGTAAACTACTATCCAAACGGGTATCGCATAACACATTGGGTTTACCTTAAAATGTAATTTATCGCCGTTCTAGCAACGTTTGGCAGTTTAATCTAGTAGGTGTTGATCTCAATCAACTAAATTCAATTCGGATTCATTCTTTGTAGGCGAATTGCCGAAATTGCTTTCAAGAAACACGCCAGCTGACATCACATTCGGAATACGCACAGGAAACATGTATCGCCGCAGTCAGTTATGGTACCCTGTCAGTTGTGACCGTCAGGATAAATCTTTTTTCCTTCCAGTTCTAAATCTCGCTGTCGGTTCTGAACATAACTTAAAGTTGGCTATTTCTTCAGGTCTTTGTTCTCTATACCAATAGCATTGTGGCGTGTGTGTGCTTCATCCCAGAATTTCTTTTTTTTTTGTATAAGGTGTCCATTTCTTTCAAAGCTGAGTTTCCATCCTTAGGGGTAAAATTCTTAACTCGAGGCATAATCCATGTGGAATAATTGAATAAAAATACTGTTAATAATTTCTGAGTCTAGACTAGGAGATTCTCTTCCACATATTTCATCGTTTTCGTGTGACCAGTTCTAAATCTTGACAATGATGTCAGCACTCTACATAACTTGAAGTTGACTATTTCTCCAGGTCTTTGTCCTCTAAAGCAATAGCGTTGTGCTGCTTTATCCGAGATTTTCTTCTTTGTATAATGAGTCAATATCTTGAAAAACTAAATAAGTTTCAAACCATGGGGTAATATACTAAATTCTGGACATACCCCATTGGGAACAATTAAAAAAATTATAATTTCCGAGTCTCAAAGAGTATCTGTTACAGCCCACAAGACAATTTTTGAGAATGCTCTTCCTGGTACTGAAGAGGTTAAACAAAATTACACACTCCATCACTTATCTTATTATTAACCATGTGTATCGCGCATTTAAAGGCACAAAATAAATGCGTCTCTTATTAATATTCGAGAGAGGATTTTCAGGTTAAATTTGGTGAAATTTACCCGCGGAAAGTTAGATCATCGTGAGAGTGAAAGCAATCCGAAGATTCATTGCACAGAAGCGAAACAATGCTTGATTTAATTGAGTAATGGGCTCGAAAATAGCTATTAATCAGAAGCCTATGGCAACTGAAATTTAAACTCCATCACGTTCTATCGAACGGGTAACCGGACGACCCGGATCTTGAGAGTCATAATTATACTTTATCCCGTTAGCCACACCAAATTTCGCTTTCTTCTAGCCGAACTAAATGCTCAGTGATTATCACTTAGTAATAAGTCAATCGAAATTTCACCATTGCCTTCAAGAGATATTGGAAACTAGAAGTCATTCTCTGGAGCTCGTTTGATTGATTTAAGAATGCGAGATAAAACGAGTTTTACTCCACTTTCTGCTAAACTTAAAAGTACATTTCGGTGTGAATGCTCAGATTTGTAGCAATGCCTACGCGTACTGTGAGGAAAGATTATCTTCACATGAACAATCTTGTAGCTTATGAAAAGTAGAGTAAATAGGGCTTTTGTGTTATTTTTCAAATAAATATATTCAATTATGTTTACTGGAAAAACTAACTAAAATCTGCTTCTCGAAAGGTTCAATATAGAAGATAATTAGGGATTGGTATACCAATAAAGATTCCAGTTTCCAAGTACAACTAACTTGAATAGGTTAAGTTTGTAGTAATGCGCTGCGTTTCTCCTAAAATGGGGGAAATAAGTTTTTTCTTTTTTTGAAAGAGAAAACATTTTCTAATCATATTTAGTGCCACTCCACAGAAACAATCATGCAATTAATTGTAGCTTACTTAAAGTGAAGAAATTGAATTATTTTTCGAATAAAGATATATATTCAATTATGTTTACTGGAAAAAGCAAACTGAAATCTACTACTCAAAGGTTATATATGCCAGGTCATTATGAATGGGTTTACTTTCAAAGATTACAGTTTCAAGTATTGTACAAATAACTTGAATAAGTTAAAATTTGTCCTGACATAAATGCCCTATATTCTCCTTACATGAAACTACCTGAATAATTCGGTGTTGCTCGAGTTGAATTGCCTATAAAATTCATCGTAATATTACTCATTATTATTCCCATGGAGATTTCAAAGTGTCTCCAGTCTCTCTACAGACCCAGGACAAATCGAACGGGGTTAATATATAGTCTATGTTTCCCACGGAACTCTACAGAATAAATGTACCAAAGCTATATATGACTTGACTATACGCACAAGCCCTTCAGAAATAATCTAGTGAGATCAAGCATCAATGATTCAGAATTCCGTTCTGTAATTTTACACCTGGTGAAACCAGTATTTTTTGTACGCCATTCAAGCCAAAAGTAATGTATCACTCTGTGAGTTTTCTCTTTAAGTTACAGTGCCGCCCAGTTGGAAGAGCAACGGATTAACAACTGGAGGGTTGCGAGTTCGATACTCGGTCCAGCCAAAGATCGTCGCGTACACGGGGGCAGGTACAAGATAAATATGTCGTGACCTCGAATGTCTTCACATTTGGAAGTTTGGAGAGTGTGAGCTTAGATGTTTTCCTGTCATTTGACTGTGGTTAAAAACTACAAGGCGTTGTGTTTGGATCTTTCCCATTGAGACTTCTCCTAGATCTTCGTCAATAGCCCGTTTTGTTGCGAAGTTAATTATCTACCTACAAGGGCAACAGCCCGTAAATTTGAGCTACGATGGCATTACAACACCTGAGCTGGCACCCCACTCTTCAAAAACCGCATCACGCCAATGTGAGGACATTGAAGGCCACGACAGATTTAGCATGCACCAATTCCTGCTTACACGGCGGTCTTTGATTGGACCGAGTTTCGAAAGCACAACCCTCCGGTTGCTAATCCATTATTCTTCCAACTGAGCTACCGCTGGTTATTCGAAGTACTTATTTTTGAGATTCGGATAATCAAATACTCGTATTGCTCAACGATTTTATAAATATAACGTATATTGTAATACCTTAAAAGTTAATTGTTTTGTTGTTCTACGATTATTTTTTGCAACACAAAGGTTAACGATACCGGCACGTACATACTACATCTGGAACTTAAGTAACTTAAGAAAATGTACGGTAGACTGAGAATTTAAGTAATGAAGAATTTTTTAAAAATACAAAGAAATATAAAAAGTTAAAATCCTAATTTAATTTCAAATTCAAATTATTAATTCGTTTACTTAGTTTATCGTATATGACTAGTCAATTATAAAATGTCAATCGTGAAATTCTACAACGATGAATAAGTAAAATTCCAAATAAATTGAATAAATTAACATTTTCCTTGAAAATTAAAATGGAGAAAATTCTCATATAAATTAAAAAACAGAAAATTCTCATAAAAATTGAAAAAAAGAAAAGAGTAATGTAATATGAATGTTTCCAATAACAATATACATAATGCACTAAAAAAAGACATACTAAAAATACTAAGAATACTAAACTAAGAAATGGTTTTAATAAAAAATATAAGAATTGTTTAAATGAAAACTAAGAAATTTTGATCACTGTATTTACGGGAAAGAATAACATTAAATTATTTAAAATGTGTTTATTCGTTCTTGGATGCAATAGATATCAAATTCTACAAAAATTGCATTTTTTTTGCGTGAAAAAAAAAATATTTTTTTTGGAATATATATTAATTTATTAAAAAAAATGTTTCTTATTGAATTTAAAAAATTGTTTCTTTCTTGGGTGCAATTGATATCAATTTCTAACGAAATTGCATTTATGTTACTTTGTCTGCAAAATATTTGAGGAAAGCTTTCGTACACTATATTTTCTTGTAAATGTGAATGTTTTTTTACGTTCTAGAACTGGAAACAATTAAAAATATCTGTTACAAAATTTCCTCAAAATTTATGAATTTAAAAAGGAGAAACATTCATATCATAAGTTTGTAAATAAATATGAGAATCCAAGACCTTTAACGCTCTCAAATATTTTAGAAAAACAAATTTCAGAAATTATAAACTGGACAAAAAAAATTTGTGTTGAAAAAAATCTTTACTTGAAAGGTAATTATATTTATTTCAAACTTTCTGAATGCATAAATGTAAAAAAAGTCATTCGAGCCAGCCAGGATTCGAACCTGGAATCTCCTGATCCGTAGTCAGGCGCGTTATCCGTTGCGCCACTGGCCCACTTGCTACCAATGTCAAAATAAAGTCATGCTGCTTTTTTCTTATGAACATTCCCTCCTTTCAATTTCATCTATACTACGACCGTTTCTATCGGTTTTTTTTTTGCAATTCAGAATGAAAAAAATCAGGGCTCTGCTTTCACATGAGTTGTTAGGTTTGATGACAGTTTAGGATTTAGTATTATGCAGCGATTTTCAACCTTTTCATTTCATGGCGCACATTAATAATGAACTAAAATCCTACGCACATCAAAATATATATTTAACTTGCTAGTCTGACAAAAACTATGTAATTTTGATAAATTAATAACACTAATTGCCAAGCTTTTTTTTCTCCCGAGTAGTTTTTTAAAATCGTTTTGAAATTTGTTGTTGATATTCGAACTACATAAAAAAATTTTCTAGTGGAAATTCTTTGGAGCTACTTTAGAGCAATAAAGGGAAGGTAATTATACTTCTTTTTTTTGTAAACGTCAGATTTTAGATAATTTTTTTTTGCAGATTGGCCAAAAATATTGCATATTTGGTGTGCATATTGCACAGCAAAATTGTGTTCGATTTATTTCATTTTAACGGTTTAGTTTTAAACTTTTGACAAGTATCTTCTCGAATAATTTGTAGTAATTTCCGTACATATAACATTTTTAAGTGTAATATTTTTTATTATAAAGTTTTTTAAAGAACTTCTTTAGAGCCAAATTGGTAGAAAATGCCTGCAAGCACACGTGATTTCTTTTTCTCTCTCTCTCTCTTCTTTAAAGCTCTTTTACACATGAAAGCGTGTGTAAAAATAGAGGGTATCAATTTCTATCACATAATGTTTATGTACGATGATCGTTTGATAAGTTCGGTAAACTTGTATTAGATGACGACACAGTTAATTTGCAACGTCACGACTGGGAAGTGGCATTCTTCGAACCAGCTCAGGTCAAATTCCATTCAGATGTCAGGAATCATTAGCGAAATTGGTCAGATCTTGATGGACGCGATATCTGTCATCCACTCGGAGTGTTAAGGACAAATGTCACTAGGAACGTTATCTGACTGCTTCCCATCGTCTACGAGAAATTGTTGGTTGATAGAGACCACAACTCATAGCGACTAGAAGGTCCCTTGCAATTCTTGCGCGTACTCAGCACATATGAATTGTTGATGGCGAGATAAAGATCTGGTCAGTTTTCTTCTAATGACGAGAGATGACCAGATCTTTTTAAACGAGATACCTCGTCCATCAAGATCTGGTCGTCTCTGGTCACTAGAAGAAAAATTATCAGATCTATATCTCGTCTTCATAGAAATAAATCGACAATATTTGATGACGAGATATGTAATCATTAGCAAAATTGGTCAGATCTTGATGGACGAGATGTCTCTCGTCATGCACTTTGAGGGTTAAGGACAAACTGTCTACTAGGAGCGTTATCTAACTGCTTCCCATCGTGCACGAGAGATTGTTGATTGAAAGAGAGCATAGCTCACAGCGACTGGAAGGTCCTTTACAACAATTCCTGCAGCACATCTAAATCCAGATTTTACGCTACTGGAAATATGATATAAGTGTGAAGAACGCTGGTGAAATTCAGAAGCGCCTGTATGCAAATCAACTTCAACGAGGCCTCGGAAGCGAAGTAATGAGCATCAGTTGTCTGAACAAGGAATAACTTCTTGTTGATGACCGTGACTAACGGCAGGCGCATTCTACTCCAGTTTTAATTAGCACCGCATCGTCAAATGAAGCGCGGTGGCTTTATCTCCGCAAATGCATTCGATGTGGGGACTCTTTTCTAATTAACGCGGCTAATTTTATCGAGTTGTCACGTCAGGAATTCCACAATCGAAATTGTTTCAATTCGTTCTGGCGTACATGTCTGAATAGAGTTACGAGAGTTGTGCAAATGCCGATTTAGTAACGCCGTCGTGAAGTTTTTAAATCTTTTTGCATCCTCTCGGTCTGATTAAAGAATCGCCAATTGATTGAGATGGGGAGTTAAATTGTAGACAATCTAGCAGATTTCATTTGAAAATTAGTCTCGGTCCTCTTAGATTAAATAGTTGCAAAGCAATTTCGAAGAGGTCTCTCTAGATCCCTTTCTAGTGACATTTCGCGCAAACACAATCACAGGGTATGATTGTGTTTTCAATAGAACTGTATGGCACTCCCGTTTATTTTTTTATTTGCTTGCTCTTTTTCTCGCCTGGCTTATCCGGTCGGAAGACGGATTAGCAACAGGAGGGTTGCGAGTTCGAATCTAACCAAAGACTGTCGTGTACAAAAGGGGCTGGTACACGTTAAATCTATACTGGCCTCAAATGTCCTCATGTTGGTGTGGCATGAGAGTTTGGAGAGTGGGGTGCCAGCTCAGGTGTGACCTCGTTAATTCACCGTGGTTCAAACTTACGTGGTGTTGTCCTCCATCTTTCTCTTGGGGTTTGATCCCGAACCGTGCCAATAGCTCGCTGTGTTGCTCCAGTGCCGACGTTAACTATCTACCTAAAATTATTTATTTTCATCTTAGAGGTAGGTATTTTAATTAACGTCATACTGAAGCAACACAACGGGCTATTGACGATGGTCCGGGATCAATACCCCAAGGGAAAGATCCAATGACACCACGTAATTTTGAACCACGGTTAGTTGTCCTCGGATCTTTCAATTTGGGATTGACCCCGGACAGGCGCCAATAGTCCGTCGGGTTGTTCCGGTGCGACGTTAGTTAAAAATACCCGACGAATCTGAGTTTCTCGACGCTTTCTTTCCTATTACACGCTCATTAATACTTCGTTGGGATGGATCCTGGACTGTCGCCAACAGCCTGATATTTTACTCCAATACGACGTTAATTACGTAGGTAGGTATTTTTATTAACGTCCTACTGGAGCAACACAATGGGCTATTGACGACGGTCCAGGATCAATCCCCCAAGAGAAAGATCCGATGACCATACCACGTAGTTTTAAACCACGCATACCGTTGAAGGTAGGTAGGTAGGCATTTTAATCAACGCCACACTGGAACAACACAACGGGTTATTACCACTGAAGTAAAAATTCACTCTGCACTCGTCAAGACCATAGACACCTGATATATAAGCAAACTGAGAATTGCTAATGATAGGGGCTCCAAGAAGTGTGACAAATATGTCAACTTGTAGTAACGTGACTGCTCTGTGGAAATTTACGTGGTATTGTCAAAGGATCTTTCCTTTCGGGTTTCATCCCGGACCATCGCCAATACCCTGTTGTGTTGCTCCAGTGTACGTTAATTAAATACCTAAAAAACCGATGATGAATGTTAAGTTCCACCCATGAAAAAGTTGGCTAAGAGTCACATTGCTACTAGTTTTGGTTACCTGATCCTGGGCACAAGAATAGTTGCCATTGTTCACTCTACTTTTATATTTCCTTTATAGTCAGGACCAGTGCGACCTAACTTCAGGTAAGGTAAGGTAATTTAGGTAATTTTAGTTAACGTCGTACTAGAGCAACACAACGGGCTATTGACGACGGTCCGGGATCAGTCCCTGAAGGGAAAGATCCGAGGACAACACCTCGTAATTTTGAGCCACGGTCAGATGACGAAGCAACACCTGAGCTGGCATCCCACTCTCCAAACTTCCACGCCAACCCAACGTGAGGACTTTCGGCCACGACAGATTTAAGGTGCACCAGCCGCCTCTACACCATACGCTTACAAACATCCATGCCCGGATTCGAACCAGGAACCTTCCGATCTAGAGGCTAACACCTTAACCACTATACCGGTTGGTCGGCGACCTAACTTCAGATTTATGGGCCAAAAACCAATACGGACATTTCTATCATGCGAGAAGGTCCCCTCACTAACTAGAAGCTGCTGTGGAAAGAATATCCAAACCTCCCCTTTTATCATCGCATAGTTCACAGTAGAGTTAAACAAATTCTGTCTATTTATCCACAGTTGTAGATGTCAAGCTGTACTGAGATCCAATTCCAAAAATGGATACAAACGTGACATAGGTCCGCCTGTTTCCAATTCGAAAATATTAAGCGAAACAAAATGATTCGCGGGTCCGTGGTAGCCCAGTTGGACTAGTAAGGGACTAGTAATAAGAACAAGGTAAAGACTGGCGGCCTGTGATAAAATTTGTATTTTGAGGGCCTTTATCTTCTTTCGGGAAATTGTTGTTTGCCATCAGAATTACATTTCCTGTGATTTTTAATAAGTAAAATTTCTTTTAAATGGAGCCGTGGTAGCTCAGTTGAAGGAGTAACAGATTAGCAAGGACAAGGTACAGACTGCGGACCCTGCATTGATATTTATATTTTCTTTGGGGTGTTTGTTGTTTACCGTCAGATTTACATTTCCTGTCATTTTTAATAAGTAAAATTTCTTTTAATTGGAGCCGTGGTAGCTCAGTTGAAGGAGTAACACATCAGCAAGGACAAGGTACAGACTGCGGACCCTGCATTGATATTTATATTTTCTTTGGGGTATTTGTTGTTTCCCGTCAGATTTACCATTTCCTGTCATTTTTAATTCATAAAATTTCTTTTAATTGTAGCCCCGGTAGCCCAGTTGAAAGAGCAACGGTTTAGCAATAGGAAGGTTGCGAATTCGAATCCAATGAAAGAATGAAAATGTCCTCACGTTGGCGTGGTGTGGAAGTTTAGAGAGCGGGGTGCCATCTCAAGGACTTACCTCGTTATCTGAACATGGTTCAAAATTACGTGGTGTCCTTGGATCTTCCTTCGGGAGTTGTTCCAGGACCGTCGCCAATAGCCCGTAGTGTTGCTCCAGTGCCACGTTAATTAAAATACCCACCGACCAGTGAGACATGAATTAATGACCTACCTCGAAAGTATGAAGCGAAACAAGATGATTTGCGAAACCAGTACAACACCCTCACCCAACCAGGGCGTTAGCTCATTGAGCAGAAGAGATAAGGGAGCGGATGAGTTCACAAGAGCGGGAAGAGAAAAACGGGAACTAAATGTTACCGAACTCGCGTATCCATAATGTGTCTCCGATTTATATCTCCAGCGAGCCGCAATGGCCATGGTCTCCCACACGTGACGCAGGCCTGAACCGGAGCGGAAGGAAACCTCCGCACACAGGCCCGAGCCTCCGCAGTCGGAGGCCCGAGCTCATTTACACGCGTTTGGTCGAAGGCTTTTTTCACGTGTTGCTACACGCCCGCTTATCACGTGGAAACAGCCGAGTCCCCGTTTGATCGTGACGTCACTCCGCTGGTGGTCCCGCCGTAATTATACGGGGGAAAAGGCCGTAATCACAGGCTTCACCTTTCACAGTCACTCCGGTCAGACCCTAATTGCTTGATAGAATACGGTGCCACGTGCTCTGCTTGGGTGGTCTGGGCCACCCGGCTTTTCCCATTTCATTAGTTTCCACTCATTTGCCAGCCATTGCTTCCAAAATTTCGGATCTCTTCCCGGCTGCATCTTCCACTCCGATAGCGCATTAATAATTGTACTTCGGTCCTCTCTGTTTGATTGAGCCGCGCTTGTGGGACATGGTGATTGAAACCGAATGCTTCGCGACTACAATTGGCGAAGCGGAGATTAGGGACGTTTCTTTGGGATGTTGATTCGCTGGGGGCCCTCAAATTTCAGAGCGCCGCCTCGGAGGGTGGCGAAACTGTCGGTAAATATGTGTACATTAGCTGGGTTGTACTTGCTTTAGCGCACTCGCTTTGATTACTTCAAAATACTTGATTCGGGTAAGGTAATTTTAATTCATTTTAATTCGTACTAGAGTAACAGAACGGGCTATTGACGACATACTTGATTCAGAAAATGCTAATTTAGGATTTTCAGTGTTGAGCGAATCGGAGATTAATGATTGAAAAGTTTTGACTAAAAAATTAGTCATGTGGGACCGAGGGATTGAAACAGTACCGGTGCGAATACTTTGTGATCGCAATTTGGGAAACGAAGATTAGGTAAATATTTTACTAACACGTAGGCAATGGAAAATATCAACGGGCTATAGGCGACGGTCCGGGTAATGGTATTAGTAATTATTAGTTAACGTCGTACTAGAACAACACAACGGGCTACTGACGACGGTCCGGGATCAATCCTCGAAGGGAAAGATCTGAAGGCAACTTTGTGTAATTCTGAACCACGGTCAGATGACGAGGTCACACCTGAGCTGGCACCTCACTCTCCAAACTTTCACATCACGCCAATGTGAGAACATTTGCAGCCACAACAGATTTAAAGTGCACCAGTCAAGATTGCACACGACGGCTGAATTGCAACTGGCAACCTTCCGGTTGCTAATCTCGGATCTTTACCTTAGGGCAGGGATTCCCAATCGGTGGTACGCGGCAACGTTTCAGGTGGTACGCAAGGATGATACGAGCGACCCAAATATTCAACGAAGTTTGTTCAATTTTTTAGTATGCACAACCACGTTATGCTATTTCTTATGCCATTTGTTACTAGTTACTTGTGTGAGAGTGGTTTTTTCTGAACTTGTAAGTAAAAAATAAATATAGAAACAGAGTAAGTGTTGAAGAGGACTTAAGAGCGAAGTTAAGCTCCATTGCTCCTGATATTGATGTTTTAATAAAAGACAAAAAACGACAAGTTTCGCACTAAAAATTGATTTTTGATTATATTAATCTTTGTTTGCTTAGTTTGTACAAATTATTTGTTTTTAGACCTGTGAGTAAAATAAAAACTGTAATTTTCAATAATCGTTTTATTATTTCCTTTATTAAAACATCATTAATACGAAATACAAGTGAATTAATCATAAAATATGAAGCTTTCTTAGTTTTTTAATTAAAATAAAAACAAGCCATTGACACTTTTCTGACATTAAATATATGTTTCTAAAAAAATATAGGACTGGTGGTACGCCAACAATTTCTAAAAATTTCAAATGGTACGCAGTTACCAAAAGGTTGGGAACCCCTGCTTTAGGGGATTGATCCCGGACCGTCATCAAGCCCGTTGTGTTGCTCTAGTACGATGTTAAATAAAATTATCATACCGGTTGCTAATCCGATTGTCCTCCAGTCGGGCTGCCCCCAATGAAACCATGGATTTACATTTCACAGCATAACAAAAATTTATGTAACATGACCAAAAATAAAATGACAATAAATTAATCAAATAAAGAATTAAATAGGTTGATTGATTAAATTGTATTCGTGATTCGCAAAATAATAATGCAAATTGAGAGAAAAATATCGCCAAAACAATTTTGTTTTCCTCCACTGTCGTAATTTATCTGACGTATATATGACTAACACTAATTGTTTGAATGGGAATTAATGTCTTATTTATTTAGTTATGATCATGACTAATTTTTCAATCACGATGAATTAATCAATTAGTTAGGATTATAAAATTTTAGTAAGATTGAAATTTAGTAACATTTTTTTCAGTGAGATAAAAAATATAGTTGATTATGGCCAATCGTGCACATTGTGAATGGGAGACGTTTTGTGTGACACATAATTTTTAAATCCATTGGGGGTAAAAAGTGTCGAAACAAAAAGTTTTCAGAGGAAGAACGTGAATTTTTAAATCTGTTTGAAATAGTTATACTGTGAATTTTTTTACAAGCTTTGTAAACATTATGTTTGTTAATATCTATCATTTTATATTTACTTAGACAGAGAATTTAAGAGAGCTATCGGTAAAATTCTACACTCAGTAATTTTTGCTTATAAATTAAATTCGCCAATTGCCTGTTGTATTGCTCCAGCGTAACGTTAATTAATTATCATTGCCATTTGCTTATCAATCTATGTATGTATGTATTTTAATTACACCGCACTGGATCAACACAACCGGGACTTATAAACCGAAATCTATATTGTTGATAGGTAATTTTAGTTAACGTCGTACTAGAGCAACACAACGGGCTATTGACGACGGTCCGGGATCAGTCCCTTAAGGGAAAGATCCGAGGACAACACCTCGTAATTTTGAACCACGGTCAAGTGACGAAGCAACACAAAAGCTGGCATCCCACTCTCCAAACTTCCACGTCAACCCAACGTGAGGACTTTCGGCCACGACAGATTTAAGGTGCATCAGCCGCCTCTACACCATACGCTTACAAACATCCATGCCCGGACCCGGATTCGAACCAGGAACCTTCCGATCTATATTGTTGAAACAAATGGGAAACGATGAAAAGTTTTCTAGTTTTTAAGCTCGCTATATCTTTTACTTTCAAATTAAAGTGACAAGAGGTAGGTAGTTAATTAACGTCACCCTGGAGAAACACAACGGGCTACTAGTGATGGCCCGGGATCAATCTCGAAGGGAAAGATCCCAAAACAACACCTCGTTATTTTGAACCACGGTCAGATGACAAGAACACATCTGAGCTGGCACCCCACTCTTCAAGCTTCCACACCACGCTAACGTGAAGACATTTGTGACCACGACAGGTTTAACGTGCACAAGCCCTCGTAAACACCAAGGTGTTTGACTGGACCGAGTTTCGAACTCGCAACCCTCCGGTTGATAATCCGCTACTTTCACAACCGGGGTACCGCCTCAACCTTTCATTGACCGGTATTCTTTCTAAGTAGACCCGACGGATGAAACATAGGATCTTGTCGGTAACAAAACTGCTGCAAATACTCCCACTGTCGAAAACATCTGCAAGATGTCAATATTATCAACTAACTAGACGTCAATCTTGTCTACTTGAGTAGACTAGATGTCAATCTAGTATCAACTTAGACTTCCTGTCATCGATATGGCCGGCTCAGACATCCCAGAGTCTATGCAGTGTAGAAGCTGTCAGTCTGCATAAAGTTCTATATCAATTCAAAGCACGTCGGGATCGAGCTGAATCTACACTGGTGTCCAGAATTAAGGTCACAAACACGTTTTTCAAAATTGCTACCAGAAAATTAATAAAATTTTTATTTTATATATTTTGAAGAACGGGGTAGCACAATGTTAGCCTTCAGTTTGAAATAAATGGTATTTGGCGTTAGTTTTGTAGAACAACGTGGAATTTGACCGTTTAAGCATCTGGGATTTTCTCTTGCAGTGTTGTGAATATTGCGTTAAAACCCACACGTTTGACTGTTTGCAGTGAGAATGAGTTCTCATCATCGTTTAGATGAGTCAATGAGACGGAATACACTGGCAGGCTTGAAGCTGAGCAGTCTCAAGCAGAGGTGACTCGATGGTTACAAGTGGCACCAAAAGTGGTATCCAGGTTGTGGAATCAATTCCAAACAAGTGGTACTATCATCAGGAAGCCCATTCAAGGCCGCCGAAGAGCGACGACACCTGCACAGGAACGCTACTTGGCATTAAGTGCACGACGGCATAGACAGACAACGGCTACAGAGCTTTCTCGTGACCTTGCTGCTGTGTGTGTGTGTGTGTGTGCGTCTGGAAAAATAGTTTCCAGGCAAACAATATACAGACGTCTAACAGAGAGGGAACTTCACGCCGGGCGTCCAATGGTGTCTCTCCCTTTGAGCGCATTACACATGAGAGGGATGATAGCGAGCTCCACGTTCTCTCCAGATGAAGACTCGCAAAGAATCACTCTGTGTATCTTGGAGCCAAACACACCATTCTTAGACACACCAAGAATGGGGGCGTGTTCTTTTCACTGATAAGTCGAGATACAGCACACATTGTGATTCTCCGCGAGTCTTCATCTGCAGAGAACGTGGAGTTCGCTATCCTCCCTCTAACGTAAGGGAAGTCTCCGGATCTCAATTCTATAGAACATGTTTGGGATGGTCTAGGAAGAGCCATTGCTCGACGTTACCCCACCCCCTCCCAGGACCCTCCAGGCGTTAAAAGACGCGCTTTTGGAAGAATGGGATTTATTGCCGCAAGCATTTCTCGACACCCTCATTAACAGTATGAGGGCTCGTTGTGAGCCTTGTATAGCAGTGCACTGTGGCCACACTCCATATTAGACGGACCTATCCTGAAATAAATGAATTGTGATTTGACCGTTTTTGATATAACCTGTATCTTAACAAACAGTTCAACTTTTTCTTATTGTTATGTTCTTATATGCTGTCTCTCATAATAATATATCGCTGTGCGAAATTTTGTTGCAATAAACTGAATATTTCTTCAATTCTCTCAGATTTTATGTTTGTGACCTTAATTTTGGACATCAGTGTAGATAAGGATCTTTTGGAGCATGAGGGCATCTGGGAACACATCTCACATTCTCCTTTCTATGTTCTATGTAAATACCGGAAAGCATTTGAAAATCTCTACGCATTTCCATAGGAACGAGTAGATTACTGTACAGGGCCTACGTCATATATCTTTAGTTTACCACATTCGACGATGGTATGGTAAGGTATTTTAGTTATCGTCGGACTGGAACAACACAACGGGCTATTGACGACGATCCGGGATCAATACCCTAATTGAAAGATCCTATTACAACGCAACGTAATTTTTAACCACGGTCAGATGATGAGGCCACCATGAGCTGGCACCCCACTCTCCAAACTTCCAAACCACGCGAACGTGAGGCCACGACGGATTTACCGTGCACCAGACACCTTTTTACACGATGGTCTTTAGCTGGATTCGAACTCCAACCCTCCTATTGCTAATCCAATGCTCTTCCAAGAGAAACAGGCGACCAACCGGTCTGGTGGTAAAGTGTTAGCCTCTAGATCGAAAGACTCCTGGTTCGAATCCGGGTCAGTACATGGATGTTTGTAAGCGTATGGTGTAGAGGCGGCTGGGTGTAATCTGTCGTGCCCGTTGTGTTGCTCTAGTACGACGTTAATTAAAAATTACCTATTACCTTTCCAAAGGAAAGATCCTAGTACAACACCACGTAATTTTGAACTATATCAAATGACGAGGCAGCACCTGAGCTGCCATCCCACTCTCCAAACTTCCACACCAACCCAACGTGACGACTTTCGGCCACGATAGATTTAAGGTGCACCAGCCGCCTCTACACAATGCGCTCACACATGCACTGACCCGGATTCGAACCAGGAATCTTCCGATCTAGAAGCTAACACCTTAACCGGTTGGTATTCTCTCTATACTCGAATCTTTCATTTTGGGCAGGTAGGTATTTTAATTAACGTCGCAATGGAGCCATTGGTGACGATCCGGGAACAATCCCCCAAGGGAAAGATCGAGGTAATGGTAATTTTAGTTAACGTCGTACTAGAGCAACACAAGGGGCTATTGACGACGATCCGGGATCAGTCCCTTAAGGGAAAGATCCGATTACAACACCTCGTAATTTTGAACCAATGTCAGATGATGAAGCAACACCTGAGCTACCACCCCACTCTTCAAACTTCCACGCCAACCCAACGTGAGGAGTTTCGGCCACGACAGATTTAAGGTGCACCAGTGACCTCTACACCATACGCTTACAAACATCAATGCCCTGACCCGGATTCGAACCAGGAACCTTCCGATCTAGAGACTCTAACACCTTAACCACTATACCGTTTGGTCGGCCATCACAGAATGCAGAAACAGCTGAAATGCTGACGAGTTTCCTGAGTGCCTATTTCCCAATCTGTTATAATACAGCCCCCTATCCACACACACAACAATAAAGATTGGGTTAACGGAAATAATGTGTCGATTTTATACTTCAGCTGGTGACTTTTTTTGGCATTGGGCTATGAAAGGCCTCCTGGTGTTAAAGATATAAAAATTGCATTTGTGTCTCGTCTAGTGTAAGGTGCCGATTCATTAGGTAAAAGGTGTTATCGCAACGCCCTAATAGATCGCTCTTCCAGGCGTTCTAATAAATATTAAAATGATATTTCCGCAACCACACAACACAGTACACTGCTTCCCCATTAATCCAGATTAGAATCGGGAGGGATCGTTTCCTGAGTAACCTGGCGCTGTTTAGAGGTTAAATGATATTATCTTCCCGTTTACCGATATCCCGGAAACAGGAATTGAGCATTCACGCTTGGTAATCTTTTCAATTAAAATGTCGCGCCAAGACTCTGAAATGAACTTTAAAATATTTGGCTTTCCTGGCAGGCGGGGGTTATCTGACCGTGGTTCAAAATTACGAGGTGTTGTCCTCGGATATTTCCCTTAAGGGACTGATCCCGGACCGTCGTCAATAGCTCGTTGTGTTGCTCTAGTACGACGTTAACTAAAATTACCAAATTACAGCTCCAGTATGACGTTAATTAAAAATAGCAATACCTGGCAGGTGCGAAGAATGAGAAAATATTTTTCGGAAGGTTAAAAATACCCAATACTTCTAAACTCATGCTCAGTTCGCGTGACATTGATGTAATGATACGTTTTCGCCTGGGTGCTGCAGAAAGTCCTCACGTTGGGTTGGCGTGGAAGTTTGGAGAGTGGGGTGCTCAGGTGTTGCTTCGTCATCTGACCGTGGTTCAAAATTACGATGTGTTGTCCTCGAATCTTTCCCTTAAGGGACTGATTCCGGACCGTCGTCAATAGCCCGTTGTGTTGCTCTAGTACGACGTTAACTAAAATTACCATTACCATTACCTGAGTGCTGCTATTATTTTATAAACTTATTTGGGTAGGTATGTATTTTATTTAACGTTGTACTGGAGTAACACAACGGGCTATTGGCAATTTCCGAAGGGAAAATTGCGAGGACAACACAGCGTAATTCTGAACCACGGTCAGATGCCGAATTTTTCGTAGGAAAGAATCAGCAGTACAGAAAAACAAGATTAGAATATTTAAAACATCTAATGTATCATAATACTTCTTAAAATATTGAATACCTACCTCAATTTCGTCTTTGAAGATACTCCTTGCCAATTTATTGATTGCTTAGGTTGGTAGGAAGTTGAATTAGCATCTCACTTCAGCAACCCAAAAGACTGTCGGCGAATCCCGGATGGAAAGATCAGAGAACATCAATTCGTAAATGTGAACAACGGTCAGATGACAAGGTCAACATCCGAGATGCCACCCCACTCTCCAAACTTGCATACCATACCAACCTGAGGACATTTGAGGCCGCAATTGGTGTGACGTGCACTAGCCCCCTGTGTAAACTACGATCTTTGGTTACACTGAGTTTCCAACTAGCTATCCTGTTACTAATCCGTTTCCTCTCGCGGATTCCTCCCTTAGGGATTGATTCCGGACCGTCGTCAATAGCCCGTTTTGTTGTCCCAGTGTGACGTTAATTAACTATCTACCTACCTGACCGATTGCATTATTGCGATCTCTATATATGTCTAATTTGAATAAAATTATTCATATAATCTTACATTTGAAAGGAACCCTCCTTTAATACTATTCAGTTATTTTTGTTTGAAGAACACGGAAAGAAAAGGAGAGTTACGGAAGATTGAAGTCGACTCTGAACCTTCTTATCCAACACTCTGACATCAGAATCGGACACACCTCCATCTCCGACATTTTAAATAGATTATTAAATATTCATCCTCAGAGTTTTGTTTTTCTGATCGTCCCCTTTCTTTATTCTTGGGAGAAGGCGAATACGGATCACTCAATCACGAGTTTCTTTTTCGACGCGACTCAATTACAGCTTGTCTTTGTTGAAAGGTGGATGTTTTTAGCCCAGAAATGCTTAATTATGTTAATTACAGTCACGTGTGAATGATTAATGTTCGAATTAGGTCGCGGAATCTTCTGCTAGAGAAACTTTATTTAGATGAAGGTGCCTTCTTTTCTACTAAAGGAATTCGATAAGCTGTTGCGACTCCCTTTTGAGTTTATCAGCAACAATGTTTTTGAAAAGGAATCGTTCTTACATATTTTTTAGTAAAATGCGTTTTTTACAAGCGTTCACCACTTCTTAAAATTCTTTCTGTGAATTTAGTTTTAATATTTTATTATTTGATTCTTATAAACGGCGACACGAATGTTGGGCTTTTAATGAAATCAAGTACTACTTTCTTTGACACCATAAATAAAATCGGTAACAATGATACAGCAGTAAACTGAAAATGACTAAAGGTGTTTGATGTAAAACAGGCGATTCGAAATTCGTATTTTTTCATGAAATCAAATGCTATATACAGCGGCCATTAATAAAATTGGTAATCAACAATTATATCGTAAGCAAACTGAAAATGACAAATTTTAAATTTTAGAGATAATAAGTTCTCTATTCTCAAAATTGTAAGTAAAGCTACGGATGGATTTATAGTACCTGATTGCCCTCAACAAGGTCTAATTATAAAATCACTTATTCCCATCTAAAATAACTTTACTTTTAGCTGACTTATCTGACCCACCTATAGAAAGGTTCTTATTGTTTATATCTATTGATAGCAAAGTATTGGTAGTCACATTTCATACCGTATTTATGGTAAATCAATTTATAGTGAACTAGCAGGCCAGCGCGGCGTTACCCGTGGCAGTTCTTTTCGCATCCTTACAGATACTGGAAACATTAAAAAGAAAAACAATAATTTTAAGAATAAATTCCACCAATTATGAAATTCCAAAAATTATGAATGACCCGACATGACACGGGTTGCAATTGAAGAATTATTTATTTAAAGAAAATCACATTTAAGATATCGGTCTCAGGTGTAAAATTTTCTGCAGATTTCAAATCCGTTGAAATTTGTACTCTATCTTTAACGATCGCGAAGATAGGAAACCTCAAAAGTCCTTGCCCGTTATAAAGTTTAAAACGCTAGCAAGAAAGTTATGCTAATCAACAACGGAAATCAAAACACGATTTCTTCAATTAAGGAACTCACAGTTCCAAAGGACGACAAACGCAAAATACTTTGCTTTCTTCAATAAAGAAGCTGTGAAGCCAGCTCTGCGAAAAAGAATGAACGGAGGGGAAAATCTAATACATTAATTAAAAAATTTTCTAGACTAAATTTTAAAATTCGGGCTGGACAACAATTCACAAGTAATTAGGATTACCTGTGTGCCAAATTTTATTATTGTAAGTGCAATAGATTGGCCAGGACACTGTACACAGACATACAGACACACAAACAAACACTTCCTTTTATAATAGTAGGTCGTATGCGCATTTTATACCTCCAAAACGAAATAAAATTGGAAATGAAAAAAAATCGTGAACTCTTGCTGTTGTTAGTTCTTATTTCTTTATTCTTTGTATAGTTTATTCTTGCTATTGTTAATTCATATTACATTTATGTTCCTGTGTGTATGTACCTCCGTCAAAAATGATCGCAATTAAAAAATTATTTTTGCTATACACAGACTTTGATGTCAATTAATTTTCATCACTAGAATTTAAAAATCGATTTTGGTGATTTTGAAAGTCTTGTCTCCTTCATGATACAAATTCCGAATCAGTTGATGGTCATTCAGCCAATCTTTCACCATCCTGTTATAGGACTACAAGCAGAATTACCCAGCGTTGCACGGGTTGAATTGGTTAAATGTTCATTGAAAAGTGATTAAACTAATCACGTTTCTTTCACAAAAAAATTCAAACATCATTTAAGTGTACGAAGATTAATTTTTTAACGTCGTTTTATATAACTCGTTCATAATTTTTAGCATTTACTTTGGACGCAAAAATATGTATAACGATATATCCATCCATATAATTAATTTCCTATTCGTCGAGCTTTTAATGTAAGACAAACTACATAAGTTTTTTACTAAGATGACTACTACAGAAGTTGATTTAGAAATATCTATTATTAAATCTATTATTAAATATCTAATTTAAAAAAAATTATATTTTAACTCTTTACTGGTCTTTTTAAAATAAGTAGTTACACACCTTACTTAAAAAGGTTTTGTTTTGCATATTTTATTTATTATTATGAAACTCAGAAATCTACAAACCTCGACCAAAGACTGAAGGAAAGTTGGTTAAAATATACACCTACCACTAAGAAATGACCCCTGTCTAGTGATATTTTGCGTAAAATAAAAATATGTCTGCAATATGTAAAATACTGGAACACAAATACTAACAGAAACAAATTCCAGATCATTAAAAAAAAGCAGAACTCTGAAAAACGAAAGAAAAGAGCAAGTGTGTCGAATTTCGACTTCCTGAGTATATTCAGAAATAGAGCAATTAAAAAGGGAAAGACAATAATGATTTATTTACAACACACAAATTTATAAAACTTAGAAATACCTAAATTTGACCGCAACATTTCACTGTCGTAACTCAAATAAATACGGAATTCTAAATCACATTTATAAAATGAAACATTAATTGTGGCGTTGCCAGATACCGAATAGCAAAATTGCTCTTTTATGATCAATGAGGTTTTCGTGTTCCATTACAAAATGTAACTTACGTAAATTAAAAAATTTTTAATCCCTTTTTTACATTAATCAAGTAATCATAAATGATCTATTTTATGGGAAGAAATAAAAAATCAGTTCAAACATAAAAATAATAATTTAATTTGTTTTGGAAAAAAATTATTATTATTTTTTTAGCAAAACTGGGTAAAAGAATTTTATTGGAAAAGTTTTTTCTTCAATACTGGTAAAACAAACTAAATTGGGTACCGCAATCATTTTATAAACAAAGTTAATCCAATGGAGATTTCGAATTGTTTTGAGACGCTCTGTACCCTAGAACAAAGTTAATAAGTAGCCTACGTTACCCGCAGGGTTCTAAAGTATACAAAGTCTGATGTGGGTTGATCAAACCGTGTCGATTTGTATCGAGAACAGACAGACGCCAACTCTGCTTTATACATATAGATTGACTATTGAAATCTGGGATTTTTGTATCAAGAGCAAATTTCGATGTACCCCACTCAGCATAACTACACTACACAAAACACAATGTACTTGTCTCTTGACTTGAGCAAAATTTAGTCTAGCTATTGATTGAAAACTAATAACTAAAACATTAATCATGACTAATGAGTAACTATTGATGAGCATGAGTCTTTTTACGTTGGCCAATGATTGATTTAGCTTTTATCAAGTAATCATAGGACTAAAAACTGTGATTCAGAAATGAACCTATACCAATAGACCATATATAGTATCTCACGGGTATTTGGTTCTTTTAATTAATATCACACTGGAGCAACACTACGGTCTAGTACCTAGCGGGAACAGCTCCTATTGATAGTATAGTGAATCTACAAAAAATAGTGTGGTACGTAGGTATTTTTAATTAACGTCGCACTGGAGCAACACAACAGACTGGCTCCAACTCGAAGGGAAAAATTCGGGGACAGCACCACATAATTTAAAATATGGTCACACCTGACCTGGCACCTCACTCTCTAAATATCCAAACCAAGCCAACGTGAAGACATTTGAGGCCATGGCAGATTAACGTACACCAGCTCACCTTGTACACGACGGTCTTTGGTTGGATTCAAACTCGAAACCCTCCGATAATTCGTTACTTCTCCCACAGGGCTACCACTGCCGTGAAACAAATATGCTTAAATTAGCTGTCACTTAAGACAAAACGTTTCAGTTTTTCAAAATTACTAACTGTGATATTATTGCAATATCAACAAGTCTTGTTTAAAATTCCATTTTCTCCGACAGACATACTGTTTTAAATTGAACCCTTATGGTACTTTTTTTAAATTCAGAGATTCGGTTTCTAAATGGAAAGCACGTACCTATTTAGAATGATAGATGTAGGTACTTGACTATGGAGTACAGTTTTCAATAACACCCATGAAACATGAAAAACAAATGAAATTTAATTGATTTTAATCGTCATTCAATGAAAAGCTATGTCAAAATTATGACTAGTCTTTTTAATTTAACGTAATTCATTTTATTTCAAATTATTTTTTAAATGTACTTGTTTTTTTAAAATAAGAAATTACACACTTTGAAAATATTTTGATTTGTATATTTTATTTATTTTTATGATACAACAATCTACAAACAATTCTGTATTGAACCAGAGATTTAAAGAAAGTTGGTCGAAATATACATATACCACGCAGGAATTACCCATGTCTAGTGATATATTCTGCAGGAAATAAATAAATCCTTAAAATCTAACTCCTTAATAATATTTCTGCAATAGGCAATGTACCGGAACACATAAATGCAAGCAGAAATAAAATTCCGATCCTCGAAAAAAATGGAGAATTTTGAAATAAAAAATCTGTTCTAATGTGTTAAATTTCGACTTCTTGAATATATTCTGAAATAGAACAATTCTACAAAAGACTTGAACAATATTGATAAAGTCAATAATGATTTATTAGCTAAAATAATACTTATTTATAAAGCTGGGGGATCCTCAAATATCACCGCAACATCTCGCTGTCAACTCAAATACTCAAACACAGAATTCTAAATCAAATTAAAAAATTAAACATTAATTTTGACGTTCCTAAACACCGAGTAGCAAAATTACGCTTTTATGATCAATGAGTTTTTCTTTTGGGCTTTCATGTTTCATTACAAAATGCAAGTTATCTAAAATTACATGTTTTAAATATTCTTTTTTCACCAATCAAGTATTTATAAATTATTTACATAATGGGAAGAAATAAAAAGTAAGTTCAAACATAAATATTATAATTTAATTTGTTTTAAAAAATTTGTTTTTCGATCAACACTGGCAAAGCAATCTGAGCTGCGTATAGCAATCGTTTTTCGCAATGTTATTTCTATGGCGATTTCGAATTGCTTTTGGCTTAGGTCTTATGTCAATTTTAGGCCTCTTAGGAAACGAATTTTTCAAAATCCTTTCTTAGTGCACCTCTACAGTATAAGAAGAATCACCCTGCAAAAGTTCAGCTTTCTAGGACTTGTAGTTCTTGAGATACAGTGATGAGTGAGTCAGTGAATGAGTGATATTTGAATTTTATATATATAGATTTGCTAAACATAATTTTATTCCAAAACAAACAAAACTTTTACAGAAGTTTTGTGAAACAATTCTATTTACAGGGTATTGGAGGATTTCTTCTGTGCTTCTGTTTTTCCAGATGACATAGCACTCAAGTTCTGTACGATTTCTCATATACCTATAGTTTGTAAAGAGAAAGTTCAACTGCTCCTATTTTTGAATCAAGCTTGATTTCCTAACATTTCTAAACTCTTGTAACTGTATTACTTCTATCCAATTTATGTTTAATCAGTCCGCTTGTTTTATACTATCTAATTAGTTCCGGGAAAGAAGAATAACGAATCTAATAATTTTAGAAAATTTGCCACTAGATTTATCTCTTTCTGAGTTAATATCAAAATTCTTTGCTGCATCAACCTGAACTCTTCCATTATCTTTAACTGACTTATTTCATTTCAATTGTTAAACATAATATTTTGTTGATGTATACTATCTTTTCTAAAGGTTTATATGATTTATCTCGACGATTTAACGAATTATATTTAAAAGAGTTTACAGGTGTTTTTTTAAATTGTTTTTCACACATGAGTTTTTAAACTTCTTACTCATTCTTCAGATTCATGAAACTACAAAATTTAAAGCACTATATTTATGTATAAATTGGTTACCTCTTGCAGTTTATGTACAAGATTAACGGTAACTAGTTACAGATATAAACTTCTATACCGTTGTTACGTTGTCCTGTTACCGTTTGTGTATCAACGGTAACAAGTTGCATGGTATTATATAAGAGTAATCGTCACAATTTGCGCCCTTAGTCTATTGCTTCAAATTAATTGGTTTTGTCTCCCCCCCCCCCGTGAAAGAAATAAATAATTTTCATGCTCTTTCATACTGTCTTATTAAATGCTTATTTTAAAACAGCTATTTAATCCTTTCATCTCGTGGCATACAACCACTAATTATTAAATTTCTGCGGTACACCATGGAATATTTTATTAATTTTGCCGATTTGCGCCGAAAAAGATAGTATAATTTTGGTTCATCTACAAAAAAAAAAGTTGTTGAGAATAGGATTGTACTACGTGGGTGTTGTTGAGGGTGGAGCTTCTTGCTGTCACTCTCGGCGAGACCACGTGATCGTTCGAAAACGAATGTGATTAAAAATAATTTCCCAGATTTCCCAATGGCACGGCTTCGGGGAGTGAGCTTTCTTGATGAGCTCCATCCTTATTCTAGAAACTAGAACGTACGTATTTCAGTCTAATATTACTATTTGTTGTGTAGTTGTACCGTTTGTGCTGTTTGTTTCATCTGTCAAAATAAATCACAAAAAGACATTCTTGGACTCGATAATTCTTTTCAATAGTAATTACCTACACCTTTTGCACCAGTGGCCTTCCAAAGAGTATTTTTGAAACAACATACTTCGTAATATAAAAAAGGTAATATTCAAATTATTTATATCACTTGCAATTATCAATGGACACACTTGTCAAAACTTTAGAACTAAATTGCTGAAATGAAGTAAATCTTAGAAAATTGGAATCGTTTCACTATTCCTAAGGCACACCGAAGCCATTCTTTCGGCAGGCAAATGTGTCGCCATACACAGGTTGAAAATTGTTGCTTTAATAGTCTATGACTGTTTTTTCATTTATCCCAACTGCAAAAAAAAAATGCACTTTTTATGATCTTTAGCAAAACGAAATAAATGAAAAACAACACTTTTTTTGGGGTGAGGCAAGGACAATCCCTTATGGCCACACCACTGATTAAAGTTCTACACGGCCCTTCTAGTAATGAGGTAGGTAGTTAATTAACGTCGCGCTGGAGTAACACAATGGGTTAGTGGCGACGGTCCGGGATCAATCCAGAAAGGAAAGATCTAAGGACAACGCCTCGTCCTTTTAAATACGGTAGGCCGATACCCCAATCTCCAAACCTCCACAGCACGACAACGTAGGGGCATTTGAGGTCACGGCATATTTAACATCCACCAGCCCCATTGTACACGACGGTCTTTGGTTGGATTCGAACTCGCAACTCTACGGTTGATAATTCCTAGCTCTTCCAACTACCGCGGCCCTTCCGTTACAAAAATGACGAATTGAAATCAACACGCCTTTCGACAAGGTCACATCTTCTTGACCCCTCGATAAAATCATCCCGTATCAGCCCCCCTAATGCAACCCTCGGGACCCTGCCGGGGGTCTAAAAGGAAGAGATTCGCAGTGAGCGAATAGATTTCCGGATCGCGGTCGCTATGAATACTTGCTTAACAGATCCGGGATAATGGACTTTTCCCTCTTCCGGTAATCCTGCGGGTCTTAGTGTTATTGCGGAAACGAAAATTGACGTCTTTTTTTCTCAGTGTGGAAAAAACCTCGGCAGAGAAATTCGACGAAATTGACTCATCCCACGAAGAGAGTTGATTTGTGGTTGGACATAAAAGCGATTAGTCGACAGCAGCTGCTTTCTGACAGACGGGAACAGGTGCCTTAATTCCTTATTCCTTTAGCGGGAGATAAACATTATTCTTGGATTTTTCTGACGCTCCAAAGAAGTTTGGCAACCTCCTTTATCTCCTTATTAACGAGGTGATAAACTTTTCATCTTTTCCCCCCACATGCGCTCGCCTCATTAGAAAACTCGCCACTTTTGGCGGCTTTTCTTCTTTGGCACGTTTTTTGCGTTTCCAGCAACCCGCCCATTGCTACGCGCCGATTACAGGTTGCTTAATGGCCGCTACAGGGTGGTCTGTCTCCTCCAGAATCCTGAAATAGTTTTCCGTCTACAATCGATACCCGTTTATTTTTTTAATGTCTTGCTTGATTCACCGTGAAAGTGAGATTTTTTCTCCGCTTTGAGTTTTGCTTTTTTTTCCCGATACCCGTGAACTTCAGACTGAAAGTTAATTAAAATCATGCTCTTGATGATATTGTGCCCTGAGCCGATTGATTTGTTGTTAATTTTGGTGCTGCGGAGGATGGTTCAAGAATGAAGGAAATTAAACAATACGTGGTGACGGATTTCTGTTCGAACAACGGACGAAAATATGTTGTTATCAAAATTATTGTTTCCTCAACAAATAAAGAAATTAAAACTGTTGTCTAATCTTAAGTAATTGCATTTCTAGACGTGTGTGCTCTTATTTTGGTATTTGATGGAAATTGCACCAGCACACTCACTCCCTGGTATCTAAATCACTTTTGATAGACTTTCATTTCATCCTTCTAACAATCTGCAGGCATTAAGCAAAATGTTATTTTTAAATTTAGTACTCACTTTACAAAACAATAGGATGTTCAGAGTTTTTGATCTGGCTTGAGTTCCACCGTTTGATCTGACCACGGTCACTTTTTTTTTGTCTTGGCTGCACTAATAGGGTAGTTTTCTAACGACTAGATATCTCGTCCTTTACAAAATTTACCAGACCTTGGATGTTGATACCTCGTCGAAACACTTGGAGGATCAAAAGCTGTAAAAAGAACTTGGGAAAAGTACAGTAAAAAATAAAGTTGTCGTTCTGCAATGGGTGCCAGCACATTGTGGTTGTACATGGAAATGAGATGGCCGACATATGGCAAAAAAGGACAGGTATTTTGCAACTTTCACCAAGCACAATCCCATATTCATCTATTACACGAATTAAAAAACATACATTGGGTCGCTGCGAATTTTAAAATTAAACTAGAGTATTTTAAATGAATTAAATGAAATTTAATTATTATTGTTTTCCTTAGAATGTCAACACAATAAAAAGATGGCAGAGTCCAGTTTTTTCCGTGTTCCGTTTGAACGCTTTCAGCCGAAGAACAAAACAAATAAAAATGTTTTAACTGGATTTATGTAGTTCTTTTTTCTATCTCGTAGATCGTTAAAGATAGAGTAAAAATTTAAACGAATTTGAAATCTGCGGAAAATTTCACATTAGATCGATAACTAAAAATATAATTTTCTTTTAGTAAATAATTTTTAAACTGTAACTGTTACATTTTTTCCCATACGAATTTGACTTCGATCGTATTCGAGAAATCACAGATTCCATTTCCTACGCTCAAACAAATCCAACCAAGGAAAGCAAAACAAATAACAAAACTTTTTCTGACTGGCATTGTTTAGTTCTTTCTTGTAAAATCGGTATCGTTAAAGATAGATTGAAAATATCAACGGATTTGAAATCTGCGGAAAATTTAACACCAGATAGATACCTTACATTTGATTTTCTTAAAATAAATAATTTTTCAATTAAATATTTATATTTTTTGCAAGAGATTGTGACGTCATGCCGATTGGATCTCTTCGCAATTCGTATTTGGCCGCATTTGACAATGAGAGTTGCCCAATAGGCTACGAATTCCCATTTGGTTTTGCGAAGCAAACCAACACCACGGGCAACGCCGTTATGGCTGTTATCAACAGGCTACGAATTTGCTTCGCAAACCAAATGGGAATTCGTAGCAATCACCGGGGGTAACCGAGCAGTGGTTGCACCTGACCCCACGAAAAGAACTGTCACGGACAACGCCGTGTTGGCCACGCAGTGGTTAGGATAATAAAACGTGATTTCTACTTCGGTGTTTGGAGTTTGATATAAAAGATTTGCACACGCATTTCGATTTTACAGTCAGACCCCGAAAATACATGTTTTGCTTCTACTCCAGGTGTCATGTGACTTTTGTCAGTCCAGTGTACAACCGTTTTCGCTACTATTTTGATAATTTATAAGATAATTTATACCTTTACTTTAACCTTTTGGTTTTCTATGTTTTAGTTTTTCTTCCTTGTGTGCATTTAAAACTTTTGATTTACCTATTGAGTTAAGCACCACACAGCCACACACAAATTGAGGTAACTACTAGAGATTTCTACTAGCACACGAATTCTGCAACTGTATTCTAAAACACGAAAGACATCATTCAATTGTTCCGCTGAACTAGGCTCTACAGCAAACGTCAGTTCGAGACACCTGCTCGCCGTTAATCAATAATGACATAATGTAGCTTTATAATGCATTATTATAAAGGAAATGATTCTATCGGCCCTCGCCCAAGTAAGAAAAAGGGGAGATTATATCAGCAGCTTTTTTCTTTAAAAGAAAAAAAAGGACTATTTTTAACTTTTTTACTTCAACAGCTTCGCATTTTTGACATTGACCGAAGCATTATAGGACGAATGTTGACGGAATCAGATAATAGGTCCGGTAGGTAGTTGAATTTACATCCAACTGGAGGAACAAAGGACTTCAGACTATTGGTATATAGGAGTTAATTAACGTCGTACTGGATCAACACAATAGGAAATTGGCGACGTTCCGTGATCAATCCTGAAGGGAAAGATTCAAGGACAGCGCCTCGTAATTTTGAACCATGGTCAGATGACGAGGGGAAAACTTGAGCTGTCACCCAACTCTCCAAACTTCCACACGACGCAAACGTGGACATTTTGGTGCCGTGACAGATTTATCGTGCAACATCTCCCGTGTACACAACGATGGGTCTTTAGCTGGACAGAGTTTTAAAATAGCAAACTTACGCTTGCCAATCCTTTGTTCTTCGAACTGGATTACCTTGGCCGAATCGAGTAGATGGGGATGGAAGAGAGAATCGGAGATGGGAATCCACAGGAACGTAGACTGAACATAGCTAGTGAGAAGAGCTTTACAATGTTATACCATTGGCGTCTAATAGTCACGTGATTGCTTCTTGAAAAATTTACTTGATTGGTTTGTAATTTTATCGCCACGTTTGGTGATATAACATCTTATGAAATGTAGCTGCGCAAATGAGCAAACTAATGAATAATTTTTTTGTTTAGATCACATAAATTTGTATTTAATAATAATTTTATTATTTCCTGTCATTAAATTAACAGTAATTTGTCTTAATCTTTGAAAAAAATTAATTTCCTTATTAGATTATGGATGCTTAATATCACTGTATGGAAATTTTATTATAAATCATCGTGAAATTACAGGTTTTAATAACAAATTCAGTAGAATTTAGTTATTGCTATGTTTTACGTCCTTGTATTATAATAAAATATAATTATAGTAATTTGTTTTTTTTAAAGGTTTACGGAGATAGGTAGGTGGTTAAATTTGCGTATATTAGAAATAAATTCAGAAATTTATTTCATACTTTATTGGAGAGATTCAATACAAGAAAATTACATGAGTTGTAAATAAATACGTTTGAGAGAGAGATAGAAGGACGTCTTTTGTGCGCATGCATACTTTATATTGTATTTAAAATTTATTCAAGTGCTATACTTATAGGGAGAGAGATAATAGAAAAAGATTGTCAATCGTATCAGAATACCAACAGCCTGTGTTGTGTTGCTCAATTTTGCGATATGAATTCAAATACCTACCAAACAGAATACCGAAGCATTATTCATTTAGTAATTTCATTTCGCTGTGGAATGTGTTTTAATCGCTGTCCCCTTTTATTTCGTGAGTTTAGAAAACAATATCAAAGATACAAATGTGTGTACAATATTGCAAAAATGCACAAAAAAAATACATAGTTTGAAATTGGGAAATAATAAATTGTTAGAATGTGTTTCATATATCAGAAGCAAAACCAGAATAGTCAAGCAGATGTTTTCGAAAGGAACTTTTCCAGCAGCACTGAGTGTTTAGAATTATGTCAGGAGTCGAATCTCGTCCTCTCTGCTTTTAAGAAACCATTTCAATAACACACGAGCATATTTTACTTGTGTTGGACACTAAGTTTTATGAACAGTTTTATGTAAAATTTATCAAAATACTAGGAAATACGTATTCAATATTCGTCACGAACTTCTTTGGGTTTTCATTATAAACTGTGTATGTTTTAAAATTTTCAGCAGGAAATTTTAAAGGAAATTATTTAAAGGATAGAAGTCTTTTTTATCAAACACAATAGTTTTTCCTATACTTTAAAACATGAACGAAAAGATTTTTTATAACTAAAGCTTCCTCTCGTTACATAACTCAAATATGTATGGTTTGATACTAAACTTTTTTGCTCAACAAGCAAAATACTTATTTAAGTTTATTTTATCATCTATACCGTATTCATAGTATAACATACCAGAGTAAATAGGAATCGGAATTGGGATGTAAAACAGTTTGCAGAACTGTTTTTCCCCTGCTGGTGAATATGTGAATTATTTGTTCATGGCTCATCTGTCAAAATGGTTTCAATAGCATGCACATCAAATTTGGCTGAGTTTGGCCCACACACAACAGCTTTTCGACAGTCGGACTCTAAGCGCCTATAAATATGGACACCCTGAACATTGTTTATAATGCTAGGAAATTATTTATTATAAAACAGCGAATGGATATTTGTAAGTTGTATTTGTTAATTCCATCTATCGGCTCTCTATATAAAAACCCACTGCAAAGGGAAATTCAACTAAAAAATTATTTACACGTATAAATAAACAATAGTAAAAAAATTAACAACATAGAAATTGAATCTATTCTTTCGCGAAAAAAAAATACTTGATCGTATTTAAAAATAAAATATTTATTCTATGTTCAGCTTTTAATGATAGCGAGGCAGATATATATTCCAAGAAACTAAATATCCAGCCCCATATGCTTTTCTGAAAGAAAAATCGAGTTAATGCTATGCAAATAATACATTTGCATAGTGATTCAATTAATTATTATGCAAATGTATTATTCAAAATTAGGGCTGAGGTTCCTTCTACACTTTCAAGTTCATGCCATACTCATATCATGCGTAAAACCTTTCGAAGTTATTCATATTGGATTTTCCCCTTCGAGATTGATTCCGGACCATCGTCAATAGCCCGATTGTGCTGTTGTCAATTAGCTATCTGCTCCTTTTATTCAGTCCAAGCCTTTAAGTATTTTTTGTCCGCTTTCATTTCCTTTTTAGAATCCTTTTTAGAGTCGCCCTCGTCATCTGACCACGGTTCAAAATTACGAGTTTTTGGACCTTTCCTTAAGCCCGTTGTGTTGCTCCAGTATGACGCTATTTAAAAGTACATAATACGAAATAGCTTGGACCTTTCCTTCCGGGATTGATCACGGACCGTAGCCAATAGCCTGCTGTGTTTGTTCAGTGCGACGTTTGCACAACTACCTACCTACAGTAATATCTCGTAAACAGCCTCAACTACTTTAAATCAATCATTGACGAAACATTGAAAAATACGGTTCTGTCATAATTGACTGTTATTTATACACCCTTATAAGACAGTCCAGTCCGTTTAAAGGATTTAATTTTTATCTTGCTGTCAAAGAAATACGTATACGATTTTCCAAACTCTTAAATTTGTTTGCGGAAATGTTTTTTCTTGTAATAATACTCTAAAATTATACTGATATTTTACTCGAAAAAGCGGGTAATGAACCCGTGTCTCCTTCGCACGCAAGATTACAATCAAACACGCAGCCATCTGGCTAGAGAAAGTAATACGGACAATGAATTGAGACGTAATAAATCAATGGACTGATGAATCACCGTGATTAATTCATGTCGTGTTCATCCAAGTGAATGCACTATAATCAAATAATAATGGCTAATCCTAATTTTGATAGCAATGTTTTAAGAAACTTACGCAAGGGAACGACTATATTTAAAATTTACTTGATGGATCACACACTTCATGAGGAAATTTAGGCTTTAATTACAAATTTTGCATTAAGTGTGGCTAAATACTATATACCGTATATAAGTCACTATATACCGTAGTGGAGTGATGAGCCACACGAAAAATCGAACTACGACATAGCTAAAATACGAGTGAAATTGCAATTAATTACATTATTTACATAACTGAACTTAACTCAGTCATGGGATACCGACCCTACGATTGGGTTTACGGTAAACAAAATTTCCCATAACGTGAAGGTGGCCAAATGAGAAAAGGAAAAAAAATTATGTGTGATGGAAAGCAGAAATTTTGAGTTAAGAAATGCACACGGCAGGTGCTGCTCTAATAAAAGTTTGCTATGAGGTTATAGAGGCAATTAAAGTATTGTAGTCAAAAAGTGAACTTAAACCCCTTGAGTTCATACTCCCTGGAGGCCACAAATCGTACGATTTGTATTATTTTCCTTTGTAGCAAGGGATGAACAGCCAGGTGTTTAAGCCAGGCGTCGTAGTATTGAGGTGAACTTTCTGGCTAATAACTTAACTCCGTTATGGGATACCGACCCTTAGATTGGGTTTACGGTAAACAAAATTTTCCATGACGTAAAGGTGACCAAATGAGAAAAGGAAAAAAATAATTTGGTAGGAAGCAAAGCAAAAATTACAAGTTAAGAAATGCACACGCAGGTGCTGCTCTAATAAAAATTTGCTATGAAGTTACAGAGGCAAAAGAAGTCTTGTAGTCAAAAAGTGAACCTAGGGATTTGCGTCCCTTATTTGTTGGCGCTGTATATAAAGATAGGTTTGTTGATTCCGGGTTTTATGGCGCAATGGCCATATTTGGTCAAGCTGCACCAATCACAACACAAACGCAATGGGGGATGAAGAAAAAGCAGAAGAGTAGACGAGGTTCAAAATGAAAAGGAGAAAAGATTACTGTACATCGGTGTTGTGATGCCGATGCACACCTATTGAAGATGTGCCCCTGAGATCAGAGAGATTGGGGTCGACGAAAAATGCCATAAGACCGCACGCCAAAATTACGCCTTACAGTTTGGTTGGTAGGTAGGTATTTTAACTAACGTCGCACTGGAGCAACACACGGGCTGTTACACCTCCCAGTTTCAGTGTTGGAAATCTTTTTCTCGTCCCTCCAGTTAAAACTGGGGGACAGTAAGTTCAAAGGGGACCTCCGTGCACCCCTAAAAACCATGTAGATACCACGACCGTCAAAGTGGTGACCTCTGAGTCCGAGTCGTCACAACTCTATTGATGGAAAAAAGTGCATCCCTAAACCAAAATTTTTTCAGTAGGTTTCATGAAAACGCTTGTTCCAATTCCAGTCATCCGAAATCTTTGGAACTAAAAACATTTTACATCTTTCTTTATTCTAAACTCTTACTTTTATAAAGATAAAGCATCACGAGAGGAAGTCTTTCTTGCACAGTAAAAAAATGAATAAAAACTCATGTAGAATTCTCGCAAAATGTTTACAGGTAAACGATAAAATATAATTCCAGAATTACGATATCAATACTATCTCTTATAAATATGGAGATAAAAATGCAAAGCTTAACTTCCATGCTACATTAAAAGTGTTAGGATGATTGATCATGTTAGTTCTCAGTATTACAATGTATCTTACGTAAGCAGATGTCGATTTATGACTATCTTTATAACCGGATATATAGGCAGTTAAAATGACATTATTTTACACGCATTAGTAGCTCTTTATATAGCTAAAGTAGTAGCATTCGTTCATGCCCAACAGAGTATGAAGAGTGCGTTGGTATAAATTAGACATAAATTCTCAGCTAATTCGCTTTCCTATAGCTCCAAGTTGCATTTGTAATGGAATTCATTGCTAAAAGAAGATAAAAATCTCTCATATATTTATTTAGACTAATGTCAAGCGTGTGAAAGGATGTAGATATTTTAACAATAAATATAAAAACGTGAATGGTTCTCTATTTCATCTGAATCCGTCTATATCTATATCCGTCTGAATCAAATACTAAAGTCTCCTGTTAGTTAGCTTTCTAATTTACGGCTTTTCTCATTTGTAAGTTGATTCGTACATTTTACAATAAGCGACGCAAGTGACAAATACCAGTGCCTGCTAACTAATTTTATTTGACAAGCTTGCTCTTGCTATTAATAATTTATATCGTCTTGATCAATGCAATAGGAATCCAATGTATTCATCATTTAAACAAGTTACATTCATAGCATGTTTGCCAAAACAGGGACGCATTCAGAGTGGGTGATCGAGGATCCCCAATATGTTCCTGATGGAAATATGTTCTTCTGGGAATACCAAAACTTATTTGCAAAACGAGATGTTCGTTTATTATTCGGTTGCTAAAGCAAAAAAAGAATTAATCTACGTGCTAAACGACTGGATGAATGGAAAGATATTGGACTTGTCTATTTGTCTAAGCAATAGTAACCAAGACGTATTTAGAGGAAAGGTTCACAGGTCTCGAGACCTCAATGAAATATGTTAAATACTAAAAAGCAATACACACATGTCAAAAAATTAAGGATCATACTAAATTCTTATCAAGCTAGGCCACCTGATCTCAATCTAGTGGAGAATGATTGGTATGCACTCGGATGTTGCATTGCAGCTTACACAACATCGTCAAGGACCGAACAAGACCACGAACATCCTCCAGTGCTCGAATAGGACTCCGTGTCCCAGGAACTCGAGTTCAGCTTTATGGTATATTAATAAACCAGCTCTTTACCTCCAGATCGTTAAAGTACATTCATTAATCACTGTTGTCCCTATTCAGCTACATTATAACATTTTAAACGATGGTAATGTGCCACCAATGTACAATAAGTAGACGTATTTTTCAAAAAGAAAATTTTAAAAATGCATTTTAAGTTCAAACGTAGTGACCACGAATTCCCGAACCATTGTTGCTGTCGAAAGAACACATTTGAAACAATTATGTTACGACAAATGACATTTGAGAAATTAAAACTGATATTGTTAGTAAAGTAAATTGCTTGGAGGATAAAACAAAATGTAACAAAATTCTTTTTGAGAAGAGTGTTTTTCTCGGGACAGAAGAGTTAAAATAATAAAACAAATCAGTTTGTCTCATTGTGAAAAGCAAAGATATATTTTATTAGAGATAACTTGCTCAAAAACGCAATAGTGCCCAAAATGTATTAATAATCTTTCTGCTATGAGGTGTAAGTCCTCGTGAATTCAACAGCCATGATAAGTTAGAACTAAAGTTGCAAGTACAGTAAGCTGCTTAAATAATAAAAAATAAAGACTATATAAAAAAATAGCTAAAAACGCATTTCTTTTTTGTGGGTGCAATGGTTGTTGGTTAGGTTTGAAGAGTTTAAAGAATAATACAAGCCAGAGTTCGCTTTATTGGAAGAAGTAGATTTATTTGATAAGTGATGACTTGTGCTCAAAAACACAAGTGTAAACACTCTTGGGGAAAAAAGTAAACCCAAAGTGTAGTAGTAAGTTTTAGTCTATGTGGTTAAACCCACCTTGATACTGAGTGCCGAGAAAAAGTAGATCTAATGCTGCATGTGCAATAAAATGCTTAAAGAATAAAAAGTTTTGCATAACAAATATATCCAGCAGATGATTTTCGTCGGGACTGGAGTGTTTAGAGAATAATGCAAACCAGTTCGTTTCTTTGTGAGAAACCAACTTAATTTTCGCGAGATCACTTGCTCAAAAACACAATCCCTATAAGCTTTCGTATGTGGGGTTTAAGTCCGCATTCATTCCAAGAGCCTTGAAAATTTAGACCTAATGTTGCAAGTACAGAAAACTAATTAAATAACACAAATTAAACAATTATAAAAAAATTATTAACAATTTTTTAAGAAGATGATTTTTGGTCGGGACTGAAGGAGTTTGAAGAATAATATAAACCAGATCTCTTCATTGTAAAAAGGAGAGATATATTTGATAAGAGATAACTTGCTCAAAAACATGATCCCCAAAGTGTATTCATAAGCTCTGAGGTTCCCTCATTTATTCCAAAAGCGCATCCGACTTTGCAGACTTGCAGAAACTGATCAGTCTTGAATAATAGCAGTTTGTTTTCTTCCGCTGCTCAAATTTTTTTGTGGGCATCAGGGCGCACAAGTACATAATGAGATTGCAGCGCGCGCCGAGGAAGTACGGCATCGCCAGTAATTGCTGCTTGATTGACGACGCTTTTCCTTAACAATCGTGAGAAACGGCACCGTCACAGTTAAGCTGCGACAAATCGCTGCCCAAATCGTTCCGTGGAGAATCCGAAGCATTCCAAAAAACGCCATTTTTACGATGCGGCGGAGATTTACGATTACGCGCGATGACAGGGCTCTAAACTCTTTTTGCCCGCGCTCCGATACACGCTCCGAATCAATGGCTTCTTCAAAACGATTATTTGCCCGGACAAGCGAAAAGGAATCGGAAAGATCATTTTCCGAAATTGCATTTTCCCCTCTTGCCGTCCTTTTTCTGTCACTTCCCCAACTAATGTCTGGCTTAGGAATCAGTTATTGAAGTAGTAAACAATTAAAAACTAAAGGATACAAAACATTAATGGCATCAAACGAATTAGGCATTAAATCTAGTTTGCATATTTTCCTCCCATAAAATAAGAATTCCGGCCCCTATCAAGAAAATATTACGAGTGAGCCCACGAAATATTATTGTTAAAATGCGTAACAATACATGATAATAAATGGCGAAGTTAGCTTAATAGATGCAAATAGAAATTTTGACAGGTTCATAAGTAGAAAAATCTGGACGGGACTAAAAGTATTCAAATATTTCTAGGTCGGTCTTGGTAAGTTAAGATGGTACTAAACTCTGACCGGATGCGCACTCCGAATCGATGGCTTTTTCAAAACAATTATTTGCCAAAACATTGAAAAAGAATAAGAAAGATCATTTTCCGAAATTGCATTTTCCCCTCTTGCCGTCCCTTTTCGGTCACTTCCCCAACTAATGTCTGGTTTAGGAATCAGTTATTGAAGTAGTAAACAATTAAAAACTAAAGGATACAAAACATTAATGGCATCAAACGAATTAGTCATTACATCTAGTTTGCATATTTTCCTCCCATAAAATAAGAATTCCGGCCCCTATCAAGAAAATATTACGAGTGAGCCCACGAAATATTATTGTTAAAATGCGTAACAATACATGATAATAAATGGCGAAGTTAGCTTAATCGATGCAAATAGAAATTTTGACAGGTTCATAAGTAGAAAAATCTGGACGGGACTAAAAGTATTCAAATATTTCTAGGTCGGTCTTGGTAAGTTAAGATGGTACTAAACTCTGACCGGATGCGCACTCCGAATCGATGGCTTTTTCAAAACAATTATTTGCCAAAACATTGAAAAAGAATAAGAAAGATCATTTTCCGAAATTGCATTTTCCCCTCTTGCCGTCCCTTTTCGGTCACTTCCCCAACTAATGTCTGGTTTAGGAATCAGTTATTGAAGTAGTAAACAATTAAAAACTAAAGGATACAAAACATTAATGGCATCAAACGAATTAGTCATTACATCTAGTTTGCATATTTTCCTCCCATAAAATAAGAATTCCGGCCCCTATCAAGAAAATATTACGAGTGAGCCCACGAAATATTATTGTTAAAATGCGTAACAATACATGATAATAAATGGCGAAGTTAGCTTAATCGATGCAAATAGAAATTTTGACAGGTTCATAAGTAGAAAAATCTGGACGGGTCTAAAAGTATTCAAATATTTCTAGGTCGGTCTTGGTAAGTTAAGAAGGTACTAAACTCTGACCGGATGCGCACTCCGAATCAATGGCTTTTTCAAAACAATTATTTGCCAAAACATTAAAAAAGAATAGGAAAGATCATTTTCCGAAATTGCATTTTCCCCTCTTGCCTTCCTTTTTCTGTCACTTCCCCAACTAATGTCTGGCTTAGGAATCAGTTATTGAAGTAGTAAACAATTAAAAACTAAAGGATACAAAACATTAATGGCATCAAACGAATTAGGCATTAAATCTAGTTTGCATATTTTCCTCCCATAAAATAAGAATTCCGGCCCCTATCAAGAAAATATTACGAGTGAGCCCACGAAATATTATTGTTAAAATGCGTAACAATACATGATAATAAATGGCGAAAATTTTGACAGGTTCATAAGTAGAAAAATCTGGACGGGTCTAAAAGTATTCAAATATTTCTAGGTCGGTCTTGGTAAGTTAAGAAGGTACTAAACTCTGACCGGATGCGCACTCCGAATCGATGGCTTTTTCAAAACAATTATTTGCCAAAAAATTGAAAAAGAATAGGAAATATCATTTTCCGAAATTGCATTTTCCCCTCTTGCCGTCCTTTTTCGGTCACTTCCCCAACTAATGTCTGGTTTAGGAAACAGTTATTGAAGTAGTAAACAATTAAAAACTAAAGGATACAAAACATTAATGGCATCAAACGAATTAGGCATTACATCTAGTTTGCATATTTTCCTCCCATAAAATAAGAATTCCGGCCACTATCAAGAAAATATTACGAGTGAGCCCAAGAAATATTATTGTTAAAATGCGTAACAATACATGATAATAAATGGCGAAGTTAGCTTAATCGATGCAAATAGAAATTTTGACAGGTTCATAAGTAGAAAAATCTGGACGGGTCTAAAAGTATTCAAATATTTCTAGGTCGGTCTTGGTAAGTTAAGAAGGTACTAAACTCTGACCGGATGCGCACTCCGAATCGATGGCTTTTTCAAAACAATTATTTGCCAAAAAATTGAAAAAGAATAGGAAATATCATTTTCCGAAATTGCATTTTCCCCTCTTGCCGTCCTTTTTCGGTCACTTCCCCAACTAATGTCTGGTTTAGGAAACAGTTATTGAAGTAGTAAACAATTAAAAACTAAAGGATACAAAACATTAATGGCATCAAACGAATTAGGCATTACATCTAGTTTGCATATTTTCCTCCCATAAAATAAGAATTCCGGCCACTATCAAGAAAATATTACGAGTGAGCCCAAGAAATATTATTGTTAAAATGCGTAACAATACATGATAATAAATGGCGAAGTTAGCTTAATCGATGCAAATAGAAATTTTGACAGGTTCATAAGTAGAAAAATCTGGACGGGTCTAAAAGTATTCAAATATTTCTAGGTCGGTCTTGGTAAGTTAAGAAGGAACTAAACTCTGACCGGATGCGCACTCCGAATCAATGGCTTTTTCAAAACAATTATTTGCCAAAACATTAAAAAAGAATAGGAAAGATCATTTTCCGAAATTGCATTTTCCCCTCTTGCCGTCCTTTTTCTGTCACTTCCCCAACTAATGTCTGGCTTAGGAATCAGTTATTGAAGTAGTAAACAATTAAAAACTAAAGGATACAAAACATTAATGGCATCAAACGAATTAGGCATTAAATCTAGTTTGCATATTTTCCTCCCATAAAATAAGAATTCCGGCCCCTATCAAGAAAATATTACGAGTGAGCCCACGAAATATTATTGTTAAAATGCGTAACAATACATGATAATAAATGGCGAAGTTAGCTTAATCGATGCAAATAGAAATTTTGACAGGTTCATAAGTAGAAAAATCTGGACGGGTCTAAAAGTATTCAAATATTTCTAGGTCGGTCTTGGTAAGTTAAGAAGGTACTAAACTCTGACCGGATGCGCACTCCGAATCGATGGCTTTTTCAAAACAATTATTTGCCAAAACATTGAAAAAGAATAGGAAATATCGTTTTCCGAAATTGCATTTTCCCCTCTTGCCGTCCTTTTTCGGTCACTTCCCCAACTAATGTCTGGTTTAGGAAACAGTTATTGAAGTAGTAAACAATTAAAAACTAAAGGATACAAAACATTAATGGCATCAAACGAATTAGGCATTACATCTAGTTTGCATATTTTCCTCCCATAAAATAAGAATTCCGGCCACTATCAAGAAAATATTACGAGTGAGCCCAAGAAATATTATTGTTAAAATGCGTAACAATACATGATAATAAATGGCGAAGTTAGCTTAATCGATGCAAATAGAAATTTTGACAGGTTCATAAGTAGAAAAATCTGGACGGGTCTAAGTATTCAAATATTTCTAGGTCGGTCTTGGTAAGTTAAGAAGGTACTAAACTCTGACCGGATGCGCACTCCGAATCGATGGCTTTTTCAAAACAATTATTTGCCAAAAAATTGAAAAAGAATAGGAAATATCATTTTCCGAAATTGCATTTTCCCCTCTTGCCGTCCTTTTTCGGTCACTTCCCCAACTAATGTCTGGTTTAGGAAACAGTTATTGAAGTAGTAAACAATTAAAAACTAAAGGATACAAAACATTAATGGCATCAAACGAATTAGGCATTACATCTAGTTTGCATATTTTCCTCCCATAAAATAAGAATTCCGGCCACTATCAAGAAAATATTACGAGTGAGCCCAAGAAATATTATTGTTAAAATGCGTAACAATACATGATAATAAATGGCGAAGTTAGCTTAATCGATGCAAATAGAAATTTTGACAGGTTCATAAGTAGAAAAATCTGGACGGGTCTAAAAGTATTCAAATATTTCTAGGTCGGTCTTGGTAAGTTAAGAAGGAACTAAACTCTGACCGGATGCGCACTCCGAATCAATGGCTTTTTCAAAACAATTATTTGCCAAAACATTAAAAAAGAATAGGAAAGATCATTTTCCGAAATTGCATTTTCCCCTCTTGCCGTCCTTTTTCTGTCACTTCCCCAACTAATGTCTGGCTTAGGAATCAGTTATTGAAGTAGTAAACAATTAAAAACTAAAGGATACAAAACATTAATGGCATCAAACGAATTAGGCATTAAATCTAGTTTGCATATTTTCCTCCCATAAAATAAGAATTCCGGCCCCTATCAAGAAAATATTACGAGTGAGCCCACGAAATATTATTGTTAAAATGCGTAACAATACATGATAATAAATGGCGAAGTTAGCTTAATCGATGCAAATAGAAATTTTGACAGGTTCATAAGTAGAAAAATCTGGACGGGTCTAAAAGTATTCAAATATTTCTAGGTCGGTCTTGGTAAGTTAAGAAGGTACTAAACTCTGACCGGATGCGCACTCCGAATCGATGGCTTTTTCAAAACAATTATTTGCCAAAACATTGAAAAAGAATAGGAAATATCGTTTTCCGAAATTGCATTTTCCCCTCTTGCCGTCCTTTTTCGGTCACTTCCCCAACTAATGTCTGGTTTAGGAAACAGTTATTGAAGTAGTAAACAATTAAAAACTAAAGGATACAAAACATTAATGGCATCAAACGAATTAGGCATTACATCTAGTTTGCATATTTTCCTCCCATAAAATAAGAATTCCGGCCACTATCAAGAAAATATTACGAGTGAGCCCAAGAAATATTATTGTTAAAATGCGTAACAATACATGATAATAAAAGGCGAAGTTAGCTTAATCGATGCAAATAGAAATTTTGACAGGTTCATAAGTAGAAAAATCTGGACGGGTCTAAAAGTATTCAAATATTTCTAGGTCGGTCTTGGTAAGTTAAGAAGGTACTAAACTCTGACCGGATGCGCACTCCGAATCAATGGCTTTTTCAAAACAATTATTTGCCAAAACATTGAAAAGAATAGGAAAGATCATTTTCCGAAATTGCATTTTCCCCTCTTGCCGTCCTTTTTCTGTCACTTCCCCAACTAATGTCTGGTTTAGGAATCAATTATTGAAGTAGTAAACAATTAAAAACTAAAGGATACAAAACATTAATGGCATCAAACGAATTAGGCATTACATCTAGTTTGCATATTTTCCTCCCATAAAATAAAAATTCCGGCCCCTATCAAGAAAATATTACGAGTGAGCCCACGAAATATTATTGTTAAAATTCGTAACAATACATGATAATAAATGGCGAAGTTAGCTTAATCGATGCAAATAGAAATTTTGACAGGTTCATAAGTAGAATTTTTTTTTTTTTTTTTTAAATTACGGCGGGCACTCGATTGCTAATCATAGGCCACTGCAAGGCCTTGAAGCGATGGTCATTTGTGAAGGTGCACCCAATGTGCGACCATCACTACCCCTAACTAAGGACAACACAATTACATCCATGCCCTGACCCCGGATTCGAACCAGGAACGTTCAGATCCAGAGGCCAACACCTTAACCCCTAGACCGGTTGGTCGGCTGGAGAAAAATCTGGACGGGTCTAAAAGTATTCAAATATTTCTAGGTCGGTCTTGGTAAGTTAAGAAGGTACTAAACTCTGACCGGATGCGCACTCCGAATCAATGGCTTTTTCAAAACAATTATTTACCAAAACATTGAAAAAGAATAGGAAAGATCATTTTCCGAAATTACATTTTCCCCTCTTGCCGTCCTTTTTCGGTCACTTCCCCAACTAATGTCTGGTTTAGGAATCAGTTATTGAAGTAGTAAACAATTAAAAACTAAAGGATACAAAAGATTAATGGCATCAAACGAATTAGGCATTACATCTAGTTTGCATATATTCCTCCCATAAACTAAGAATTCCGGACCCTATCAAGGACATATTACGAGTGAGCCCACAAAATGTTATTGTTAAAATACGTAATAATACATGATAATAAATGGCGAAGTTAGCTTAATCGATGTAAATAGAAGTTTTGACAGGCTCATAAGAAGAAAATCTGGACGGGTTTAAAAGTATTCAAATATTTCTAGGTCGGTCGTGGTAAATTAAGAAGGTACTAAACTTTGACCGGATGCGCACTCCGAATCAATGGCTTTTTCAAAACGATTATTTGCCAGAGCAGTGAAAAAGAATAAGAAATATAATTTTCCGAAATTGCATTTTCACCTCTTGACGGTCCTTTATATCACTTCCCGAACTAATGTTTGGCGTAGGAAACAGTTATTGAAGAAGTAAACAATTACAAATTAAATTCTACAAAATGCTGATGGCATTAAATGAAGTCTGCATATTTTCGTCCCCAAAACTGAGAGAATTTCCTTATTTGATCCCTATTAAGGTCAATTTCCGAGGGAGACGGGCACCCCCGAAATATTATTGATGTTATAATGTGTAATAATACATGATAATAAATGCTGAAGTTTGATTGATGTAAATCGAAGTTTAGACTGCCTCAACATGAAATATCTAGACTGGTCTAAAGTATTCAAATGTTTTTAGGCCGGTTAGGAGGGGGGGGGGGTATATGACTGCGTTGGCAAAAACAGTTTACTATTTATGACCACGCTGGGGTGACACAAGCTGAAAATCTATGGATTCTACAAAATCATTTTTTAAAAAAAGAGAAAAAATCGGGAAAGATCATTTTCCTAAATTAATTGCATTTTCCATTCTTCCATCCATTGTCATTTTCCAACTAATGATATAGCCTGTAGTGTTGCTCCAGTGCGACGTTAATTAAATACCTACCGACCTACCCAACTAATGATTGATGAAGGAATCAGTTATTGAAGTAGTAAACAATTACAAATTAATTTAAGCAAAATACTGATGCTATTGAATGAAGTCTGCGTATATTTGTCTAACAAACTGAGAGAATTCTTATATTTGACCCCTATCAAGGACACATTCCGAGGGAATCCCTGGAATATTATTGAAGAAAAAATGAATGCTGAAGTTAGCTATACATCGGTGAAGATCGTAGTTTTAAGATACTCATGAATAGAAAAAAACATGGATTGGTCGAAAAATGTTTAAATATGTTTGCAAACGCAATGCGGCATTTAGTATTACAGCAATTTGATCAGATCGAAGCAAGAGAGTGTTCGTGCCAGGTGGATATAAAAATGTGGAAGGTAGGTAGTGGATAGGGCGGTAGGTATTTAATTAATGTCATACTGAAACAAAACAACGGGCTACTGGCAACGGACTGAGATCAACCCGCGAAGGAAACGATCTGAGGACAACGCCATATCATTTTGAACCACTGTCAGGTGACGAGACAACATATGAGCTGGTCTCTCCAGATTTCCACACCATTCCAACGTGAGGACATTTAAGGTCACCACAGATTTAACGTGCACCAGCCCCTCTGTAAACGACGGTCTTTTGCTGGATTTGCACTAGGGATGCGACATCGATGTCGATGTTTTCAAAACATCGATGTATTGGAGCCGATGTTTTTGTAACATCGATGTTTGTACTTGTCGATGTTTTATTTTTAAATGAAAAAACTACCGTTATAAAAATTTCAAAATTACCAAGTAGCATAATTTTTATAATCAGTAAATTGAACATACTTTTAGACCAACATGGCCAAAGGTGAAGGGTCTGAAAAGTAGGGATGCGACATCGATGTCGATGTTTTCAAAACATTGATATTTTATAAAAAACATCGATGTATTGGAGCCGATGTCGTATCACTAATTGCTAAACCAGTTTTAAGAAATGGGGGACAAAAGTTTAAATACATTGAATTTTAAAAACATCGATGTTTTTGGGGCGATGTATTATCAACATCGATGTTTTAATTTTGAACACCGATGTTTCAAAACATCGATGTTTTGCTGTCGATGTTGCGTCACTAATTCGAACTCGCTATCCTCCGGTTGTTAATCCGTTACCCTTCCAACCGGGCTCGACATGTGAAAGAATTTGATAAGAATTTCGTGTCTATTTGCCTAGAAATGAATGGGAATGCAGTAGATTAACGGATTAACAAACGCAGGGTTGCGAGTTCGAAACCAACCAAAGACCATCGTAGACACAGGGGGGGGGGGCTGGTGCACGTTAAATCTGTCGTGGCCTCAAATGTCTTCACTTTGGCGTAGTGTGGACGTTTGGAGAGTGGAGTGCCAGTTCAGATGTTGTCATCTGACCGTTGTTCAAGATTACGTGGTCTTGCCCTCGGATCTTTCCCTTGGAGGTTCGATCCCGTGCAGAGTACTAAAATCTGAAAACATCTTCGTGTGTTAAACGTGTGCAACTTTGTGTATTGGTTGAATTACTTGACTTTATTTCACCTTTTTAGGCTCGTGGTAAACTTCCATCCGCACATAATTATGCTTATTCGGTCTCAAATGCACGAACAAGCATTACGTGGGAAAACGCGTTACTTGAGTTTAAGAGGTTAAACAAAAACCGATCGCTCACCTCAGAGCAAGTATAAAATTTTACCTTTAACCTTCGATGGACGCGAGGTGGTTGGTATTTTAACTATCGTTGCACTGGAGCAACTCAACGGGTTATTGGCACGGTCAGATGACGAAGTCAAGACCTGAGCTTGTATCCCACCTTACCAAACTTCCACACCACGCCAACGTGAGGATAGTTGAGGCCATGCCAGATTTAGCGTGCACCAGCGCCTGTGTACACTACGGTCTTACATTGGGTTAGACCTTGTTTCAAACTCGCAACCCTTTGATTTCTAATACGCTACTCTTCTAAACGGGAACCATAGGCCAATTGATCGGGGCGATGGTTAATGACATACTCCAACTTAATAAAAAATTTCTGTGATTTATTCATATTTGACATATACAAACACCAAATACTTGCAAATGGGGAAATCTGTTTTGAAAATCTTCGGGGGATGTGCAATTTTTATATTAAACGAAGGAGTGAATTTTAATAAAAATAGAATAACCTACTGGCTCGAAAAATTCTTCCTACTCCCTTGGCGTTTCCCAATTAATGAAGTTTTATTCGATTTTATTCATCTTCGAGAAGTTCTGTCACAAAGTAGGGAAATTTATCATAAACATTTAGCCAAGTCATAAATTGCCTTATTATCTTAGTGACGGATTATTACTCCAATGCGCGTAGAAAGGGCAACATCCTCAACTCTTCAAACGGGAAAAAAAATGAGTCATAAAATGCAAACACCTGTTGTTTCCCATTTTATCCCGGCGAAATTGTTTCTGCAGAAGGTAGTCGAAATATTGGCATGTTCCCGATTTTTCTGCTTCCTGATTAATTATTTAGAAAACAACTTTTCTCCCTTTAAAGAAATAATTTCTTCCCGTGGAGAAAAAAATTCGGATGAAAGAATTACCGAAATAATTAACAATTCATGCGTTTTTAAAACAAAAGTAAAGTTGAGCTGCCAGCTCATTAAGGGTTTAAGAGTAGCTTCAATTAAAATTACAAAAAAATATTTTTAGAAATAGTGCTATATCTAATGAATGCTATTCCTTTTAGAAATATTTCCCCCAATGAATCAATGTTTCATTAACTTACTTACCTTTCTTTATTTGGAGCACACCAATCAAAGCTAAAAACGTTCGATGCTATTTTTTATCAGCTAAAAACTTTTGTGTTTAAACATGCTGAAATATCATTGCGGTAAGTCAGTTAATTTTGCTTTTTAAGTGGCTTGAAATAAACAGTGAAGTCGTGTTCACATTTCGTTCAGAAAGGCAATTTTTTTATGAACAATTAACTTTTCATTTTAAAGGATTTCATTCGTTGTTTTCATTATTGGAAGTCATAAATTCTGATTGTTTTATGGTTCGTAATGTTGAAAGGTTGGCGTGTCTTTTTTAAGGCATACTTTTCTTTCTGAAACGAATGATCGAAAGTTTAAAATTTCTTTCTACATACTTTTTGTGCCCTGTTTTCTTCATAAAAAGCAGTAAATTTTGAATGTTTGAGGAACTGTAGTGCTGAAAGGTTGATGTGCCTTTTTCAAGGCATGTTTTCGTTTCTGAGACGAATGATCAAAATTTAAATCTTCTTTCGACATTTAAAAAAATTTATTTATTATTTTTATAAAAATTTGATTCGACTCGTACTGGAGCAGCACAACGGGCTTTTGGTGGCGGTCCGGGATCAATCCCGAAGGGAAAGATTCTAGGACCACGCCTCGTAATTTTTAATCACGGTCAGATTTATGAGGTCAACACCTAAGCTGGTACCCTAGTCTCCAAATTTACACATCACTCCAACGTGAGGACATTTCAAGTCACGGCAGATTTAACATGTTTTTTCCTCCGTGTACACAACAGTCTTCGACTGGACCGAGGTTTCAATTCGGAACCCTACGGTTGCTAATTAACCGAATAAGGATTCCTTTAAAATTAGAAGTAATCCAAATAATAGTTCCAACTATAGACTGAGCTGGAGGCAATCTTGATTTCACATAAAACCTCTGGAAGCTACGAAGAGGAAATCTGGTTAATGACAGATAACCTCGGTGCATTAGAACACGTTGGAAAATTGGATCGTGTTCGTATCACCAATTTAGCAAGACATTTGAAAGACAGTGTAATGATATCTAGGAAAAAATACTTCATTGTGTGAAGGTATGTTACATTGCTACGTATACTACTTTATTGAAAGCTAATTTCTGCAGTGGTGGCTAATTCGCCACAAGATTTAAATATTTGCTACTCATGGTTAGGAGAGGGCATACCTCTTCATAAATGTACTGTGTGAGGACCCAAGAAGCTCGTATTTCTCGCTCTTAGAGGAGATAAAAGGTTAAGTTTGGCCTCTGTTTCTTTATTTATTGTTCAACGTTCTTTTTACAGTCATGGCGCAGCTCGTCCGTTTCTGGATCTTGCGCCGTAAAACCCCAATATCCACTCCAATCCTTTCTGCAGCCAATTGAGAGGAAAACGTTCCATTAAAAGGAACAGGTGTTGATACCTGTTCCATCAGTTTCGAGAATTCATATAAATCCTCATGACTAGAATACAATTCCAATAAGCTCCGGTTAAAAGCGGGGTTGCGTTCTGGGCGCCATTGTTCGGGTGTTTTTTGGGGGTTTTATGACGCAAAGGCCATATTTGGCCATGTTGCGCAGACGCAAGACATACAATATCTAGTAATAGTCGTAATATACACACACCCAATGAAAGTTTTTCGGACACAAAACAGAGAAATACACCCAGGGAGGAATGCACATGATAGGAATCGAACCTGCACCTCCTACTACTCGAAGTTTACTAGCGCAGTGGTCAAACCCACTAAGCCGCAACGACCCCCTGAGCGCCATTGGAGTGTAGTATATAATCTTTTTAATATTTATCTTTCATACTTAACGTCATCTGACAGTGGTTCAAAATTACGTGGTGTTTGTTGTACTAGGATCTTTTCCTTCGGGGGTTGATCCCCGACCGTCGCCAATAGCCCATTGTGTTGCTCCAATGCGACGTTAATTAAATATCTACCACACAATATTGCTTAGGGGGAGCCCCATCCGTAGAATTAATCTCCTCAGTCCTGGTGTCGCCTGTGGTAGACACTAAACAGTACTTTAAAAAAAATGCCTCGTGAAATAAATGGCTTCTAGATTTGTTTCAATTAGTGCTACATGTTGTCAATAAATGACAGTATTTTATAGCACTCTTATTTTTAGATAGAATATTATTTGTAGCTCATTAACAGTTATATGAAAATGGCGTCATCTGAAAGAAGCAAAATTACTCGCATGCACATTGGTAAGTGTTTTTATATTTGACTATTAATTTTATTAAAAATTTTTTAATATAGGATTACATACCTTAAATTTATAATAGTTCTTTCAATGGACATTATTACTGTTAAGCTTTAAAAGTCCTATATCATAGTAGGAGAAAACTAGTGTCTCCTATAGGAGACACTAGTTTTCTCACAAAAAAAAAAATTCAAATATTTTTTTCAACATTTTTCCAATGCATTTCTGCAAGTTTAAAAGCAATTAGCACAAAAATTAACAAAATTTAATTTTCAAAGTTGGTCTTGGGACTGACGAGGTTATTGAGTGAGGGTACTAGGTTAGATGGTTGGTGGTGTTTTTTTTTTTTTTTTTTTGTTAGCTTCGGCTAATCCGCTGTGGGTTTTCAGTAACTCGGTACGGAGGGGTCTGCTTCCATTCGAAGGAAGGAATGTGGTGTTTTTTGGCGCAAGGACCATATGTGACCAAGCTGAGTCAAACAACGCCAAGTACAACTTACACACATAAGGTCGGTTGTTGGTTGCTTGTATTGAGAGTGACGTAAGTGCCATGTTGCTCACACACAAGATATACAACATCAATTAATAAACATACACACAATGAACGTTTTACTGACACAGAAGAGATATATACACCCAGGGTGAAATCGAACCTGCACTGCCTCCAACTCACAGGTCGCATTGGGCAAATCCAGTGAGACACGGAGGTTTCCTTATGAATCGTTCCAAGTCCTTTCCTATGCCAATTGAGTGGGAAACGTTCCCTTAAAAGGCGTCGATCCCTGTTCCATTAGTTTCGGGAGTTCATATAAATCCCTCTCATGACGAGAATATAATTCCAATAAAGTTCTAGTTAAAAGCGGAGTTGTGTTCCTGGAGCGCCATTGGCGAGGCGGCCCCCAAATCTATTTGGACGCAGAAGAACGGGAAAGACAAAAAGTTTGATTGCTCCGAAAAGGGGCCGCCATTAATCATTTCCCCAAATCGCCGGCGATGGAAATTCCACAGCGTCGGATCTGAAATCGTAGTCGCGGGGGCTGATTGAATATTTGTTGTTTCCGCGTCTTTTGTGGGGCCGGAATGGATGGCTTGGCAGTCCGACATCTGTCGGGGTTCCCATGCCCCTTCTCTCTATATTATTCGGACACTTTGCGAGCCCCCTTCCCCCGATATCGCATTTCCGATTCGAAAACCGGAGAGAAATTTTCCGGAGTTCCGTCTTTTCGACGCAGTTTGCGTGCTCATCATCTTTCGATCGATTCGGATTTCTTTTTGTCTCTTTTTGCCCGGCCGTTTGGATAGGTGATTATGGGCAAACCTTTTGGCCAGGGGAGGCATCTCTTCTCGGTTCATCGCTATGTCTAACTGTAGACGGGATCGTTTCTTTGCCATCAGTGACTGATTGCAGAGAGAGGAACTCCGCCAATCAGAAAGAGGGGAATTAAGGACGCATTATCCACACACACCTCAGTAAGGTTCTGCGTAAATTAACCAAACAAGCATTTTTTCCTGTTGGAGTGGCATTAATGAATCGATCACTGCGTTGCTGAAAATGAACTCCACTTGGGATGAGATGGTTCAGGTTTTAGGGGCCAATCGCTTAGATGCATTCTATCTTCTAATGCCAATGCATCTCTTTGACTTTTTAAAGTTTAGATTGCGTTTCACCGCCTTACGACTGACTCATTATCCCAAAAGAAATGAGTATGTTCTGTGAATATTAATACAGAATATGAAATAGTTAATAAAATATGCGTGGTTCATCGCTTGTATAAGTGTTGACAGGATAATTTCTTTGCAATCAGTGACTGATTGAAGGGAGAAAAATAATGAATTGAACATTGGGTTCTTGAAATGAACTCTCCTTTGTGTTTTGGATGATATGGTTTTGATTTAGGGGCCAATCGCTCAGCTATACTCTAACGTTAAAATATCTCGGACTTTTCTTCAGATTTAGATTATCAAATTATCAAGACATTATGACCGTCGTATTACCTTCACAGTAACGTGTTTGTATATATTAACATTGTCAGTGTTGGTGAATTAATTGATAAAAATATATGGTTTATCGCTCATTTATATGTAGATGGGATCAGGCCCTGATTTACCATTAGGCCCGTGAGGCACGGGCCTAGGGCCCCATAATTTAAAGGGCCCCTAAGTTTCAAAAGTATCTAAAAAATTTTAAAAGTTTTTAAGTAGTTACATAAATTATTGGGTATTTAAGTAAATGTCCGTCGACCGTTTCCCTCACTATCACATTCTTGTAATTACATTAATTATCTAACTGTTATGTTTTTAATTTTTATCTGCTTTATTTTGTTTTGCCAATAATTATAAGTAATGGCACGATTTTCTCAAACTTTTTGGTGACATCTGTGAAACGGTCAACAGTCAAATACGTAAGTACCAATTATTGTTATAAAATTAGTTTTTGTGATGAACACAAATAACATGGGGGGGGGTAAACACGGGGCCCCTTCCTGCGTGTTGTGCCTACTATACCAAATTTTCTAAATCGGGCCCTGGATGGGATAGTTTCTTTGACATGAGTGACTGGTTTTAGGGAGAGATATAATGAATCGAACATTGAGTTTTTGAAAATGAGCTCTGTTTTGGATGAGATGGTTCTGATTAAGGAACCAATCGCTTAGATCATGCTATCCTCTAATGATAAAATATATCTTCTTAAAATTGAGATTATGTGTACCATCACATTTGGAACTGTGAAATAGTTGATGAAAACATTTTTCTCTTGTTTATGCGATCATAACGGTCCCATCTGTAAGATCACATGAGTTGTTTAATAAATTCGATTAACAATTATTAATGGTTCGTTTCCAAATAATTTTCGTGTATTCCATCGCATTATCGAATGAGGAATGTTTAACGAAAATCAGTTTTCCTCTAGTTCATAATATGAATCATTCTATCGGCACTCCCAAGATCTGATAAATCGTTTAATAAGTTAGACTTACAACTATCAATGATAAGTTTCCCGACATTTTGCTTCGCAATTTTGTTTTTAAAGTAAACTGACTCATAAAATGATTGAATTCATTTTTCGTATCCCTCACTTCCATTCTCTAAAGCTATTCAGATAGTGTAGAATTAAGTGTACGAAAGCCTATCGATAGTGTTTGTAAGTTGATATTTAAAATCCCAATAGCAAAACCTTTTTTGAGATGATATTGCATATAAAAGGTTTTATTCTTTATTACAACTTAAATTTAATCTACAAAGCTTTATCTTATATTTGAAATCAAATAATTTCAATAACAAATCTTAGATGTTATTCCGTATTAAACCCGTAAATATACTATAAAGTATTAATTTAAAAAATTAAGCATTTCGTTGTGTAGAGTGGAACTTTTAATGAAATATAATTTTTCACTAGTATATTTTTTTATACAACAATTATTTCTTAAAAAAGTATTACCCACATGGTACAAATATTGATCGAAAGAAACGAAAATCAAGAGAAATTTACGAAAAAAGTTTAGTAGAAATTCGAATAAATTAAACAGTAAGAAAAAACCCATACATTTCCATGCCGTGGTAGTCCGGTTGAAGAACAACGGATTAGCAACAGAAGGGTTGCGAGTTCGAAACTAAATCCAACCAAATACCACCACGTACACGGGGCTGGTGCACGTTCAATCTACCGTGGCAACAAACGTTCTCACGTTGGAGTGGTATGGAAGTTTGGAGAGTGGGGTACCAGCTCAGGTGTGGTTCTTATCATCTGACCGTGTTTCAAATTCATGATCCTTGGCTATTTCCCTTCGGAATTGAACCCTGATCGTCGTCAATAGCATGTTGTGTCGCTCCAGTAGGACGTTAATTAACAACCTACCTACCCAAACATTTCCACACAGGAAAGTACATTTATTTATATTTGAACAACATATTAAATGCTACTCCCATATTAAAGGTAATGAAAACGTATATGTGTGTAACTTTTAAGTTTTAACAAAATATAATCTTTCATACAGATTGTTCACACCTTTTTCTTTGATAGAGGACACGCTTTTCTGCATTTATTCTTAAATTGCTAGTGTTTGTGCTAGTGTTGAATTGCTAGAAGTGGTTTAGAAATGCAGGAATTGAAATACATAAGAACTACTAAGTTTAGTAAAAATGAAAATTGCTTGCACTGAATAGTTACTACCCTACTTAACAATATGTAAATTATCCATCCACATGAAAATTGAAGGAAACTTTAATATTTTAGTTAAGTGTAACATGCTATGAAATACTAAAAATAATAATCTAGCATTTATGTAGCATAAAAATTAAATAAATTCAAGTTCACCTTCCGGGATCAAATTAAATTTTCCTATGCTTGTTGAGTTCAGACAAATTTTCAGGCACTTGTCAAGATATGAAGCCGCAAGAATAAAGTTCGTCATTTTCAGCACCTCAAATAGATATGAAGTAAGGATAACGGAGTGTTCATGAAAACAATTCCTTAAAGAAAGTGTGAAAAGCGTCACGAACTTAACAAAATGCTTTTGTTAAGTTGACACTTAGATGATCGACGCAATCAGTCATAATTAATAAATTTCCATCAGTTAAGATAATAAAATAAATTATGAAAATTTCCATTTGAAAGTAAAAGGGTGCAATTAATATCCTCTTAGTTTGATCATAAATTAAAAACCAGAGCTGAGAGATAGTGCCCAACTCGTATTTCATCACTTCGATGCACATAATCATGTCTTGTCACAAGGAACTAATACAAAACAAAGTACCCCAAGTAACTGTCTCAAACGTATAACAAGCAAGAATTTAAACTTTCGGCTGACCCCTATATAAAACTCCCTTCGCAAATGGACGTAATATCAATTGCTATTAGGAAAAGTATAATTCATTAGTTAGCGCAAATAAACGTATTTACACTGCACTCACAAAGTCACTAGACCCCTGGAGCAGAAGCAAAACATTTATTTTGAGTCTGACTATAAATTTAAATTTTCAATTTCAGTGTCCACATCCACATGGTTAACTACTACATAGTGAGTACAGACTGTAATTTAAGGAATAAATGTCCTATAGAAATGTTCAAATGTTTTACATCAAAACCTAAATCACTGAAAAAGCAGTCACTTATTTAATGCCATCATGTGCACAAGTTCTTGGGGACTGACCATTTTGGTTAGTGAATAATTTTAGGAAGAAGCGCCAGCACATTTCAGTCCCCTAAGACTTGTATATTTAGTGACTGTTACTTCAGTGATTCTGATTTTGATGTAAAACATTTGCACATTTCGATAGGACATCCCTTACTTAAACTTCATTCTATATTCACTTAGTAGTTAGCTCAAAATTGAAAATTCAGATTTGTAGTCTGACCCCAAAATAAATATTATGTTTTGTTTCTACTCCGGATGTCCTGTGACTTTTGTCAGTAAAGTGTAGGTAGGTGTTTTAATTTACGTAGCACTGTATCAACACAACGGGTTAATAACAAATACATATATCTTAGGGTTAAAAAATTTTTAATGACAGAAGTATGTGCTGTAGATTAGTATTCGTATTTGTGGATGGATTAACTTTTTATTAATGAAGGCATTAATCAAAATTTTGAATGCATAGCTATTTTTATTTGAAGTTTTTGTCTATTAATATGAGATGGGAAAAGGATATAAAGAACTTAATATTCTCTTTTGAAATTAAAGTGCTGCGTAAAATTATTAATTTATATTTTCTAAAAGATTGTCGCAATCAACATTAAAACAACTAATTTTTCTCAATCTATATAAGCAATTTATTAAAACATTCCCCAGATTCCAAGTAAGTGAAACTACCTGATTAGATTGATTAACTAAGATTGACAGTTAAATTCTTTAACTCAATAGTAAAAACAGTCAGTAATTTGATAAAGAATCGGTTAAAGTTAGGGTTTTATGGCACAAGGTCCAAAATTGGTCAAACTGCGAAATTTTGTATACAAATGATGCGGCAATGAATGGTTAGTTGGGTTTTATGGCGCAAAGTGTCATAGTTGGCCAAGCTGCATCAAACACAAGGCAAACAACGACAAGAAATGGACAAACGCACACTATGCAAGCCATACGCTATGGAATAACAGCTATATCCGACTTATTATGGTATTACGGTGCGTCAAATGCACTAAATTTACAATAATTATCTAAAAATAATTTTTGAAATTGAGAAGTTGTTTCAATTTCTGTGCCTCAGTGTACGTTTCCCCAACAATTGACAACTTTAAAAATCAAGTCTATTAACAGAGCAAGCATTTTGTTCGGAAAAAATAGGATTATTTTAAAACTATAAGTATCTTAACTAGAAAAATTATTATAAAGGATATTGAATTTTTATGAAACGTCCATTAGCATTTGTTGGCAAGCGTTAAAATAAAAAATGTTTTTCAGACGTGACCTTTTCATAGACGTTTTAAAATCAATTCATCCCATTAAACCGCTCTGAACTGAACGTGCGTTGAACTTGTAATGGAGCATCTTGGATGTTAAAAGCAGTGGATGACATTAGTAATTACAATGATGTAAAGGCCATTGGTAGAGTAAAAAACCACGTCTTCACTTGGGAAGTGTATTTAGACTGAAAAAAAAATTTAAGGCGATCGATTTTTCTAGCGGAACTGAAAAGGAAACCTTAATCGAAAAAGTTAGCAATGAAGATACGATAACAAGACAGTTCCATGAATTCACCGAACCATTTACTGGCAAAAATGAAGGGGTTACTGCCAGTGCAATATTGAGCTCACCCCCGAAGAACAGTGTGGGGATGAACAGCTGGCAAGATTGTTTATTAATTTCCCGATATCTTCCACGACGGAGGCAACTGCTTAATTAAAATTTCATCGAGTAAGTCACGATTAACTTAATTAGTCTCCGTTAATTAGAATCCAAATATTTGATAAAAGCCCTCTTTTTTGGTGACGCGAAACAATCGGGGAAAGATTTATCACTGCCATTCGATGAAGTAATAATGCGAAGTGCGTTCGTTCCTCTCCGAAAAAGATCCAGAGCACAATCGCAAGGTGGGTTTTTTTGCGATTCTGCTTTAAAAAACTACATCGAATATCGGTACTTTTGCTCTAGCGATACAGTTGGCTCTTAAGAGAGGAGAGAAGCGAAAAATTCCATTACTTCGAAAGGGAATGTGCCTTGCCGAGTCGAGAGTGGGAAAGGGGTTGGTTACAAAGTAAAACGACTATCGATCCCTAGCACACAAAAAAAAACGTTGCGAATGCAGCGGTTTTAAAACCCTCACATTCTTTATGATTAATCATACACCGCGATTGGTGAAGAAAGGACAGGAAGGGATCCAGGTAAGCGAGTGTTCACTCTCATACACTCCACTTCTGCCCAAGCGATCGATATTTTGCTCTCTTCTTCGGCGTTTTATTATTACCTCCGTCGTCAAATACCACGAGAAACTAGAGAGCAGGATTTGGGCTTCGCGACCCACGAGCATAGCCGTCAGCTCTTGGGTGTTTTATGTACTCTTTCATTAGGTTGGCTTCACCAGATTGAGCTCACTTGAGCAGGCGCCCCTTAATCGCCCAGGGTGTCGCATTACTTCGAGGGGTTAAGGGGGATTCCGGGTAAGGGAAGAGTGCGGGTAAATAACAACTTCCTTTCCTTTAGTCCTCTGAATCAGCCTTAATTGAGTCGTTGACAGATGTACCAGGCAAAAATAATTGTGTCTCGTTACCATTCCAGGAGTTCGTCGCTTGAAACTGCGAGTCTTTGTCTTATTCATGACTACGACATTTTTTTCTGGGTAGGGGAAGTTTTCTCAAGCTGTGGCAAGAGACCACCCGAACTCACTTGTGTTGTTAAGAAGGAGATCACATTATGAAATTGGTTGCACTTCACCTCAACGTCTTGTTGTTAGTAATTCCTTTAGTCAAGGTGAAACCTAGACCAAGTTCATAAGACCATGATTTTCAAGTTCCACAGCGACCAACTCCTGTTCGCGTTGAGAGTAAAAATAATAAAATATTAGTGGGATTTATTACCATTCTAGGAGTTCGTCGCTTGAAACTCAGTCTGTTTTAATCCTGGTTCGACATTTTTTTGAGTTGGAGAAGATTTCTCAAGCTAGGGCGCAAGAGACCACCCGAACGAGACTAATTTCCCTTCAGTGTCTTGTTGTTGTTACTTAACCCTTTGTCAAGGTAAAACCTAGACCACGTCCATAAGACTATGTTTTACAAATTACAAATTTTAAAAATTACCAATTCCTGTTCATCCAGAAGTTATCCTACGGACACGCCGATACCATCCAAAATAAGCCTAGGAGTTTCTGAGGTTGTGCAGCATGGACAAGTTTTTAATTCCTCTAACACAGTGGTTCTTAACCTTTTTAGTGATCGGTACCCCCTTGAATCTAAAAATAAGTTCTTGCATCTACTTGAAAAATGTGTTTATATTTCTTTATGAAGGAAATTACATCTATCGCAAGATAATTTATTTAAAGAAAAATAAACATATACATGTACTATACATACAAAACAATATCTCAATTTTTAATGGCTACGTTGTTGTTTATACACAAAAATACATTTGAAGCGAGGCTTCTTTTCTGCTTGCATTTAAGCGATTTTTGACTTTAGTTTTTAAGTGCAAAAGTCATGAATATCCCATTTCACATCGGTAGGTGGGGGCAAATAGTAAAAGCGTGTGCAATGCTGCTTTTGCCAGCTGTGGATAAGGTTATAACTGTGTACACCAGAATTACTCTAAAGTCCAGTTTTTCAAATTCCTTTTTAATACATACACTGGCTCGTCTTTCAATAAGATCGTTTTTTATTAAATAGAAATAGATCCAGTATCCACCTGTCTGAACTTTGTTAATCCAGTTTTGCTTTTCCAGTGGTGAAATATCTATGAGATGATTCACTCAATTGCTGGAGGTGTATTGCAATTTCAGGTATAGTTATAATTTTCCCAATTTCCAGAACGTTTGAATCAAGCGAAGAAAAGTTTTCAAAACTCCCATTCTCAACTCAACGTTTCCGAATGTTTAGTTTTTAATAAATGAAGACCATGTTTTGTGGTTTTATTTAATCTTAGCCTCAGTCTTTATGGTGCCTCACTAAACTGAAGTTGCAGATGCAATGTCTGGTAAATGAAGTTGACCAGTTGTAATATCCTATCCAAAGGACCGAGGTTCCTCACCGAAAGTGATGGTTTCCTATCTTAATGAAACTAAACTATTAAAAATGCCTATAATATTTTGAGATATTGAAATAAAATAACGGTTATTAGATAAATTGACAGTTTATCAAATTAGTCATTCTTGGGAATATGAAAACACCAATATCATGAATTTTTATTGATGTTACAACATTGCTCATTCACCTAGAAATCGCATCAACGCTCCAAAAAGGACAGAGGCCACCATGACTCAGTGGGTATGCTCACTGTGCTAGAAACCTGCGATTTCTAGACGTTGCAGTTTCGATTGCTTACTGGGTGTATTTTTCTCTTCGGTGTCAGTAAAACTTTGTGAGTCTACGTTCACTACTTGACGTTGATTGTCTTGTCCATTACATTTTGCGACGCTTGACCGAACATGGCTCTCACGCAATAGTCAACCAATCAACCAAAAGTGACGGAGAAATAAAAAACGTATGCCAAGAAACAAGATTTGAGTATTTACTTAATGTTACTTAATTGTTATAAGGGGGGGGGGATTTTTTGCGTATCAACCATTTTTACTATAATTTATCTACCCTGATCAGCCAAGAGATGCGTTTTATGTTTACTTTAAAATTAATAGTATTTACAAAATATAAAATACAAAGATTGTAATGAAACTTCTAAAAATTCTAAGCGCCATAGCTCTCATTTGGCATAAGAATAATCTTTCTAACTTTAACCCCTTGCAAACTGAAGTCCTGCCTACGCTACTGCTTCACTGATTTGAATATTAAGCTCTAAAAATGTACTATTATCGATAAATTCCTCATCTGAATTTGTTTGAAAAAACTGCAATAGCCCGTGGTGTTGCTCCAGTGCGACGTTAATTAATTACCATTACCACTGAAAAAACTTTCAGTATTTAATCTGAGCATATCTTTAAAAGCTGGAAATGGTATGCATGTATTTTTAATTAACGTCCCACGGAAGCAACACAGTGGGCTACGATCTGGAAACGGAGTACACGTAAACGAGTAAAGCACATTGGGCTGATTATTATAGAGTAAAGATTAAGAGTCTGATTTTTTAATGAGGCAGAGGCTTAAATGTATTCCGAAGTGTTACAGAATTCAGTAACTGTACTTAAGATTCATAGATTAGTCTCTGCTCATTCATTGATTAGGCTAGAACCGGTTATGTACGGTCGCGGGGAAAAAAGAGAACCACTCCTTTTCATTCAAGCAATTGTAACATCAGAGCAAATTTAAAGATGGCGTTCGACAGGAACCTAACGTTTTCTATAAATTCAAATGCATAAAATTTGCATAAGGAGCCATCCCCCCCCTCATGTTAAAATGACTACCAACTTCATAATTTCCAATGGAAATCCCCTATTTTGACACATAGTTTGAAATTCGCATCATAATTTAACTTAAGATATTAAATTTCATGTCATTAGATCCTGCCGTTTCGTAGTTATGAGTATAGAAAGATTGGAGCTCGTAATGTTAAATCAATTTCTTAGACTTTTAAGGATGTCTTCCTAAATAACATTTCTATAGCGCTGATATTTTGTACCATGTTACTTTTAAACAACCCAAATACAATTCACCTAGTATTTTATTTAAAAAATAGTTTTTAGTATGTTATAATAATTATTAAATTAAAGTCTGAAAAAATTATGAATTGGAACTTTATTATATTTTCGTGGGAATCAATTCAGAAGGACTTCTAACATGGCCATGCAAAATTTCAGCTTATTCCGATTGTTAGTTTTTACCCTGCATTAAAATATCCTCATTGTGATAATTTTAAGGGGCAACCAAAAATTTTAAAAAACGTCTGAAAAACCCTAGAATTGTTAACATTTTGAAAAATGGTTAGAAATTTCATTGGTGTTGTCTAAAACACATTGCTTTTACCAATTATATGTCGTATAGATAAACTAATCAATGATTAAGTAAGTGACTCACTTTTCACATTTTGGATGATCGGAACATAAGTTGGATTGAAATTAGTTATTGTAGTTAGGCTTTTTAGCTGCAAGCGATTATGCCAAGAATGAACATTTTTCAAACCAATTATGCCAATAATGAACATTTCTCAAACGGTTATGCCAAGAAAGAACATTTTTCAAATGCTTATGCCAAGAATGAAAATTTCTCAAATAATTATGCCATGAATGAACATTTCTTTTAATATTCTCTGTAGACTTCTTTCAGTCAAGCGTCAAATGAACAGTTCCTGAATAACTATAGTTAATTTCGATATACGAATAGCAATTTTCAATTTTGAGGTAATCCCTGAAATAGATAACTTTAACATTGAATACCTCGGAATATAAAGATAGCAAAGTCATGAAATTTCATATTTAGACTAATCCAACGATACAAAATCTGATCAAGGAATCAAAACATGGTGTTTCCATTGAAAATTTTGTTGTTTGTGCAAAATTTGATATAAAGGCGTCCTCGTTTGCAATAATTTTGCATTTGAATTTGTAGTGGACGTTATTCTCTATTAAAATATATTTCGAATTTGCTCTACTATGAATAGTGCTCGAAATAAAGGGGTGGTTTCTTTGTTTCCGCGACTGTACTTAAATTTTGCGACGGACAAATCACTATCCCCTTTACTGAACTTACTATCCTTTTTACCCTATCCCTTGCCATTTACTTAAAACTGAACTATTAATCCTCTGAGCGGTCACAAGATTTCTGTGTAGTATTATTTTACCCTAAATCTCATTTTTAATAACTACAGAAACACACCAATTGGATGAGGTTAGGTAATTGAATCTACATCGCATTGGAGAAATACAAAAGGCCATTACCAATTGGATGAGAGAATGATAAGAAACATTCTACTGGTCAAGAAGGTCAAAACTGGTTAGACGTGATGCTGGGAAGAGACTGTATATGCATGTGCACTCCTTAGATACAGATTCTTCAGACCATTTGTAATTTTTGTTGTTTAATTTAGACTTTAGTAAGGGGAGTTAGGTAGGTATTTTAATTACAACGTCGTACTGGGAGGGGGAAATAGAATGGGCTATTGACGAAGGTCCGGGATCAATCCCAAAGGGAAAGATTCGAGGACAACACCAAGTAATTTTGAAGCACGCTCAGATGACGAGGTAATACCTGAGCTGGCACCCATTCTCCAAACTTCCACACCACGCCAACGTCTGGACATTTGAGGCCACGACTGATTTAAAGTGTACCAGCCCCCATAGTACACGACGGTCTTTGGTTGGATTCGAACTCGCAACCCTCCGGTTGCTTATCTGATGCTCTTCCAACTACCGCAGAGCTTCCTTTAGTAGGGGATAATGCAAAAAATGGAGGCTGAAGAATAATATTTATTGGCTGTGGATTTATGCCTATACTTTAAGAGAGTGTCACTGCGACAACAGTTTGAGTATTAAAAAATGTATGTAGGGTAAAAAGCTACACATTGGTTCAACCCCAGCAATGCTAAATTGACTCAAACACGCATGCGCACTGACTTGTATTCTGTTGTGAAGTTGAGCATACACATGAGTAGGCTTTGTCACATGCTGCTTCAGCTTACCCGCGTTAATGGTGTACGTTCAATGCAACCACTGCAGCGGGACGGGATTTTTATACAGTTGTAGTAGGCAAATATTCCACTGCAACGAGTATAAATTTCCTGTGTCGCTCCAAAAGAATACTGCAGCGAATCTTGAATGAATGTACACTTTTTCTGTTGTAGACAAAAAATAAATCTGAACCGGAAAGTGAAGCGACACTTCACATTGCAAGCATATCACATCTAACCCTTTTCACCCTTCTAACTTCCTCTTTTCCCAAAGTTAAGGCTATTCATTTTACAGATTCAAAACACGCAGTAGTTATTTTCCGCCCTTCAAGTACAAAAAGGAAATTCCGTAATTCTTCGTTTTCTTAGACACACATCTCGCATTCAGCTTCATTGCTCTTTTAAAACCGTCTGTTTTCCAGAAACTCGATAAAATCCCAGACTGGTATATCCCCTTCGAAATCCGAATGGATCAACTCAGGATAGGTAGGTAGATATTTAATTAACGTCACGCTGAAGCATCCCAACGAGATATTGGCAATGACCCCGGAGCATCAAGTCAGGAAGAAAATGCAATTAGGCATGTAGATCTACGTACCTACTAGATTTTGATTATAATTTTGCATGTTTCTAACGCTTTTGCCATCAATTTTGTATTTAATTTGCAAACTTGCTAAACAGGAAATAAGAAACTGATGTAATTGAATTCTTATTCATTTTTTCTTAGATCTTATAAGATCTTATTCATTTTTTATTATTTCATTGATCTTATTCATTTTTTTTCACTCTTTATCATTCTTATTTCATGTCGCCCAACTATTTTGCGCTTTCTTTCTGGTCTTCTAAAAAGCCCGGCGAATGTTGATGAGTTACTATTAGGCTGGTTGGTATTGGTAATTCATTAACGTCACACACTAGAGTAACACATCGGGCTAACTATCGGGGATCAATCGCGAAAAGAAATGCCCGAGGACGACGACGTAATTTTGAGCCACGGTCAGATGACGAGGATAACACCTGAGCTGGCACCCCACGCTCCAAACTTTTACACCACAGCTACGTAAGGACATTTGAGGCCACGACCGATTCAACATGCACCAGTACTCCGTGTACACGACGGTCTTTGGTTGAATCGAATTTCGAACTCGCGACCCTCCGATCACTAATCCGTCACGCGTTCAACCGGGTTACCGCGGCTTTGGTTTACTAGGGTTACTTTGGTTTACCCGCGGTAGCTCAGTCAGAATAGCGTCGGGCTCGCATCAGAAGGGTTGTGGGCTCTGTCCTCGGCGGAGCCTGCAATTCTAATGGTTGCGAGATCGGCGCTTCGACCTGTCGAAAGACCGTCGTGTTCACTAATGGTGACTGGGGCACGTTAAATAGGTCGTGGTCACAAAGTCCCCCATGTTCCCATACCAAATCAATACCTCTGGGGGTACCTGATCAGGGGGTTATCGGCCTCTGATTGGGATCTAAATTACGATATGTGTGAGTGAATGAATGTATGAAAGGGACCTTCCTGTAAAACGGATGTGTCATGTATGTCGAGCAAAGACGGACTTCCTCCCAATGGGGCTCGATAACATGGAAGGCGCACACCCCCTTCGCCTCTTGCCGTCTTCGACGAGCCTGGCACTCCTCCGGTCTGCCAGTGTAGGCATAAGAAACAACAACTTTGGTTTACTGATTCGCAGCAAACTCCAACACTAGCTTTTATTGGTATTTTGTATAGAACATGTTCCATATTGCGTGCACTTTCCATATTCTGAACCTGGTTGGCAGAGCAGCGGATTAGGAACAGGAGGGTTGTAAGTTTGAAACTCGTTCCAAGCGTAGACTGTCTTGTACGTGGAGGCTGGTGCACATAAAATATGCCATACCCCCAGTCAACAAATTCTGATTAATCTCGTGGGAAATATCTCAGAAATATGCACACAGGCTGATAAATCGCTATCGTGTAAGTGGGCTGGTGCACATTAAATCTGTCGTGGTTTTAAATGTCCTCATGTAGGCGTGATGTGTAGAGTGGGGTGCCAGTTCAGATGCTGACTTCGTCATCTGACCATGGTTCAAAATTAAGGGGTGCTATCTTCTTGTCTTTACCTTCGGGATTGATCCCGGACCGTCGACAATAGCCTGCTGTGATGCAACAGTGTGACACGTTAATTCAACTACCCCTACCCATATTCAGAAATATATTTTGAAAACAGTGAAATCATCAAAAAAGTTTCTTTTAGGAAAGTAGTGTATATTGAATTTTTTGAAAATTAACATATTAAAATTTTGCACCTAACCTCAGACAAGATTTCAGCTGAAATGTTGTTGGTAGTGTATAATGTTTTAATGATATACGGGAAACTTTAGTTAACGTCGTACTAGAGCAACACAACGGGCTATTGACGACGGTCCGGAATCAGTCCCTTAAGGGAAAGATCCGAGGACAACAATCAGATGACAAAGCAACACCTGAACTGGCACTTCACTCTCCAAACTTCCACACCAACCCAACGTGAGGACTTTCGGCCACGACAGATTTAAGGTGCACCAGTTGCCTCTACATCATACGCTTACAAACATCCATGCCCGGACCCGGATTCGAACCAGGAACCTTCCGTTCTAGAGGCTAACACCTTAACCACTATACCAGTTGGTCGGCTAATGATATACGGGAATATATTATATTGACAGTCTAGTTAAAATTTGAAGTTAACAGTTGCGCTGACACAAATTCGTAACAAATTCAATACAATCTAACAAATTAATGAAATTTTTTTTTAGAAAATGAACATAAACAAACATATACCTTGATAAAAGGAAGCTAGTGATTAACCTCACTGAGAGAAAAAGTGTTAAAGAAAATGTAGGATCGCTACTTTTCTCAATTAAACTCGAAGTAGTGATATTAATTAATCGGTAGGTTATTAACTTCCCACTGTGGGAGCAACACAACGGGAAATTGGCCACGGTCCGTGATCAATCCCAAAGGGAAAGATTCAAAGACAAAACGCCTCGTGATTTTGAACCACGCGGTCAGGTAACTAGAACAACACATGAGCTGGCAACATTCTCTCTAAACCTTCCTCACCAAAACTGGTAAAGGTAAAAGCTCTAGTTTTAAATATATATATATATATATATATTAAAGTCGCACTGTAGCAACACAACGGGCTCTTGACGACAGACCTGGATCAATCATAAGAGATAAAGGACAAAACCATGTAATTTTAAACCACGGCAGATGACAAATCAACATCTGGGACGGCACCCCATTCTCCAAACTTCAACGCCATGCCAACATTTGAGACCAAGACATCAGATTTAATGTGCATCAGCCCTCGTGTACACGACGGTCTATGGTTGATTCGAGTTACGAAATCGTAACTTCCCAATTGCTAAATTCTTTACTCTTCCAGCTAGGCTAAAACGCCCCCAAAGTTTAAAAAAGAATTATATCGATCTTTCTTTTTTTTTTTCTGAACTAGAATACGACAACACGGGGTTACATAAAAGAAATAATTGACTTTAAACCCACTGAGTGATTAACACGCATATCTCTACCGCATATCTCCATAATTCGCATACCTCCATCGCACATATTTCCATGCATGCATACTTCCATACATGACTTCTAGTTTTGACCTTCTTGGCGAATAGAATTTTTCCTCCGTTGTTCAAAATTACGTGGTGTTGTCCTCGATACTTCCCTTGGGGAATGATCCTGCACTGTCGCCAATAGCTCGTTGTGGTGCTCAAGTGTGACGTTAATTAATTAGCACTACCACCTTCAGCCAATAAATGTGCTTATTTAGTTATTAGGTGAAATGTGAGTTAAAGCAATGCTACACTATTCTGAAATCTCGTCGTGCTCGGAGGTTAATCGTTGTTTTCAAATGACGGATTTACTATGTGTGTGAAAAGCATTTCCTTCACACTCAAATTAGCAAATAGAGGGTTCCGAGTTAAAAAAATCGGTCCAGCCAAAGACCGTCGTGCATATAGGAGGTGGTGCACATTAAATCTATCGTGGCCTCTTCAAGTGTCCTCACTTTGGCGTAGTGCGAAAGTTTGGAGAGTGGGGTGCCAGTTCAGGTGTTCTCGTCGTCTTCTGACCGTGGCTCAAAATTACAAGACGTTGTACTTGGATCTACTTCTTTGGTGAAGACAAAAAAGTGCACAAAATTATAAAACATATTTCCAAAAAAAACTCAAAAAAATGGTTTAGTGATAACTTTTTTAATTTGCCACCCCTTTATATACTGGCTCTTAGAGTCACTTTCTGTCACCCCCTTAGCTTCTCTGTGAAAGCCAACGTTATTCCCCGATATGTTAAAATAACATACAACAGGCTTTTTCCGCAAGGTCTAAATGTGTACATATTCACTGCTTATGCGATTGCATATTTTAGTTCAGTAATGTAACTCGTTGCATTGTATTGACAAACAATATGTATATGAAATAAAAACCGAAGAATTCGGTTTATTTCACGCGCTATCGAATGTATATTTGATGTGCAGAGGTAATGGACATATTCACTGCTTACGCGATTGCATATTTTATTTCAGTAATGCAACTCCGTGCATTGCATTAACAAACTACATGTATATGAAATAAAAACTAAAGAATTCGGTTTATTTCACGCGCTATCGAATGTATATTTGATGTGCAGAGGTAATGGACATATTCACTGCTTACGCGATTGCATATTTTAGTTCAGTAATGCAACTCCGTGCATTGCATTATCAAACTTCATGTATATGAAATAAAAACCGAAGAATTCGGTTTATTTCACGCGCTATCGAATGTATATTTGATGTGCAGAGGTAATGGACATATTCACTGCTTACGCGATTGCATATTTTATTTCAGTAATGCAACTCCGTGCATTGCATTAACAAACTACATGTATATGAAATAAAAACTAAAGAATTCGGTTTATTTCACGCGCTATCGAATGTATATTTGATGTGCAGAGGTAATGGACATATTCACTGCTTACGCGATTGCATATTTTAGTTCAGTAATGCAACTCCGTGCATTGCATTATCAAACTTCATGTATATGAAATAAACCGAAGAATTCGGTTTATTTCACGCGCTATCAAATGTATATTTGATGTGCAGAGGTAATGGACGGGGAGTGTAATTTGGCGAAGGAAGTGAAGTAGGGAGAGATTGGAGGGGAGGCAGAGAACGATGAGGATTTTTCCTATCTCGAAAGACAGCTCCATATTGGAAGGAATTCTTATAATCTCCTCGGTTTAATCTCACTTTCTTTTTTCTCCTTCCACAATGCATCGCTCGCTCGGTGGTCGGCAAAAACAGGCTTAGATTTGATTCGAAAACCTGATAAGGAGGGAGCGAATTGTGTCGATGAAGAGGCACATGCCTCACATTCGTTTCTTTACAAACTCCAAAATTGAACAAGAATCCAACATTATAGTTCAATACGCTTTCGAGGGGTGGCTTTCAGATAGCAAAACGTCCGTGCAAGTCCAGAAGTCCGGCATCCTAAAAAGAATTCAAATTCAGTGGCAGGAACAGTAAACCCTGAAGTAAAAGAGACTATTTTTCCCACGTAAACAGAGTGAGATGTCCCTTTCCTATTTCAACGTCCTTAATATTCAAAATGCCAACTGAGGACTGCTCGTGCCAAATCCTATCAGGCTAAAAAAATTGAAATTTGGTGTCAAAGATGTAAGAATAGATAATACCTGAAACAAAAGAGACGGTTTTTAAAGTAAATTTGAGTGAAACGTTAGTTTTTATTTTGGCGTCCTTGATATTAAACGCTGAAAGCCAACTAGAGAATGCTGGTGCCAAAGCCTTTCAGCCTCAAATGGTTTCTTATTGACTAACGGCGCTTGTGGTGCTCAATGGGTAGCTTCATGTTTCCTACTGAGACCAGCATCCATTCCAGATTGCGCAGTGGTTTCTTGCGCATGGTCATTCTTCCCTTGATCTCCACCCCCTCTCAATTTGCCACCTTTGTGAAAAAGACAACCTGGAGCTCTAACTTGTCTGGTTGCTTTGGGGTTTTATGGTGGCCATATTTGGCCAAGCTGCACCAAATACGAGACAGACAATTCCAAAAAAAATATGTCATCGAAGAGGGGGGAAAGGGATTGAGGAATAGAATAATGGGATGAAAGCAGAAAAAGATCGCTTGGGTATCCCAGGAACGCGACACCTTTAAGTCCAAATACAATCAAGTCTTGGATCATTCACAGACATCACGATTGGGAGCAATTGCGTTCTTTGGGATCCTTTCTAATTTAGAGCAAAAAACGATTGCCATTTTACTGTATTTGCGAACTAGAAGCAACTGCTAATCGAGTTGACTTATAATGTTGTCGAAAGCTATGAATCGATTTTTTTTTGCATTCGATCCGATCTCGGCATCCCTAGTTATCAATGCAAAGCTACGCTTCTGAGGTTTTGTGATCTAAGTTAATTACACAAGCAGATGTACTTTCCATGACTTTGTCAAGAAATGGGTTTTGAATTCTTTATATGGAGGTAGTTGAATTAACATCGCACTGAAGCAGCACAGTGGGCTATTGGAAACGGGGATCAATCCCGAAGGGAAAGATACGAAGACAACACCTCGTATTTTTGAACCACGCTCAGATGACGAGGTCAACACCGGAGCTGCCACCCTTATCTCCATTTTTCCACACCACGCCAACGTGATTCATACGGTAGGAACGAATTATGTCGATGAAGTGAAGTTATGCCCATTAAAAACTCCGAAATCTTCAACCATTATTCCACTCACAGTACTTTAATCGTGTTTTACAAGCTTTATGTGATAGGAGTTATTTGTGAGACAGATTTTTAACTTCCTCTCTCTCTCTCTACAAGCAGTCTTCAACTTACGTGATCAGAATAAACCGGAAGTACTTCCCTAGGAGCCTATTCGAAGTTGAGAGCTTCATAGGAGTACAATGAGGATAGGTGGACACTGAAAATCTTTAAAGCACTCGTAATTTGTAATTTTAATTAATTTTTAAATCTTTCTTTCAGGATAATTTTAATGCTCCCAAATTCTTTTAATAATTTTACTTAAGTCATTTGATATTGCTAGAATTACATCTCATATACCTTCGATAAAAAGAGGTAAAACACGATCAAATATCGTTTAGCATTTAAACAATTAGAAAGTATTGCTGCAAGCTGTCTTCGGTGTCTTAAGCAACCCTTTTCAAAACTGATCCAAAGTATCTCGGACTTTTATTTTGCTGCGCATCTTATTAACACAACTATTTCAAGAAATACATAATTTCTCTCATTTTCCAAATTCATTAAACTTTCAGATGGAGTTTTTTATAAATTGCTTAGCTCGCGCGCGCCGTATGACCAATGAGAACTTAATTTTCAGTAAGACACGAGATAATTCTTTTAAATAGAGATAGCTCATTACGAAAATTCGAGATATTTTGTAAGCGTGAGTGGTAATAGCTATGATGATGTTGATAACGATATTGCTGATGCTGATTAAAAAATAAGCAATCATTAAAATGATAATGAACTGATGCACACACATGAGTAATAAAAATAATAATTACAATTTTATAATCATGTTCCTTAAGATACAGTTAGACGAGAGAAAGAATAATGTTAATGAAGATTATGGTTGTGTGTGTGGTAAATTAATGGCGTAGCAGCTGTAAGTTGTAGATACATATAATAATAATGTAATATGTTAGTGTAATATTGAGATGTCATTAATGGATTATGAAATAAATGTAAATCAATTTTGTTTATAAAATGCTTGAGTATACTCCACATTCAATCAATGATTCCCAAAATTCTTTTTATCAGAAATATTTTTTTCCGTTTCCGGAAACATTCATATTTCGCAACTTTGATACATTCTGTTCATCACACTGCCGTTAACAAAAACACTTTTGTTAAGGATACTTATTGCCATGATGGATTTTCCAGAAGGTAATATTTCCAAGATGAGTCTTTTCGTATTGACGGCTGTAGCAGGCTATATAATATAATGTATTATACGTGTTGTTATAAAACTATCTTGTGTCTCCTAACGTTTGAAAACAGTTACTGATGGTGATGACGCCCTTTTTTGTGTTTTATTTTAATCCAAAACAAAATTTATGTATTTATAATGAAGATTATTATAGTAAACTATTTTGCACTTGCGATATTAATTTGGTTAGTAATTTGTGTTCCTGATATGAATTTTGTATTGTAATTCACTGTTGCTAATTTATAAAATCTAGCGAAAGGACTAACTGCAGTTAATGGGTCAACAGGAGGAAATAGAAAAGACATTCTCTGTCTTGCATGAGAAGGCGAGCGAAGAATTTTAACTCTCCAGGTGGTTGTATCGACGAGGCATCTCGTTATTAGCAAAACCATTAGCAGACTTTGATGGGCGAGATATCTCATTAGAAGAAAACTGACCATGATCATAAAAAATATCAATATCTTGATGACGAGATATCTCGTTATTATCGAAATTTGTCAGATTTTTCCAGTCGAGATATCTTGTCGTAACCACATGGAGGGTAAAGTATTGTGTTGCAATGAACATGAAAGCATTTGCTTCATGTGTATAAAGTTAGAAAATTCTTCTGTAGTAAGGAAAAAAGTTGTGTTTAATATTATAATTAATAAACAGAAAATTTTCCCAAGAATAAAAACTTTTAAAGGAGTATTTCTGAGACACCACCCCATTAGACACTCGAAATATCGCCCCTCAGCTTGGACACTTGGGTATTATGGGTGCGGATAGCGAGTAATTAATGAAAAAATAATATTCCTGAAAATAATAACTTTTAAGGTTTTTAAGGTTCTGCAATACCTCCCCATTAAACACTGTAAAGGTCGCCCCTCAGCTTGGGCACTAGGGGAATTAAGGGTGCGGATAGCGAGCAAAGCACATTGTCACCAGCTTTAGGCTTGAAGAAAACGGGTACTTCCAGACCTGATGACAGCTGAAGAACAAAAAGGGTGGTAAAATCAAACAAAATGTTGTCCTTCCTGAAGTTGTTCTCCTTTGTCCGTAAATGGCTAGTACCTGCCTTTTTCCACCGCGAAGATAATGATCAGGTTCTTTATCAACATTATCACATCTGTCACAACTTGTGAATGGTTGGGGAAGATCGAAACGATTTGTTATGGCTCTCAGTGCACCATGCAGATAAGAATGCCGAGAGGTCGTTTTTTACTGGCAGACATATTTGTGTGGACGATTAGATCCCGAGTACAGCTCAAGTAATTTCACAGATTTTAAGGAAAGCCTTTCACCTTAGCGTTTCGTTAAAGCCACCGAATTGAAAAGGGCTCCTCCGAGAAATGTTTACCCAAAGTAGACTCGTCATCTGACCGTGTTTCAAAATTAAGTGGTTTTGTCCTTTGATCTTTCCCTTGGGGGATTGATCCTGGACCGTCGTCAAGAGCCCGTTGTGTTGCTCCAGTACGATGTTAATTTAAAATACCTACCAACGTGAGATGTTTCGTTTGTAAATTAATTGTAGATGACTCCGAAAAAAGAGTTTGTTTTTCTTCGAATTTACAGGCCTTCACCGAGTTTATACAACTTTGCGTTATCAATAGTTTAATATTCTCCTACCCTGCGTTTTATACCTATTTACTATTCAAATTCTTCGTCCAAGCCATGAAACAGTAGTCCGCGGTAGTCCAGTTGGAAGAGAAACGGATTAGCAATAGGAGGGTTGCGAGTTCGAAACACGGTCCATCCAAAGACCGCCGTGTTCGTGAGGAATGAAGCGCATTAAATCCGTCTTTGGCCTGAAATGTCATCACGTTAGCGTGATGTGGAAGTTTGGAGAGTGGGGTGCCAGCTCAGATATTGTTCTCGTCATTTGACCATGGTTCAAAATTACGAGGCGTTGTCCTTGTATCTTTCCCTTTGGGAGGTATCCTGGACCGTCGCCAACAGTCCATTGTGTGGCTCCAGAGCAACGTTAATTAACTGCCTGACAGCCTACTTCACCATAAAACAATGTCGTCATATTCTGGTAAATAGTTTTAAGCTATTCCATTAATTTCCCACTCCAAGTGTATGGATCGTAGTATTCGTACTACGAGCAAATTGTAGAATATTACTATTCTCGAAGATTTACTTTATCTTTCAGTGAATTCTAAACTTTTTTTATAGTACACTTTGAAGAGTTTAATCATTTTCGCAAGAAAATATGGAAGACCACGAATGGAAGCATGCATTACAAAAAATAGAATACGCTTTTCAAAATTAGTTTTCGTTTGGTGAAAATGTCATTGAATTCTAAACTTTTATCTCCTAGAGAACTCGAAACATTTTGATAGTTTACTTGGAAAAAGTTGATGATCTCCGAAAGAAATATTCAAATCCAGAAATGGTAGTATGCGTTACACTAAACAGCAATCGCCTTTTAAAACTAGTTTTTTAGTTGACCTGTGAATTCTTAAGTCTGTTATCTCATCGTGAACTCTTAAACTTTTTCTACATGTACCTATACTTGGAAAGGTTTAATAATTCTGAAAGAAGCTATGCAAGGTCCACAAAAAGAAAGTGAACTGATATCTGTCTTTTAATCTATTGAAACCCATATCCTAACTTCCTTAATGTAATTTTTGAACTGCGAATTAAGAGTACTTGATAATATTTTCATTAACATTTAAATGACTCGAGGAACTTATCTTTTCATTGGTTTTCATTCTGAAACTTACACTTGAATTTTTTATTTATACTAAAAACTGTATTTTTAAAAAAATCCTTTTTAGTGATATTTTAACTAGACTGCGTGTAAAACAGAATCACTGTCAATTAAAAAAAAAATCAAATTTCGAATTTTCTTGTAACTTTGGTGATAGAAACGATCCTACTTTTTCTAAATCTTGTGTTTGCTAGTCTTATTTTTTAGATTCTCGACTTCTTTTGAATACAAGCTCGAAACTGTGCCAAGATTTTACTTAATTCACAAGAACAACGAATGATCTTTTGTTTCAAAGGTTTGTAAGTCTGCAGCAACCCGTGATTCTTTACAGTTTACCTAATTCACAAAGAAACTTACTCTTTTATTGTTTATTTAACCTAAAAACTGTATTCAAAAATCACTCTTAGTGGCATTTGTATTAGACTATGTGAAACATGACAATGTCAATTTTTAAATGATTCGATTTCTAATTTTTCTTTCAAAACTTTGTTGGTGACAGAAATAATCCAACTTTCTTAGTCTTGTGTGTGCTTTTTTTTTGGGGTTCTTCAGTTCTTTTCACTTCAAGCTCGCAAATGTTCAAGGTTTTGCGTTGTTCACAAGAACAACGAATGCTCCTTTGTTTTAAAGATGTTAGTCTGCTGCAACCCCGTGACTCCTACAGAATACAGTTCATTAGTATGATTGATTAAGGAGCGGGACTGCCCATCCTCCGGTACATAGGATAGTTAACCTCTATCTCGCACTCACTCATTCAACACTTTTCTTTCTACACCACGTGCTGAAAAAGGTTCCTCCAATTCCTCAAGCCCGACGCGGCGAGAACATCGCCAAACTGAGCGCGATGGTAACCCTACTAAGCTGTTAGCAGAGAGAACTGACTGATGCTCGGACCACCCAGAAAGTGCGAAATCAATCATGTCATGGTGGTGTACGGGGCGCACTCTTTTTAACAGGAGCGGGCTACGGCCCTCTTTTCGTTCCTTCCTCTATACGAATAGTTAATATTATGTCTTGATAGCTCTTCGGTCTGTTGTTTTTTCCTTCTTTCGGACGGCACGGAGGAATTTTTTTTTCATTCCGCCGGCCGCGGAGAATTAGCGTCCGGACTATAATAATTGTTGGACGGTCCCTCAAAGCGTTGGCGTCCTTTCCGCCAAAATTGGGCAATGTTTCTAAGCAAATTTCATTCCCAGCCCCCACACCTCTTCGGCCGAAGGGGCGTATTGTGTTTGATGTTAGAGCGCTGCGCGTCAACAGCGTTTGTTGTCTTTTCCAGTGACGGTTCGGTGTCTTTTGATTTGGCTGATGGTTTGGCCGGTTCTCGAACTCTTGATTGTTGTTTTGGAATTCCTGGATGGATTCCTTGCCATTCAAATATAATTTTCTTTCTGACTGTTTTTTCGCTCTGTCTTATTCGAGGAAAATAGTTTTTTCGTAGAGCGTTTTCCAACTAAATGGGGTCCTCGGTAGCTCAGTTGGAAGAATTAGCAACCAAAGGGTTGCGAGATCGAAACTAGGTTCAGCCAAAGACCATCGTGTATACGGAGGTGGTGCACGGTAAATTTGTCGCTGCCTCAAATGTCCTCACTTTGGCGTGGTGTGGAAATTTGGAGAGGTGATGTGCCAGTTTAGACGTTGTTCTTGTCAACATACCGCAGTTCAAACTTACGAAGCGCTGTCCTATGATATTTTGTCCGTCGGGATTGTATCCTCACCAATAGCTCGTTGTGTTGCTACAGTGCGATTTTACTTAACTATCTATCTGTCTCTAACTAAATGCGAGTAAATGTTTCTGGACAGTTTATTAACTTTAGGAAAATAAAATTTTTCATCTTACATCAGGGCTTCTCGCCGTAAGTCTGGCAGCCCAATATCGTCTAGAAACAATTTTAGTAAAAATGAAAGTGATTGTTTTCAGTACATGGCACTGTTAGCAATTTTGAATAAACTAAATCGGGATGCCAAAACTTTGAACTTAAAAAAGTTTAAGCTTGGTTTAGTTTAAGAAAGACTACCCTGCAAGCAAATTAATGAAGTAGAAACATATACCAAATTTGCATATCTGATTTGTAATAGACATACACACACGATGAAAGTTTTACTGACCCTGAAGAGAGAAATATACCCAGGGAGGAATGTACTTGTCAGGAATCGAACTTGCGCCGCCTTCAAAAAGGGTAACGAGATGGTCAATTTTTTGCCGTTTTGAAATAAGATCTACAGGGTGTTATCAAAATAATGGAAACACACTTGATTTATAAGGAATCCTTTACTACTTACCCGATTTTTCCTAACTGCAATTATTGATACTGGAGAATCCAGATGCTGATTGAGCTCTGCGGTCACTTTGGCTGCTGTTGTTTTCTTTTTCGACATTACAATCCGCTTCAAAACCCGTCGGTCTCTTTCACTCAGCTTCTCCTTCCGTCCACTATTTTGTTTTGCCGAGCTTGTATTGCCTCGCTGTGTGTATGCTGTCATGACTTTAGACACCGTACCTCAAGAAACACCTAAAAACTGGGATATTTCGGTCACAGTTGCTCCAACAAGTCGGGCTCCAACAAGTCGGGCTCCAACAAGTCGGGCTCCAACAATTTGGACTCTGAAAGTCTGTGAGGTCAGACATTTTATGCTTTTGACAAAAATCCAGGACGTATACAACTTTACTAAAGCTACCTCATACTACCATGATGTAAAGAACAATTTATATTTAAAAAAAAACTGGTAGCTAGGATTATATTTTAATACTTACGAACCGCATTCTTAAATGTCACTTTTATTCACAGTTTCCATTATTTTGTTAACCACCTGTATATATAACATCAGTACACAAAATGTTGCTTTGTGGGTTCTGTTTAATCAACTATTCTGTTTAAAGGATTTTAATAATTTTTTTTCACTTTTAATGATTATATTTAAATGGCTCACAGACAAGATTTTTTACTGTCACGTCGACACTGAGAGAAATTCTAAAGTAAGATTTCAATAGAACGTCCACACTAATCAGAATTCTACAAACAAATCATGTCGTAGCTCATCTTTATTGTTCATGTGATCCCAAATACACGAGAGTAAAGTTTTGAAAACATTCGATTTCTTGAATTCGATCTAAAATCTACACTTTCTAAACGTCTTCAAGTAAACAAATGTATTACAGTTTCGGAAGTTTTGCTTGATAGAAATTCATTCGCAGCATTGATGGAATTTCACACTGAAATATGATGCTCTTTAATATAATTTATAGCATCGAAACCAAACAAATGTGGTGGAAAGTTTTCGATTGTCCGAATTTTAAGATTAGATAAAAAATCTACACTTTCTCAACGTATTCGAGTAAACAAATGTATTAGTTTCAGAACTTCTGTTTAGCAGAAAATTAATTCAGAGTATTGTTACAAAGTACAATAAATGATAGAATAAGATTAAAGAAATTAGGGTAAGGCAGGGTAATAGTAAACAGAATTTGTCTGTTCACTTTCAATCACTATTTTCAAACTCTTGATAAAGTAATTAAACATTGTTCACCCTACTAAACTAACTTGTCACTATTATACTTTGATATTTAATTAGTACGAAGTTTCCAGAAAAGAAATTTAACACCGTACTCGGCTGTTTACAATTGCACCACGTGTTTACAACTACCCCTGAAAGTAGGGGTAGTTGTAAACAACGATTTTCCTCGTGATATTGAATATTGAACAAGTGACAGCATGAGCAGTAGTCATAGCAGTAGAAGGAACTCCAATGGTATTTTTACCCTTCTAATACCATGCTTACAACAACCCCGTTTTGATCTTTACATTTACCAAATAATCCCACTTCTTACCCCAGCAAAATATAGTGACACTTGAAGGTTGCATCGATCATGAGGTGAGCTTCCAGAAATACATATGAATAAATAATTCAAACATGTACTGAACAAAGAATGTATTTAGTGTAAAAAACACAAACTTTAAAAAAAAAAAAAAAAAAAAAAAAAAAAAAAACCTTAAAATTTTAAAAATACAAACATTACATTTCTTACAATTTTGCAGTGCCCTCAAATTGAAATTTCTTTACGGCCTTCTTTGCTACAGGTTGGAGTAGGTAAAATTGCTTTGACATGGTCTTTGGTGATACTCTTCCCCCTCCCTTCAACAAGTAGAAACTTAGTTGTTTCAATGTCTTTCATGTGAATAGCTCCAAAATATTTAACTTCCCCTACAAGCTAGTTTTCTATATTTTGCTTGAATGTTTGGAGAACTTCAAACTCTTCACCGTCACTGTTAGTAAATTCTTTCAATAGTTCCTCACTCTCGCTGTCCTCGAGTTCTGCTTTCCTTTCCATTTGCTTCTTTCTTGATTTCTTGCTTACTCCTGGCTCTTTCACTTTCTTCTCATCTGGCTTCCTTTTGTCTCCTTTAAGCGTGACAGTACTTGGTAATTTGTAAGAACTTCACCATATGTGTGACGTTTTAGTAAATCAGTCTTCTTGCTCCCCAAGAACACGAAAAATGCAATTAAACGCAATTCAAACATACTAAATACGATTAAATACAAAGTTTTTCAGCCAAATTGAACGAAACTATTGGCAAAGTTATGTTTAAAATTACCCAATCCCTTGAAAAATATGGGGTAATTGTGAACATTCAACTATAGATGCATTAAAGTTCCCAGGAGGAAAAGTCAATGATTTTCTGTTCGATAGCAACATAACTGACCGTAGTAAAGAATTGGAACAACATTTTTTTCAATATATTATGGAGGGCAGCACAGAAAATGCAACACCCAACAACTTTAAAACCCAAACTTTTCAACCACAATTTTTTCTACTAAACAGACTGCTATCAGCTGCTATCAAAGAAATACGGGATTACCATATTACATCTTCAGGGTTGCCAGCTTTCATATTTCACAACTTTTTAGTTAGTTTCTCGGAATTTTACGTGGGCGCTTGTATAGCTTGTTTACAATTACCCCTTTTTTACAATTACCTGACCCTATATATTTATTTTAGATTTTGATTGGAAGTTAAATCCACTGGGAAAATCAACATTTCTTCTTTTCTCATTGTCCCCCTCATAGAATTGGGAGAGGAAGTTTGGCAATGATTTTTGATTTTTCAAATAAACTTCATTGAAACTTGAAAATTTATAAGATGGAAAAATTCTTTTGACGTACAATACTTCAAAATCAACATTGTTCTGATTCACGATTCCCCAATAGAGTGAATATTGTGTTTTTTAAGATGTCCTTCCCAACTATAATGTAATAACCATTGTTAATATTGTTGTAGTCTCCAGCAATATCTGATTGCAAGTCTGAAAAAGAGATGTTATCACTATTAGCATAAGATGGTGAATCTTTATCTTCTGTTGATGATATATGGGTAGACTTATGCCTCAGGTTCACTTTGGCTCTCTTCTTGTAAATTTCGTTCTTTTTAGGGTTTAGTGCTTTTTTTCCCCCTCTTCAATATTTCCTATGTAATTATATTTTTAACTGGCGTATCAGTGAAGATCCAACATTTCATCCGTCACCTATTTCGTGCAGTTTCTCGGGGTGGGGCTTTAGGGAAAGACCTCACTTCTTAAGGAGACATAATTTTGTTAGCTTGTGAATGTTTCGAATGTATTAAGAAAAGAAAACTGCTAATCATTTAAAGAAAGACTGTAAACATCACATAAAAAGGTATACAAACCCCAATATGAAGGAAAAAATTTAGGAAAAATTAACCAATTTATTTATGTGATCATTTATATTTATAATTAAAAATCTTAAAATGAGAAATGCAGAGCTATAAGAGTAATAAAATTTACATTGTGAAACATATACTTGTTTGTAATGTGTTAATTGTACAAATTATAAATGTAAGAGTGTGCCCCATTTCATTCTGTAACATTGTACCCCATCTGACATAGCTTGTAACAAAAATTTATTATTACTATATATTGTGAATTTAGATCATCCATTTTAACTCAAACGTAAACACAATTAGCTTTACTACTAAATTATTATTCATTATAAAATAAGAACCACTCATAAAAAAGGAGAATTTGATTACAAACACAAAATTTTACTTTTAACATGCAAAAATAGAGATTTGCTTACAGAAATGTAGCTAATGATGCAAATTCTTCCAAAACACATGGACTTCTTAAAAACAAAAATGCCAACAAGATTGTAAACAAATTGGAGCTAATTTTGCCACCACTTTAAAATGAAATTCACTGTAACACTGTACCCAGCCTTCCCGTACATAGCATTTAGAAAATTAGTTTCGATTGAAGCTATGTAAGGAATGAAAATCTGATGTATCGTAAATTATTCAGTAGACTTAATCAAAGAAATTCTCTCAAAAGAAAATGATAGTAAGAAGTACAATGGAAATACTAATAAACAAGATGCATTGTTTGGGGTAAAAAAAATGTGGAAAGTGTATAAAATGTACGATAAAATTAATTATATCAATATTAAAATCTGTTTAAATATTGCTTTATCAAGAAGCAATGCCTTTTGATTTATTTTATGAAATTTGAGCTATTTTTTGTGGTACTAAAAATTAGATTTTGTCGATTTATTACATTTATTTAAAATAAATAATTGGTATTTCAATGACTTTAAATCCCTTTTTATAAAATTTCAACTAAGTAGGCATCGATTTTGGTTCATATCAGTAATAACACTTAGATATGAAGAGCAAAATCCATTTTTTTTATCCTTCCAATGGTACAGTGTAGTGGCAATTTTGGCACTAGCACTTCTTTAACCAATATAATTGAATTATAAAACAGACAGGGACGTGATTGAAATTCAGCCTAGTTACTATAAATTGGACATCATTAATCAAAATAATCAACAGTTTACAACACTACAATCGTCCCGAAAAATAGAAATCAAATAAACCAAAAAGTGCTTTTAGTGTTAAGCGCTTCCCTTGATCCCGACCAGTAAGAGTACATTTCCCACTGTTCCATCAAACGTTAGTGTGTCCTGTTATCTTATGAGAACAACAGTGGTGGTTAAATCCACTTGCTTTCATTATAGATTTCAAAGATAGCTGTCACTAATGCCCCTTTTGTCGCCGATGGGCAGCTTGATAACTCTCCTTTTCAATCTAATTAAAGTGTCCATATTTCATGCCCTTTATTCCACTCACGTAAAGTCGGCAAGAGGTGTCTTTGAGGCGCATTCCCCAGAACCAGTCCAGTCGAATCTGGGAGGAAGAATGTATGTCAAACTAATCCAATCAATTTTTGTGACTGCGAGTGAGCTTTGCTTTTACTAAGTTATTAATGAGACAATTTTCTTTCTTTTTTCTCTTTCTCAGGGGCCTCGTTACGCGGCAATTTGCATGGCTGTACCGACATCTTTATCTGCGTGCGAGGACCATTACCATTCAGATCCTCGCATTGGAGCCATCTGTTTCCATCTTATCTAATAGCATCGTAAATATTTCATTGCAAGAGGACCACACCTCACGTCGACGACTACGAGTGACAGGGCCGGGAATAATATAAAAAATATACATATATATCAGCTTTCTGACTGTCTGCCTATCGATAGAAATGTAAAAGGGGTTGAATCCGGATAAGAATTCTTTTCTTCCTCTGGAGCTGTCACGGACAGAGGAATTTGCATAGGGCCTGGAGCGGACATGAAGATGTTAATGACAGACCGATAATCAGCAGCACCTCCTCTTCAGTGTTTCAAAGGATGCGAAAATTTTCATCTCATGAATACGAACAACTTCCGGCGAACACCGTCTTGGTCACTTACTTTCTGAGTTTAGCAGGGCGGGTCCTTCGAATCCTCTTCATTTCGAGCCACTTGAAAGGGGAGAAAGCATAATAAGGGCTTTATTTATCGACGCTGAATTTTAATGTGAATGGTCCATGCCCCTTTCGGGCGAAAAATATTAGACAGTAATTGGATTGAAATAGAATATGCGCTCAACGCAGAGTTTGTGTCATCGTTTTATTTCCTAAAAGTTTAGACCAGAGAGGTATATTTGAAGTTTCGGTATGTGATTACCTGGACTTGATGACGATGTTACGATAGTGAAAGAGGCACCGTTTTCTCGATCCAATCCATCTGAGTTGTTACATATGCTTAAAAGTCTATTTTTGAGGTGAAGTGTTAAACACGTCATATCGGAAATCAGGTATAATATTTAGAATTGCTGCTGCATATTCATATCGTATGTAATATGATGTGGCATTGCTTTTCTAAGCCTTATAACAATGTTACGACTGTGAAGAAGGTATTGCATTCGTAAAGCAGTTCAGTTATCAGATATCATGGACTCAGTATTACTTGGACTTAGGACTACATGGACTTAGTAAAGGACATGAATGAAAACTCGAACGCATTTTATTATGCAGTTTTATGTATGTGGATTTTAAGAGATAGTTCCTTTTGGTTCAGAATAACGACGATAGGGTGGCTTATAGTATCTAAAGTTATTTTTAAGGTCGGAAATCGGGTGAATTAAGAAAATATCTTACATTTACCTTGAATAACTTTTTATAAAATTAAAAGCCTTAGTTTTAAAGAAATATATTAAAAGCTTGATACCCTTCCGTAAAAGTAAACTGAGTGCTGTCTCAGTTTGTAAAGTAATTTAGTCTTGACAGCGTGACAAGCTCTCAGTCGTGTCACTTGTCCATTTAAAGCTCTCTAGATCTACATTGACACTAAATAAAATTGAAACACATCGTATTAAGACGTAGTCCTTCTATTCATAAAATGGCAAAAATACATTAGAAAAGTACCAAAGAGCATATTCAAATTTTTACCAAAAGTAGGATTCCTACAATTGGTCTGAGTATTAAATTAGTTGTTGCAGAGTAAAGAATTTCAATTTTCAAAAAGCACTTCATGGTTTGGATTCGTTGCACTGCTGTTCTGTAAGTTATTTTTGTTACAGTGTGTGGTGAGTGATTCCTCACCAGTGAATTAGACAGTGGCAGTGATTCAATAGATTCTTCCACAACTTGACTGATGAGAGCTGTATTAAGGTCATGGGTGTACTTCCTTCAGCATGTTCTTGCAATTGATTGCTGCGTCCATTTGACTGCCTTTAGCAATCAAATGTGAGTGCAGGCCGGAAGTTGTGAAATGAGGTTGAACGCCAACGAGGAGTGAAGCTGTGATTAGGGTAGAAGCAGTGTCTTACCACCACAAGGCTTCACACAATTCTGGGAAGGGATATGCATCACATTGGAAATTCAACTAGTCATCGTGGGTCATCCAACCAAGTGCGTGCCGACTGTAGCGAGTATCAGTTGGTTTGTTTAAAAGCGCTATAAAGACAGCGCTACTTCAGTCCATCAAGAAGTACTTCATGGTCGAGATTCGTTGGACTACTGTACAAACTACTATAAAATAAGTTAATTTAATAATATAAGTTAATTTAATAACATAAGTTTATTTAATAATATATGTTAATTTAATAATATAAGTTAATTTAATAACATAAGTTTATTTAATAATATAAGTTAATTTAATAACATAAGTTAATTTAATAATATAAGTTAATTTAATAATATAAGTTAATAAGTTAAAATAATATAAGTTACTAAGCAAAAATAATAAAAGTTAATAAGCTAAAATAATATAAGTTAATAAGCTAATATAGTATAAGTTAATTTCTAGTGAAGGTGGTTAAGTTCACCGCAAGTAATAATTATATTTATTACATACATATGTATGGAGTGAATATTAGTGCATCTATAATGGGTTGATTTTTGTGTTATGGCACAAAGGCCATATTTGGCTCAGAAGCGCCAGACATGACAATAGCGAGTGAAGGAAAAAATATCAAAAAGCAGAAGGGTAAAACAGAAGAGTGGAAAGATCTTTTCGGGTATCTCGGGGTAGTGATGCCCGCACCCACATAAAGATGTGCCCCTGAGGAGGTATTTAGAATGAGATCCTTCTTTGGAACATATTGATTTTCTTACTATCCTCTACCCACAAATTCAAGAATACATGCATTTTAATTACAGGATTTTGAATTCTTTTACTTAAATTTGTAAAAAATATTTTAGATTAATGCGCAACTACTCAAATTTCTTTTAGAACAATATTGTAGTCTCAAATAGTCAAAAAAGATACGAATAATATGCGTTTTTCTTATTTAGGTAATTGGGAAACTAATTAGTATAACGACAAATCCTTAAGTTATAATTAAAACAGTAAATTATTCCATAGTTTAAAAAAATATTGATCTAACAAAAAAAAAATCCAACAACAAATCCAACTAAACTATTCTTCAAATTAGTTATAGAGCTTTGCAATTACCTTTCACTACATTATAAGTAACTAAAATCTCTACAGAAATATAAAATCTAAACAAAATTTTAAAACTAGTCTGCTCAATGATTATTTTCAATCGATTCGAATCCATCTAAATATGTGTTCCAAAATGAACGCTCTCAGTTACCCCACGTTCTTCTTTCTGCATCGAATTACATTTATAGAGATTTGGATTACTCGCATGATATTAAATTAATCATTATCTCTATTAATTAACCGACATATACAAAAGCATGGGAGATAAATAAAATTTGAAAATAATCCTACTCAGTGATTGTTTCCAATCGATTCAAATCCATCCAAATGAACTTCCAATCCATATGTTCTACGAACTCCCCTCAGTTATCTTACATCCTTTCTGTTCCTTAAATTACAGATCTTGCAGCATCTTTATCATTTGACAGTACACATTCTTTCCGTTCACACGCAGCAGAATTTCCAGATAGATGTCTTTCTCACAATCTGTCTGAAAATGTTGTTTGAAGGGTCTTATTCGAATCCAACTCGGTTCTGACTTAGTGCAAGACGGTTTCTAGTGAATTTACGTCAAGTTTGAATTAGTGGGGGAAACTCGGACACCGCTGCGTTTCACGTTGTCTAAGATGAAGGTTGAGTAATACGAGTACTTTTGACCGCAGGGTTTGCGAATGCTGAATTCAGATTGAAATGTTCCGATTGTCAGACGGGAGAGTACCTTCCTCAAGCTGGGCACTTTGCCTGAGAACTGGAGAAGTTCGCGTTTAGTTACTCATACGCATTCATTCAAATTGGAGGGAATGTTGCAAGTTCTTTTATTCGCATATGAAATTCACGGTCTGTGCTCTGATGTTCCTTGTGTCTCAAATCCATTAGAAGTCGCGAGTCTAATGAAACTTCGAGTAGCAAATACCGGTCCCTTTTTTCTTATTCCGAATCCAATTTATATCACTTTCATGATGTCCTACCTGCGTAAAATGTCCAAGAGATGTACCGAATGATCACGAATGTCCTTCCATGTCACCCCAAAACACTACAGTACGTGGTCATAACTAGTCATGCTGTTACTCTGACGGTTGTGACAGTCAGGGTAAATCTTTTTTCCTGCCACGCAATTCTTTGATTTGGTGTGACTAGTTTTAAATGTAGGAAATGCTGTCTGTTCTCTACATAGCTTGAAGTTGGCAATTTCCCCAGATCTTTGTCCTATATACCAATGGTAATGTGGTGCTCTATTCTAGTAATCTACCTTTTCCTACCGCCGACATTCAACTTGCAATGTATTCGAATTTGCCATATTGACGCACTTGATCAATCGGAAGTATATTTGTTTCGAGAGGATGAGAAGGAGAGAGCTTTTACTTATCGCCGAGATTTACCGTAGTAAAAATTACCTCTTTCTCCCGCCTACATTCACAGAAAATTAAACTAAAATTAATTCATCCCCGAGAGTCACCTCTACTCAAAATGAGCGAGTTCTGTTTCTATAGCGACCACCACTGCCCAAACTTGGTGTCGGGAGCAGTTCTCGTGGTAGACAGATGATAGGAAACATTAAAATCATCAGTTTTTAATATAAGCTCTAATTTTAATGCAAATATAAATACCTTTTAGTTCCACAGAATTCTCGGTTATCTTCAAGTTGAGAATGTTTCGTTTCTCACACGTTGATTCAGTTTATCAAACATTTATTCTTTGAATCAGTAAAGTAGCGAAGTTTTGATAACTGGGAATGCCAAGTCTGAATCGAAAGCAAAGAATCGTCATATAGCCTTTGTAAGTCAATTCTTTTACTCGTTGTGATATCTTTTCCGCAAAGACAGTACAATACAAATAATTTTAGACAGTTAAAAAGGAACTGAAAATGCGCATTGGCCCTCTATCTGGGTAACTCTGAATGCAAGCTTCGATCTTTTAAAAAAAATTGACAAAGAATGCGTCCGCAGCTCGGTTTGAAGATCTGTCACTTGGTTGAGGGTTAAAGCATGAATCCTAAATTATTGATTGGTTAAAGTGATCAAAAACGCTAGTCTGCGATTCGACAACCAATCGGCTAAGTCGATTCGTATGTCCACGTTATTTTGCCTTCAGAGATCTTATGACGGCGACTCCGACAACATGCTCTGTCTACTGCATTAGAAGGTTAATGTACGAATGATTCAAATGATGTATTAGTCTTGATGGCAGTCTCTTAAAGTGAACAGAAAAACAAAAAGAAAATGATAGATCACACACAGACTCACTGCGCATATTATCTCGACTGTATGCTAGCCTTAATCAGAAGCATGGAAAAGGGGAGAAGACTAAGAGCCCGATGCCAACGCCCTCTGTGATATGACAATCACATCAAATATTGTTTTGCCCTAAAAACAGGGAAACACAACCTGCAAGCTATTTGTTTCAATGTCCAGTCCCCTAACAAATCCCTGAACTTGAGGAGAAACCAAGTTCATCACCCCTCGATTCCGAGAAATTCGAACGGGTTCACCCAATGGGATTGATATCTGAAGTGGCGCAATGTCACTCGGCCAATAGAAGGATTGACCCCCTGGCAAGGTCGGGGCGTAGCACCCAGAATTTTGGAGGGGGTTCAGACAAGGAAGGAGGATAGAGAAACGCTAATACTAAAAAAAAAAGAGAGACTTTTTCCGTTGTGGCCGCCTATTTCCAAAAATATGTTAACACTACAATTAAGAGCTGTACCATCGACGAATTGACTGAAAAATAAACGAAGTTACTAACCAGAATTAGACTGTCTTTACTGTGTCGTTCACCAACATACGAAACCCAGATTTCAGAAGGAAGGAACCTCCAGATTCCAAAAGGAAGGAACCTGCAGATCCCGATGCTTCACTTCACCCTGTCGGCCACCATAAATAAAGGTATGTCCGTATTTCTATCCGATACCGATTGAGAACTCCACTTTTCCGATCGAACCTGTGGTCAAAACTGGATATTGTTATCCAGATCAAAATTGGGTAAAATAACCAGTACACCCTCTATACATGACGAACGACTATCACGAATATGCTATGCCAAACAGTTTGATTAATCAGATATGCAGAGTCACACTATAGCATTCACAAATAGTATGGCCGTTATATCAGGAGGAGGACGGGTACGCAAACATGAAGGACGAATGTTACGAAAATGCATACAATTTGAGTAATCAAATGTACAGGGTCATTCGACCTCACTCATTAAGTTGTATGGCCGTTATATCAGGAGGCCGGGATGCTAAATTCTATGTGCTCAGACTCAAGCCAAGCCCTCCAAATTAAAAAAAAAAAAAAAAAAAACACGATAATTTGGTAATTTTTTTTCTTAACGTCGTACTAGAGCAACACAACGGGCTATTGACGACGGTCCGGGATCAGTCCCTTAAGGGAAAGATTCGAGGACAACACCTCGTAATTTTGAACCACGGTCAGATGACGAAGCAACACCTGAGCTGGCACCCCACTCTCCAAACTTCCACGCCAACCCAACGTGAGGACTTTCGGCCACGACAGATTTAAGGTGCACCAGCCGCCTCTACACCATACGCTTACAAACATCCATGCCCGGACCCGGATTCGAACCAGGAACCTTCCGATCTAGAGGCTAACACCTTAACCACTATACCGGTTGGTCGGCCAACAACAACACGAGGGATGAATGTTACGAATGTCACATCAGGCATATGCAATCAGTAAAAATCTTGCGTCAGCCACATGAACAACAGCATACGCAACCAAAGCGATTATTGCATCATCTACTGAATCAAGACCCTAGTAAGAACGTAATTCCTGTCAGCAGGCCAGTCATTAGATGAAATTATTCAATCCAGATTCATCTAGCGCTCGCGGCGAAAACACCTTCGCAGGAGGAGCAGAACTAGTGAAAGATGAGGATGGCTAGGATGTAGTTTGCAGGAACTGGCAATTTCCCGATTGTTTTCATTTCCATTGCATGTAGTCTCATCTGCAAATTGTTAAATCTCAATTAAAATTTCTTAAAATGATGAGAACTCTCGCCTCCAATCCATCAAATCCAAAGGAAGGGGTAACTCATCCATAATACATAAATATGTCGACAGTATGGGTAGTCAAATATGCAGGGTCACTCAAATCCATTCATTAAGTCTTATGGCTGTTACTTCAGGAGACTAGAGAACCAACAACTGGGGCCTGACGATAATGCCTCATTTGTATTTTTGTTTTGGGGGGACGAGTTCTATACTATGAAGGATAAATATAATTATTCATATAATAATTATGATGAAATATTTAAAAATATTTAACAAATTGGTTTGAAAACACACGTATGAAGCAAATGGATTCTAATTCGCCAATAATTTCCCCAAATTGATGCTGTGATAAAAAAAAGAAGGCAGATATACAAACATTTCAACTCTGAAGGCGTTAAATAGGTAAATACAATCACGTCCAAAATTACCTTTACATACCCAAAAATAATTATATTCCATGAAATACCCAATCGATGTAATCCATTTTTGCAGGGAATGTGTGAAAGACAATCCTAATTAGAATTATCGAATCAAGTGTTCAAACGGTTACTGATATGCAAATCAAGGCGTTACGTCATTCGATGGTGAATCAAGCGCTTTGAGCAAAGTGAATATTTGAGTGAATTTCTGCAATACAGCGTTTGATTTCAGTGTGTGAGGACTCAAAACTGTTTGTTATGGCTCCGAAGTATCATTTCGAATAATCTGTGAAGTGGCGCATTATCGCCCGTTTAGACGCAGGGCAGACAATCATGGAAGCAGCGAGATGTGTGAATATTTCAAGACAAACAGTCTCTGCGCAAAAGAAACAATTTCAGAACTCTGGAACTGTTGTAAGGAGGCCTGGACAAGGTCGTAAACGTATAACAACTGCTTCTCAAGATCGATATATGACAATACCTGCCCGTCGTAACAGGAAGACAACTTCTCGGCAGTTAAGTTCAGAGCTTGCAGCCGCCACGGAAACTGTTGTATCCCGGCGAACTGTATACAGAAGGCTTAATAAAAAAGGCCTTTATACCAGAAAGCCAAGGTCATGTGTTTCCTGTCTTCACAACGCAAGAGAGATCGCTTAAATTGGTGTAAAGAACATCAAAACTGGAGTCAACACCAATGGACTCATGTTCTCTTTACTGATGAGTCGAGGTTTAGTTTAACATCTTCTAAGCGTTTTTACATCTGGAGGGAGTCAGGAATGCGAAATCTTTCTTCGAACATTATGGAATGTGACCGTTTTGGTAGTGCAGGTGTGATGGTGTGGAGTGGAATAATGATCGATGGACGTATGCTCCTACACGTTTTCAACAGAGGACCTGTGACCGGCCAGAGATATCGGGATGAGGTCTTACAATGTTATGTAAGATTTTTCAGAGGTGCATATGGATCTGATTTTTTATTTATGGACGATAATGCTCGTCCACATCGAGCAAACTCGTTGACGAATTTCTTGAAAATGAAGCCACTGAGAGATTACCGTGGCCAGCAAAGTCTCCTGATTTGAACCCGATAGAGAACTTATGGAACTACCTTGGAAAAGCAGTTGCACGGAGACATCCTCCTCCTAGCGATATAAATGCCATGAAGACCGCATTGCTGGAAGAGTGTAACTTAATTCCCCAAACTGTGGTTAACAACATTATTTCCAGCATGAAATCACGTTGTGTTATATGTGTACACATCGCGATCGCATTCCATATTTAATTCATAAGCCTTCATTTTTTTCTGAGTTATTCATTTCTTTCTGAACTCTCCTTGTCACATATTATTGTCATTTTTATTGTTTCATGCTACAGTTTTATATCATATGCAGTGTGTTCTTAATTTTTTTCCTTTGTATTTATGTGTTATGATGTTACGTCTCATTCCAGACAAATTCATAAAATTATAGTTCACAGTTTCTAAGAAATCCGTGATTATATGCATGTAGAGATAATTTTGGAAGCCAGTCTATTTAACACCCTATTTTATACGGTTTGGGGGGGGGCACAGTGATTTCTGATGTTTATGTTTATAACCTTTCTCTTTCCATTATGAATTACTATGAAATCAGAAGTGGAAGCAAGTTGTACCAAGCAACTAATACAGCTGAACGGTGACCAACCCTCTTGGAAATGGTAAGTATATATCGCTGCTAAAGAGCTATTATGTGTGCTAGTCATGTCCTCTTAACGCTCGAGCGAGTTGTTTAAGTGCAGATACTGTTACTTATTTCATTTCCGCACACGGCGGAAGCCACACAAATGTGATGCAAACCACAATCTAGAGATTCTAGAGATAATAGGACTGTTGGGTTCCGCTTTTAAATAAAAGAGACATCACTTTAAGGACCTTGAGTAAGAGATTCACTGTTAAAAACGTATTATTAGCTCAAAACTATGCATTAAAAAAAAAATTGGTATAAATTTACTAATTAATTCAATTTATATGAAATGTGGGGTGGATAGGCTTTTTCAATCAACTGTCTGGGGACTTATGGCGTCGCATCTGCTTGAAATGGTTATTTTAATCAAATCTGAACGAGATGTCAAGTTTAGCGTCTTTTTGGCAATGCTTGGTGTTTAATCGAATGACCGTTGACCAATCAACTATCATATCGATTCGGAATGAGTTCTTTAGAATTTTTGTTCGCGATGTGCTGAAACCGCATTCGAACAAATCAAGTGACATCACGCACGGGAATACGCACAGAAAGCGTGTTCTGTAACAAAACCACTACCGCTATCTACATTTAGTTTGACAGAAAAAGCCTATCATATTTGTGATAACTATTCTTCATGTTTGCTGGTGTCAGGCCCCAACTGTGAAATATTGAGGCAATGGTTCTGTGGGGAATCTAACATAAGCACTGGGAGCTTAATCTTGAGCTTTTACTGACGATAAATCAGTGGTTTTGATGATAAACAATGTAACAGATAGTAAAACGAAACAAATTATATTTACGGACTTCCTGTTACCAACGTCATAATAGACCGTTGAGTGCGGTAGGGCAAACGCTACATGAGCTCAAGCTTCTGCTCCTTTGCTCTCATTAAAATTTGTGCATCTATTCTAAAATGAAAAAACGGAATCCAGCAGTAAAATTACTATACTAGTCAAACCTCATTAAGACCATTCGCTTAATACGAATAACGATAATACGAACTAAATTCCAATCCCCATCAAAATGTATATTCAAATTCATTCGTTCGCCGACTCATTCGTTTAAGAATTTGGGTTACATTAATAAACAGTTAAGAGCAAATTTTCAAACCTTTAAGATTCAAACAAATTCTTTTCAATCCATTATTTTCGATTTTCGATCAACGGACTCAAAAATATTGACTCCGAAATTGTAGATTTATTTATGAAAAAAAGTGAAGAGGAGAATAAATAAAGATTCCGAAGAAGACGTATAGGTATAAGTGTATTTTCTTCTAAAGACGCCACTGCTAGCTTCGAAATTGTCCATCGCTTTTTGTTAGGCAGTGAAACTTATCTGCTCAATCAAACAGCGTTGACCGCATCCGCATCAAATATTTTCTTAAAGAATGTCATGAAAAAGCCCTCAATTATCGATAATAGAACTATTCTAAGACTAACATTGCGTAATCAAGTATCTGTGCATTCCAGTAAAAATCTGTATAATAAAGAATTATATGTATTATTTTTGTGATAAAGAATACCTTATATATATATATATATATATATATATATATATATATATATATATATTTTTTGTCTGAAGCTTTGGATAATTTGAATTCGTAAAGTTCGGTAACTTTACCTTCAGCTTATCGTTTCGTTCATATGGCTTTGACGACTTAAAAGTATGAACCAGAGCAATAGCAATGTTTTGTAACAATTTTGGGCGTCCTTGGCAAATACCTGAAATAGCGCCCTTTTAAACTTAACTTTTTAATATTTCTATTTTCTATACATCTTTTTATATTTTCTAAAGTAGCAGAATAACAGTGACATGTAATTTTAGAGATACTTTAATTATAGAAAATAATTTATTGTAAAAAAGAACAAATTTTAACAAAAGTAAAACTTTTTAGCAAAACAGAACGCACGCACATAGTATACAGTGTTATTTACAGTTATATTGAATCTCTCTATATTAGAAAAAAGTCACCCCCGCCGCCACAGCCCCTTTCACAGGATTGAAAACTGGGTTGTTTTGCTCCTGTAGGTTAGTGAGCGTAGGCGAGCAGGGGTGGAGTCCCCTAGTAATTTAAAAAATTATAGTCAAATGTTAATTTTTCTTGTTTTTGCGTGTGAAAAATCAGAAATAAAGTCTTAGAAGTTTGTATTATTTGCTAGTACATGTTCTATGTACAGAAGACAAAATTTGACATGTAGGTTTGATCACTTATTGATCGTAAGTAACTTTTTGAGTTTTAAATTAGTAAAACTTCTTTCGGCTGTAGTTGCTATTGCTGGGCATAGTGAGGTAGATACGAATAGCTAGTTCGATGCTTACAAATGTTTTTTCCAAATCCCATTTGGTCTGAACATATTTAAAAAACCTAGTAAATTCTTTACTTGATACTTAAATCATTTCAGTTTTTCAAACAAATTTTTATTTCTGGATATATTTTTTGTACAGTAAAATTACTTTGGTTTCTAATTATTCGAAATACAATTAAATAAAGCACACTTCAAAAAAAAGGAATTCTGTAATGCTTCCAATGCAGTAAAATTGTTCATCTAATTGCATTAAAATAGAATATATAACACTATAATAAGCTATTTACTAGAGCTAAGCCTGGCGATTCTTCTTTAACGAGTTCATCTGACACATTTTGCAAAAATCCTTAACTTTTATAAAATTTTAGTCAAAATCATTACATTGAAAATCTTTAAAACTATCGATAAGACCCTGAAAAAGTTGATTATTTATAAATATAATCTCTCTTTTGAAGTGTTATGTTGATTCCTTATTTAATTGATCCAGTATCAGATTCCAATGGATTCGAAATGTAAGAAACCCATAGTTATACACCTGAAAGTATAATGATTTCGCAAGAGAGTGTGAATCGCTAAAAGCAAATTGTCTTTCGAGCTTGAAAAAAGGTCCTTAAATTTTACATAAACTGCTTTTAATGAACCTGCTTTTGAAAGCCATGTTGATCATGAATGTCTTTTGAGTCTGAGTTTAGTAACGATAGCTATCCACAGCTACTAGTACACGATGAAAAGAAATTGAAACGGCTTGCATGGTTCCAAAAAATGTTGTAACATTAATATTTACACCTAACATCGATTTCCAAACTTTAAATTGCAATAGATTCTATCATGGTCAGTGGCTGACGAATCAATCTGCAGTGAATCTGAAGTCACTGTGGTGTTCATGTCAGTGACTTGACAGATGGCTTGGGTAATGCCGATTCTGAATTCTCCAACTATGTCGTCCCATTGAATACGATGCTGTGAAGATGACTATAAATAGAAAAGCAAGCACTCCAATTATTCCTTACAAAGGTATATCTAAAGATAAAGACTTGAACTCCTTGTTTAAAGTCTCGGTCGGGACAGGATCTAACGAGAGCTAGAGTCTCTTGTTTTTGCTTTGTCACTGGAGACGACTATCAACAAATTCATTTCCACCGAATTGACTTGCCAGACTTCAACTTGCCCTCTGTGTGCCCATTAATACATGACAGAATATGACCTCAATAGTTGCCCTGATCTTGCTGACGTAGACGTGAATAAATACTGCTGATAGTGTTAAATTTGATTTCCATTTCTTGACTATATTGGGCTGCCAGACAGAGGCTTCTGGCGAAAGTCGCAGGATAAAAATTTATCTACGCATACTGCATGGAAACTTACAAGATTTTAACTGTGAACACAACATTGCATACAGGGTGTCTTAAACAAACTTTAAAGGTTAGTCAGGAATACGAAATCAGACCAATTTTATATAGGAACGTATAGCAGTAATCACCCCAAGGGAAGTACAGGAAGAATAAAAAATAAAGGAATACAAGTAAGGTATAACGACACGTTTATTAAACATATATTTACAAGTTCAAAGTATTTTGTTCAAAGTTTCTTCCACCAACATCAATACATTCTTCGCATGGTCGACGCATGGATCGGCGAACTCGTTTTGAATTTAGTTCAATTTCATGTACGACCGCTTCTACTATGGCAGGGCTGCGCGTCGTTCGGTCCCGACCTCAATGGCTGTTGACTATGAATGATCCCCTTTTACAAAAGCTGTGGTACAAACGTTTGATGAAGGGGCAACGCACGCGTCTGTTTGGGAACCGTTCATGGTAGAATCGTACGGCGGCTCGCCTGTTTCCATTCAATGCCCATATGAAAATATTCAGCCCATATGAAAATATTACTGTAACGATGGATCCTACACCTGCAAATTCAAGGACTAAAGAATGACGATAGCTCACGCTGCCCAACTCAATTTCTGACACACAACGCCCCTAGCACTCGCGTGTCGTTTACGGCTGTATGTTCCTATGTAAATATGGTTTGTTTTTGTATTCCTGACCTACCTTGAAAGTTTGTCAAGACCTTTTGACTCATCCTGTTTATCGTGCGAGAGGGTTTTAATTTTTTGTTAGAGCTTGTACACCTTTTTGTTTTAAGACATGTTGCTTCCGTTGTAGCCTTGGCCACGAATATTTCCAATTAGTTAAACATTTAAATGCGTTTTTCTTTATGTTCTCTGCAGTTATTTCGCCTTTTTTTTCGGTCGTATTTATTAAATATGTGGATAGTTTTTCATCTACATTAGGAATTTTCAGTATAAATATACCAAGTGTTCATGCCAATTCTCGGCAAGTCTATCGGTTTAGTGGTTTTCCTCCTTCCTTCCCGATCTTCCTCGGTGTTAAAACTCACTCTTCTACTTCTGCTCCCAAACGCGCCATTTGCACCCATACACTGCTTTACAAAAAATAATTATTTTAGTGTGCTAACACTCTTTGAAGTTTGTCCCATGAGTTCCGAATCACCCTGTAGACATTGAGGCCCCGTAATTTTTTTACGATGTAAAACGTGTAGATGCCCAGTGGCGAAGCTGAGGTAGGGGGACAAGGGCATCGTCCTCGAGTGCCAATATCTAAAGAGGAACCATTTTTATTTTTAAAAAGTGGTTACATTAAACATAACTTAGTTCTTGACAAGGATGTACACTGATGTACATTGGAGCCGATGTTTGTTTAACATCGAAGTTTTAACGTTGTCGATGTTTTATTTTTGAAAGAAAACAGTACCATAATTAAAAATTAAGAAAAATAATCGTGTGCAACTAAGTATTTGTCAGTGATGGCGACATCTGTCCCCTTAGAAAGAGTTTTTCCCTAACTGGTGGGATAATTAGTGAAAAAAGAAGTATGCTTAAGATGGAGAAAGTTAACAAACTTCTTTTTTTTTTACAAACTGTAAATAACAAATATTGGGACATACAATATTTATAGGCCCCAATATTCGAAACCATCGATGTTTAAAAACATCGATGGTTTTGGTCGATGTATTATCCCCATCGATGTTTCAAAACATCTGGAGAAAGGTTGCCCGCAGGGTTCATGTTGCGGCCCTCTTTTTAGGAATCTGGTCGCAGACGGCTTCTTGAAGCTTGTGGATATCAACAGGTATGTCCACACTTGTGCGCTTTCATTTTCTACTTGCCTTTCAACGTTCAATTCAACATTCAATACAATATGCGTCAACGCATGCCTTATTGCATGTGCTTAGAGGCATGCCTTTCACCTGTCCACACTCGTGCCTCACTTCAGTTTCAAGATGGATGAAGATGATGCTATTCTGACAAGTAAATAAACGTATGAAATCAAGGCGAGCTATTTGGATGAAATAATATTTCAAAACGCGTAATGAGTAGGGTAACTTTTTTGTTGCAATAAAAATGGGAAAAGTTGCATTTATCATTCGATAAAGTTGCATTTATGGAAATAAAGTTGCATTTAATTTTGGTACACTAAATTCTAAAATAAATTATTCGTAAAAAATGAAAAAAATTCAATATATATTGATAATTTTAGTGGTGTACAACAGTATTATATAATACATCATTAAATGCAGAACGTTGAATGGCCGATCCTTAGCCAGTAATTTCTTTAACATTGTAAAACTGCGCCAGCTTCAGTCATATAATGTGCTGTATCGGATAGCAGAAGCGCAAAATCTTTTCGTTTAATATTCAGAGATTTTAAATGTCTTTACAAGGCGAACAACATATTGATGATCGACACTCCTCCCACAAACTCTGCAGTCGATTATGCAAGTTTCCTCATGATTATCAAGAGTGCCAATCAATGTGTTAAGGTACTTCTTGCGATTTATTTCATTTTCGTCTGTTAGGACGAACCCCTTCTTTCCATGAACTTGTTTGATCCGCAAAACTTCGGCGTTCGCAAGACACATGTTAATTGAGAGAGCAAAAAATGAAATCGTAATTTCATATAAATTAATTTTAAGCTAAAATTTAAAAAGTTGCAGGTAGTTGCCTTTATGCAGAAAGTTGCATCAATGTTGCGGTTATAACTCACTTATAATACACCCCATGTAGGAGGAATTTTGGTTTTAGAACTTTACATGCAGCGTAGAACGTTGCCCTAGTGATGAGTATTTATTAATTTACGTTAAATTTTATTATTATTCGTTGGAGCACACGTTCAAACGCGATGATTATATTTTCTTTGATTTATTTCGCTGGAATCGTTTGCACGTGTTTCCTGTTGCTCGCAGCGAATAACAGCTGAATCTTCTTAAAATCGGTAACGATATTTCCCCCGTAAATAAGTTGTTAAAAAAAGGAGGAAAGAGTGGTTTTGCGCCGATGTTTTATTCGATCTCGGGTCAGAGTACGAATGCCTCTCGCCTTGGATGCAGTTAACATGTATGCCTTCCTTTGCTAGTTGATTAAATTCTTGTTGTTACATTATTGAGTTAACCTTTCTCCCACCCGCTGATTATTATTAAAATTTAATAGTAATTGGAATCTTTCCTGTTATTCTTTCAACCAATAGATGTGGTTATTTAGACCTTATGTGTATTGTAGAATCAATAAAAATAAATTCAAAACACAGTGTATAAAGTGGTTACAAAACAGTTGTAAATAATCGTCGTTACCGATTAGCTGGATTTCAAAATTTTACTGCTGAAATCAGAAGATAAAACCTAACTGTGCATTTGGTTATACGTAAGTACTTATAAATATTTGAGTTAAATATGAATAATAATATTTCATATAATCTATGCTTATGAACTTAGATGACTTTTAGTTTACAAATAATTATATTAATATTTAAAGGCTAAATAAGTGTTTACACGAAGTACATTTATCATATTTCTCCTTGCCAGCTTAAAAATAAATTCGTTTCATATTCATCCTTATACATCTTTAGAACCTGCACCATAACTAAGAAAACTTTAATGGATAAAACACTATGTTAATATTATACTGGTATAATAAAAAGCTTAATTTGTCAGTTTTTAATTCATTTCATTAAATATGTTTAATTAATGCTCATACACATAGTCAGATTTTCAGTCTTGATATTCTTTCTTTAAGTCTATTTATGAAAATAAAATACATCAAAAATACACTCTATAGCAAAAAAATCGACGCACCAAGAAGGAGTTGTCCAATGGAGACAAAAATTGGTGGATAGGAAAATTATGTACAGAATACAAAATGATTAAAATTTCAGAACAATTGAATGATTTATTTCAGAGTTACAGTAACGAGCTCAATAAGGTGTTGACACGCATCTAGCCTGGATGCAGGCTGCCACAAGGCGTGGCATAGACCGATAAAGCTCCCGGATGGTCTCTTGCGGTATTTCTTGCCAAATTTGCTCCAATTGTTGGATTACGTCATCAACATTCCCTACCGGATGCAGTCGCCTTCCCATCATATCCCAGACATGCTCGATGGGAGAGAGATCTGGTGATCTGGCTGGTCAAGGAAGTGTCTGACAAGCTTGAAGACAGTTCATAGCAACACGTGCCGTATGTGGTCTGGCATTGTCTTACTGAAAAATAAGCCCAGGGTACTGCGAAAGGAACGGTAGCAAAACAGGTCTCAGAATGTCGTCAACGTACCGCTGTGCAGTAAGTGTACCTCTAATGACGACCAAAGGGGTCCGGGTATCAAGGGAAATGGCACCCCAGACCATAACTCCTTGTTGAGGGCCCGTGTGGCGTGCAATAGTGAAAGCAGGATCGGCACGCTGCCCTGGGCGTCTCCAGATACGTCTTCGATGATCGTCAGGACACAGTTGGAAGCGGGATTCGTCGCTAAAGACTATACATCCCCAGTCAGCATAATTCCAGCTTGTTTGAGTCAAGCACCACTGTAATCTGGCTCGACAGTGTGCTGGCGTGAGTGACAGGTGGCGTAACGGTCGGTACGAGCGTAGATTTCGTTCTCTCAGCCGTCTGTGAATTGTCATGGTGGTTACTCGTGTGTGGGTCGCACGACTGATGGTTGATAGCGATGAATCAGGCGCTGTGTCAGCTGATCTGACAGTCACTCTGTCCTCGCGATCTGTTGTGGCCCTACGTCTACCGCTACCATCATGACGCTGAAATCTGCCATTGTCCACCCACTCTTGCCAGCATCTTCTAATCGCCGCATCGATCGCCGCATCGCTTCGACTCACATGACGAGCGATTCTCCGATTTGCCCAACCTGCCTCTTTCAATCCAATGATACGACCTCTTTCAAACTCTGAAAGTTGCTCGTAATGAGCTCGAATCCTGCAGCGTGACATTTTTTCAGTCGTTGAAAGGTATCCTAAATCGCAATGCAGCAGAAATTTTTAACAACAGTTCAAGAACAACTCCTTATATACATCTGCTGGATGCGCAGTTCCGATGCGCTGGAGATCGCACTATTCATTCATTGAACACCAAATTTATTCATTTGCATATTTGGTCAAAACATTTTTGCATACGAAATTTCAAAACAATCGGATGATTCCTTCTTGGTGCGTCGATTTTTTTTGTTATAGAGTGTAGATTAACTCATGTAGTGTTTCAGCAAACAATAATTTGAACAGATATATTTTAAGAGTGCAATCATAATAAAGTTAAAGGCTCTTGTGTTGCTATTTCCCTATGGAAATTTATTAAATGCTCTTTGCGAGTTTTAAATAAATGACGTTTTTAATTATTTTTTAATTTGATTTAAAATTTATTATGACGTTTATTAATTTATTTATTAATCATGACGTGTTTAATTTTGTTCGTATAAGATTTACAGTGTATGTTACACAAACACACATAAGACTTGTAGTCTTCTATAAATTCAAGAGTTTGTTCGTTATTCATCGTAACACACTAAAAAAAACCAAACACAACAACTTCGGTTCACCAAAACACTACAACTTGAAAGTTGAAGCGCAGAGAGATCCAAGGCTGTTGGTACTCCTTGCGCTACGCTGTGCGCGATGGAATACTGCTACTTCTGACTCATCTCGGGCATGCCTTGACGCATGCGTCCCTTGCGTCGATGCATGCGCTTAGTGCAAGCAAAAGCGCACACGTGTGGACATACCTAAAGATCCACTATGCAGCCTAGTGGCCTATGCAGAGGATTTCATGCTCACAGTGAAATGTGACACTCGTAGGCAACTCAAGAGTGTGGCAAACGACAATATTAAAAAGATTGTTGAACACGGGCGCTTTGTTAAGCTCCGTTTCAACTCGTCTTAGATTAAGGTATTGACCATCCTCTACGGAAAAGGAGCAAAAGGTAAGGTTGATCCGACCTTTTGTTGTGATGATCAGGAAGTTGAGGCGGTGAAAGAGATGAGATATCTGGGCATCCTCTGGGACAAAACCCACAATTTCACCGGACACTTTCACCAAGTACGCGCCTAAACTTTCAAGTTGGGTTTAAATCTTAGAAGAGTGGCAGCAAAAATGTATGCGCGCAGGCCCTGGTTGCTTAAGTGAATATATCTTGGGTTTATTGAACCCTCAGTACTCTTTGTTATCGGAGCTTGGGGAAACCGTCTCGACACAAAAATGTGCCAACTCGAACTCATCCACAGTGCAGCTCTTCTCCCAATGTCCAGGTGCTACCGCACTACATCCACTTGGGCCATGCAAATCTTGGCCGGCACGCTGCTTGACTTAAAAGCCAAACTTCGCTACTCTCAATTTCTACTCACTAAAACTACCTCTGAGGTGACCTTAAATGGAGAAACCTTATTGCCCACTTCAAGTGGAAAAAAGGACTATTGGCTGGAATGTTCACTCCGCTGATCGTTTTGCTATCCCCTATGATATCAAGCTACCGTGCAGAGATTGAAATTTTCAGACGGACCAGGGATAGAAGGTAGGTATGGAGCCGCCTTCGTTGTTACGTACTTTGGGCGCATCGTCGAAGAATACAAGTACCGTCTCACGTATAACGCTACAGTTTATCTAACGGAACTTGCGGCAATCGAAAAGGCATTTGAATGGATCCGTGACAGGCCACTCTATAATGCAAATAAGACTACCCATATCTATTCGGACAGCCTGTCTTCGCTTATGGCGTTGATAGATTCTTTTTGCACTCTTCCAGTAGTGCAAAACATCAAGTCTCTGTACAAAACGGTTACACGCTACCAGGGAATACGCATGCACTGGATTAAGGCCCATATTGGTTTAATTGGCAATGAAGCGGCTGATACCGCGGCTAAAAAGGCCACCAACAGAGAGGTGGTGCTCATCAGTGTCTTTAATTAAATCTCCACAAAAAGCCATGACATTCTCAAGATTCTTATGGAGTCGTGGGAACTACGATGGAGTGGAGATACAGTGGGCAGAAGAACGCACAAGTTCTTTCCCACACCAGATCAGACGACATGTGTACCACCCCATAACATCTGAGCTACTCACCAGACATGGTCGTTTTCCAGAACACTTCAAGCGCTTTGGAAAGTAAGTTTCCTATTTGTGTCATTGCGGAGAGACTCCCACCATTACATTTTCCACTGTAAACTAACTGAACACCTCAGGGGCGGACTCCACTCTTTAAAAGAGGCTACTAAAACATATTCACAACACACTCATGGTGGCTTCACACCAACGGCGACAGCGACAAAAACAGCTGTCTCTTCGCTTTGCGCATGCGTATTACAAACAAATTTTGTTTCTCCCGGTTCGTCTCTGTCGCTGTCGCTGCACTTTCAAGTCTTGGAGGAAGTTCAACTTTTGTCTCTGTCGCCGTGCTGACAGCCAATCAGAATAAAGCCTAATCCGGTTTCGGTTGATGTTTTTCACCCAGCAAGTAAAAAATTAATAATATCGAAATCCCATGGGCTCAGGAAGCTAAATACCTAGGTATTATCCTAGACAGAAGACTCACATGGAATCAGAACACAAAAAACGTTATCCATAAATTCCGAGACGTAAAACGTTAACTTTTCAACCTAATTGATCGGAATTCGCCAGTGACTATTGAAAACAAAATACTCGTTTACCTAAGCTATCTCAAACCAGTAATCACATACGCATGCCAAATTTGGGGATCTACTAATAACAAAAATATAAATTCACTTGAAATCCTTCAAACTTATACACACCGAACCATCTCCGAAGCAAGATGGTTCCAACGAAAAACAGAAATTATAAGACACGTTCTTAAAATTACCTCCCTTAAAACCCCTATCGCTAAACTTAAAAAAAAAATAAACCACGATATTTAATGCAGATAGCTGATTAAAATCTAACCCCTCTTTGAAGAGACATTATAAAGTCGCTCTCAGCACTATTTTTTCCTTGCCAAAAAATAACTAGTTTTTAACTATTCATTTTGTATCTGCAATAAGCTTTAACTGTCAACACAGCAACGTCCGAAATATGGGTCATTATTTCAAAGCACCTCCAGTCGCGGTCAGTACTTGGGAGGGTCACCACGCAAGCTCCCGCGACCGGCAATCTGTTTACTGATGAATACTACTTTTTAAACTTTTATTACCACTTCATAGCTACTCATTTAATTCCAAACAACTTATTTTATTTCTACTATTTTTTAAATTTTGGGCATTCCATTTTAGAATTAAGTAACTCCACCAAAATTGTTCTACCGGAGATAAATAGCCGTTAAGCTCGTCTAATAAGAATAAAAGGAGTTTTATTAAAGGCGGAGGAGACGTGATGTGTCTGCCATCTTGCAGAATCAGAAATAAATGTTTTGCTTTCGAAAAAGAAAGTTATGCGCATGCGTAAAGAAATTGCTGTCGCTGCTGGTGTGAAGGCTCTTTTAGCAGCAACAGAGACAAGCGACAAAATGTTGCCTGTCTCTGTTGCTGTCGCCGTTGGTGTGGAGCCACCATCAGTGTCACCAGGCCCTCCTGGCCCTGGGCAAATTTGTGACTGGGAAACTTACACTCTCGTTAACCCTAACTCTCCAAATCCCCACTCTTTTTGATATAAGGTAAGTCGGTAGGTATTTTCAAGTAGTAGTGTGATGATGCGATTGACTGTTGGCTTGAGGTCTTTGCTGGAGGCCCGCAGAGGGACGTGATGTATACTGTGAGGTATTTGTATCAATGCCGAATTAGACAAAGCATCTTAGCCCAAAGATCTTCGCGCTGCGGCTCAATTGGTTGAGGCAGACGCAGGTTATTATTTTGAAGGGAATAGTTAACCCGAATGAATAATTAACCTTCCTGTGGGATTTGTACGAAGAAGAAACCTTTGGGTTACGGAGCAAGTCTCCAGTTACAATTGTCCATTGGGCCGACCATGTTCACGTCCTGGCTTAGTCAATCATGGCGGAAACGGACTTTTCGAGCGGAGCATCAAAGGGTCTTTTCCTCTGTTTTCCTACTCGGGGACCTTCCCTGCTCTTGCAGCAAAATCTGATATACTTCAAAACGTGGTGACACGGAGGGAAGTGTGCCCCCAAATAACTGGAACTGGATGTACGACAGACGTGTCCGTGAGGACAGTGCAGCGAAATTTGGCGTTGATGGGATACGGTAGCAGAAGACCGACTCAAGTGCCCTTACTACCACGCCATCGGCTGCAGCGCCTCTTCTAGGCTCGTTAACATATTGGTTGGACCCTTAGATGACTGAAAAAACGTTGCTTGGTCAGATGAGTCACGTTTCTAGTTAAGAGCTGATGGCGCAGACCCCTCGAGGCCATGGACCCAAGTTGTCAACAAGGCACTGCGCAAGCCGGTGGTAGCTCCATAATGATGTGGGCTGTTTTTACATGGCATGGACTGGGTCCTCCGGTCAAACTAAACCAATAAATGACTGGAAATGGTTATGTTCAGCTACTTGGAGACCATTTGCAGCCATTCGAAGACTTTATGTACACAAACAACGATGGAATTTTCGAAGATGACAATGCGCCATGTCACCGAGTCAAAATCGTTTGTGATTGGTTTGAGGAACAATCTGGACAGTTCCAGCGAATGATTTGGCCACCTAGATCACCAGACATAAATCCCATTGAACATATATGGAACATGATCCACAAACATATATGGGAATGCCACGTCGAGTTGCTACTCTTCGCCGAGCAAAAGGAGGTATACCAGAACTTTTGGCATTCATTATATTTTCCAGTGTTACGCGCGCAAAGTGAATTACTTCATGTACTCCGAGAGAGAATGCTTCCTTAAAGTCAAATTTTTCTTTCATCTACATCCTGGAATGGCCATTGCTATTTAGAGAAGAGGGAGCATTAAAATTCCCTTCTAATTGTGTGGAGAGCATAATATAAGACAGGGTGCCTTTTCTTACTTCGCCCCTTGAGACTAATAGAAGCCATTATCAAATCTCTGCCTTTAGTTTTTATGCCGTCGATTGCAATAAGATAAATAAACATTACTATATTATAAAAATTATTATGGTACGAATTTAGCCTACTTTCTCCTAATTTAAATATGTAAATTTTGCTTTGGACAGAACAGCATCTGCCCTGCAAGGTTTCAACGAGGTTTTTAGTCATTAAAAAACTGACTGGATCTTGATGAGCAAGACGTCTAATTATAAGTAAAATTAGTCAGATCTCGTCGAAACCACTCAGGTGTTGACCACATTATCTGACCCTGGTTCAGAATTACAAGGTGCATCCTTATACCAATCCCTTCAGGGTTGATTTTAGACCGTCGCAAAAAGCACGTTATGTTGATACGGTGCGATATAAATTCAAATACCTAACCCGCTATGTTTAATACCATTAAATGTGTCTTATGAATGTTACAAGTCAAGAAGTGACACATCAGTGAGTTCATGAGAAGTTTATTCCAGATCACAAACGTTTCTTACCTATACACTAGAAATAAAACAGCTGTAAATCAACAATTCTCTCACAAATAAAAAGAGGTTATGAGTCTCAATCTGTAAAACATCAAGAATATTTTCAATTGATAGATTCATTGAATTACTTTCAGTCATGATGTTATATCCACCTTGTAAAAATAAAGTTCAATATAATAAAAGGTTATGCAGTTTCCTTACACCTACCTAAGGAAATAAAACAATTGCTTGAGTACAGTACAAATCCAAAAGTCATTTTGGAACTAACTGATTCTGAAAAATGTTGAAGAAATTTATAATCAGCACTTGTTGAAGGTTTTAAATCAGAATTTTTGTGTGAAGGAAAATTCTAAAGCATCTTTTGGGCATAATGTTTATAAATCATTCAATGCTGGCAGTCAGGATTTCTTTGTAACGTACAAATAAGTTCATTTTTATTTGTGTTTCAGACATTTCGTCCCATATCTTAATGATAGTTTTGTATTGTATCAAGGTATCAATTACTGTTCTGCATGTGTAAAAAGGCTAAAGCCTGTAGTGCAAAATTAAAGACTGAAAGTTTTGATATTTTTTTACAATGACAAGTATTTACTTTTTAATATTTTTAAAAAATACACCCGATAACAACCTTGGAAATCTCTAATATTTAACTCAATTACTATATATATATATATATATATATAAATTTTGCAGGCTTAATGCAAAATTTAGGCAAATATACCGATAGGTTTATTTTTTAGATTGGAATGTTTTTCTTTAGATATTTCATACCTAAATTTTTGCACACTTGCCATTTAAAAAGTATTTTTGTTTATGGGTCTACAAGTTATTTTAGTTTACAACGAAACAGCTATAAATTACAAATTTAAAAAAAAGCTTCATTTATAAAATTGCTTTGTCAAAAAACTCAAATGTGGAAAATGAAAGTGTAAGAATAGTTTTAGTTTTATTAAGTTTGTTTTCAGAGTAGAATATGATTGTTTAGAAACTTTCTGATGAGTTATATCATTATGTATACTGCGATTCAAATGTTTTCGTACATGCACATTAAAGAATATTTCTAGTCTATTTTCATCAGGCCAGTTAGACTTCCAAAATGACTAAGGATCTGTGTAGAGAGGAATGAAAACCTCTCTGTGGAGAACACATTCTCCAAACAGTCTAATCAAAGAAAACACAGAAACGTGATCCTTTTTAGTTTCTGGAAGGTAATATTACTAATATAGTAATTTGCAAAGGAACTTCTGAACATAAATGATGTGGAACGGCACAAAGTTAGGATGCAGTGGTGTCGATGCCTCCTACAGTACTTCACTAAGCAGCTAGACACAGGGACTCACTAACAGGGCATGTAATGTACATACCAACCAAATGCATAAGAATAAATTAGAGTACAATATTTTTTAAATATCGAATGTTAGAGGAAACCTTGGAAATTGCAAAGACCCATCATGAAGTATCACATTCATCGTCAGGCCGATAATGAAAGTCCTGTTAAATTAAAATTGTCCTGGCTTGCAAGGAAGGTTTTTGGTAATAGCTTCAGAACTCTACAAGTCGCCAAAACTCCCTAGAATATCCATAGGTGAATATGCATGAAGGGGAAATCCGAGGGAATTAGATAGACCATATCCCATAATATGAGAACTGTACACAGAAACCGTCTTCCAGAAGCAGCGGGCCGTGTGATGTGTTTCCAATAGAAGTGCAAGTGATGCGGTGGGAAATCAGAGACCTGAGAGTTCGTTTCTCCGTCTAGTAGAGCTACACTGTACAAAAACTGTTAACTGTTTTAGGACTTGGGCTCCTCATCATCACGTACAGAAATTGTGCTGTGATTATAAAGTCCTTTGGCCATTAACTGAAGAGCCAGGGGAGATCGTTTTAAAGACTTCTTCATTTTGGCCCGCTTGTTTTGAAACCAGATTTTAACCTGTAATTAAAAATAAATAGATTTAGTACAAGATATCCATAATATATCCCCAGAGATTGGTTGGTTCATTTGGATTTAAAAGGTAGATTAGGAAATATAATATTTGAAGTACATTGAATATAAAAATAAATATTTAAATACCACAATTAAATAGTGAAATGAGATTATGGACATCGTAATTTTAAAAGTTTTAATGAAGGTTAAGACATAAAAGGTAAAAAAAAATTAGAGGCAATTTAAAAATTTTATGCTTTACAAAATGTTAAAATATTTGGGCGAGGAATTTCGCTGATCAAATCTATCCTCAGATAAGAGATGCCAAATGCTAATCAACTTCGAAGAACAGCTGGAAAACCCACCTCCGGACCAAAGAACCCAATTACCATTCTGTCAAAAAGAAACCTTTTTGTGAAACAGTCTGCAAACATTCATATGCCTCTTTATATAAGGTTTTTAATTAATGTAGCACTAGAGCAACACAAATTATTATTTAGCGACAGTCCGAGATTAATCCTGAAGCAAAAGATTCAAGGACACGTAATACAAATCTTATGGCAGCTTTAACTGAATCAGTGAAAGAAAATCAAAATCCATGTTTTTATTGAAATTTTTTAAGTTTAACACACAATTATCTAATAAAATACTTGGAGGGCCGTATCTCGTTTGTTGTCAGGGTAAACCAGTCCAATACATATTCTTAAAACTAAACAGTAGAAATCAAAATGCACAAATCTTATAGAAACACAGAGAAAAAACAGCAACCGTGCCACTAACTGCAGAGTTTGGAAAAAAACTTCTTCATTTCATGATATTGTTCGAAAAGGCTAGGTGTATGATGCTTACCTATCTATCAGGGAAAGATGAACAAAAATGTTCTGTTATGAAGTTTTTCACCCTATTGTTTCCATCGATGATAATGAGAAGACAATAGAAACTACGTTTTTAAAACCAGACTAAGTACGGGTGTCGACATTGTAGACCAAATGGTACGCTTGTACACTACAAAATCGGGATATCATCGCTGGCGTATGGAAGTATTTTTTAAATATTTTAGTCATGTCGATGGTAAATGTTTAGGTTTTACATAAAGAAGTGACGAGAAAGTAGAAACTTAGCAGGAGAAATTTCATCCTGCACCATTATCAAGAGCTTTGTACTCCATATGTGGCATCTAAAATGAATGCAGCAAATACTCAGATTTTGCAACAGGTAGTTATAAAAGATTTCAATGCAGTGGAGATTTCGCGTGAAACTACACGAAAAATAGCTGCACAAATTTCAGAATTTGTCAAGGCCTCAAGTTTTCATGTTGAAGTGTGGAGTGCCAGCTCAGGTGTTGTTCCCATCAATTGACAATGGTTTTAAATTACGAGATGTTTTTTTTCTATTGGTTTTTATGGCTCAAGGGCCACATTTGGCCATGGCGTTTTCTTTGGATCTCTCCATTAGGGATTAATCTCAGACCATCACCATTAGCCCAGTAGTGTTGCTCCAGTGCTCAGTTAATTAACTATCTACCTATAAATTACATGACATTATAACTTTTTGTACCTGCGATTCATTTAGTTGCAGTGTGTGAGAAAGATTTTTCCGACGGTTTTCAGTCAAATATCGATTGGATTCGAATTCTTGCCGTAAACGAGCTAATTGTCCTTCCGAAAATGCGGTTCTGGGCCTTTTGCAGTCTGAAGATTTCGACGACTTCGATTTCAGTCTCCGTGTTCTTGGACCTGAAAGAAACAGATTACATAAAGATTTGTTGGTTGGGGGTTTTATAGTGCAAGGAACCTATTTGGCCATGCTGTGTCATACACAATACATGCAATATCAAGTGATAGATATACAAAAACAATGAAAGTTTTACTGACACAGAAAAAACATACCCAGGGAGGAATGCACCTGATAGAAAACGAACCTATGCCGCCAACAACTCGAAGGTTGCTAACGCAGTGGAAATATCCACTGAGCTATGACGGCTCCAATTACTTGAAGAAAAGATACGACCCACGGTAGAATCGTTGAAACAAAATATGGTCAGTTAGATCTCAAGATTGTTGGGGGCTTTGACGTTTATGATCTAACGAGTCTTCTGTATTTTACATAAGGTATATGCAGCTGATTCTTCGAGATTGAAACATAATGATAGGGAGGGTGTAATTATAATTTTAATCCTGCATCTAGTTAATAAAATATCTAACTTAAAATATCTTTGTCAATCAATTACAATTATTTGTCTTACGATTCTTCGATTGTTGGGTGCTTTGAGGTTTATGGTTACGACAGTTGTCAAACCTTTGCCTCTATTGTTCAGACTTTTTATTTTGCTTATTGGTTGTCAGAAGAGTGGAGTTGTTGCGACTTAGAATTTGTTAGTAGAGATTAGAAATTGGATTTATTGGTTATCATTTGTCTTGTTATGGTTAGTTAGATCTAACTCACAACCAAAACATTCTGGCTCTCTTATCCTGGCCAGATTCAAGTTTTACATTCAAAATCTATTTGTGGCTTACTTATAGCTTTCCACTACAATTAGTCCCAATACCACTGCAGGCCAAAGTGAGGACATTTAAGCCACAGTCTGATTTAAAAATTCTTTCATGGATGTTATAATTCATGGAGAAGTCACAATTGTGACATTTCAAAGAGAAGTATGAACACGGTCCATATCGGGAATCATACCAGGTTCCATATAAGCTAAATGTAATCCAGAAGCAGTGTTTGGGACATGGAAGCTCTAAAAATATTTTGATTAAAGTTCCAAGGTTGAAAATTCGCGACTACAACACAGTTCTTCATTCAAAACTTAAGCTTGAGCTTTTTAACTTTAATTTAGTAAAGGATTACCAACTGGAGGATTGCGAGTTCGAATCCAACCAAAGACCGTGAAGTATAAAGGTGTGGTCCACATTTAAAATGTCGTGACCTCACGTTGGCGTGGAAGTTTGGACAGTAGGCTGCCAGCTCATGCGCGACCTCGTCATATGATCAAGGTTTAAAATTATGTTGTGTTTTCATCTGATCTTTCCCTTCAAGTTTGATCTCGAACCGTTACCAAACGCACTGTCTGTTCCTCTCTCAGTGTAACGTTAATTCAAATACCTACCTAGCTTAAGTTTAGAGATAGCTGCTTAAAGAGATAGATGGTTCCAGCTTTGAAACACTGGCTGTGCTCACTCCTTCACAACTCTTATTCTTCCGTGTGGGCCGTGGTTGCCCGGTTGGAATACTTACGGCCATATTCACAAGTCTCGAGTTAACTCGAGGATCAGTTGATCCGCGAGTAAGAGTTAACTCGAGGATTATCAAAAACGGTATTCTCAAACGGCGTGTTAAGTGATCCGGAGATTAAAATGAGACGCTCGCTCTGATTGGCTCCTCACGATCACATGATATTTGTTTACATTGGTTAGGACGCTCGAATCTGCATTCATACTGATCAAGCCCGTACTTCGCCGTAGAATTGATTCCAAATTGTGAATAAATAGGACTCGCACAGCATTTTAATATGGGTTTGGGAAAAGAAATGCAAAGGTATTTAATCTCAAATTGGAATTTTATGGAAACCTAAATTTGGCAAGAAAGAATTGTACACAATGTCTTGACAGATGTATGTAATCTGATTATCTTTGTACTTGTCAGTATGGGTGTGTGTTGGTGTCGTGACAAGTAACTTGCATTATCAATTTTCTGTCATTCGTAGTAACTCAACAGAATAATTTTAATTCTACGACGAATTTGTATCTGCCATGGTCGTTTTCTACCGTTCGCTCTCTCCGGCTTAGAGGACAGAGGTGGCGCCATCTATCTTTTCGCTAAGCTGCTTGGTTAAGATTACGCAGCTATTTTTATTTTCATTTTTCTTTTGAATTTCAATAAAAATATGTTTAAATTTTTCCATTTAAGCAATTTTATTATGAGGAGATTAGCTGCTAGGTAGTAGGTGCTCCGTAATGACAGATCCAGTTCAGTCGTCGCAAGAATTCTGTAATTGAGCATAGAATGAAATGTGTCCTCCATTTTCTTTTTCCAAAAAGATGGTACTGCGCATGCGTTAAATGTAACTCGCGAGTTAACTCGCCGATTTCGGAGGATCAAAATGTAACACCGAAACGGCAGTTTAAACCACGGATCAGGACTTGTGAATACGGTTTTCTCGATAACTCGCGGATTATCGTTGATCCTCGAGTTAACTCGGACTTGTGAATACGGCCGTTATTGGTTTAGCAACCGGAGGGTTGCGCGTTCGAATCCAACCAAAGACCACCGTTTACAAAGGGGGCTGGTGCATGTCAAATCTGTCATGAACTCAAATTTTCTCACGTTGGTGTGGTGTGGAAGTTTGGAGAGTGGAGTGCCAGCTCCGGTGTGATCTCGTCATCTGACCATAGTTCCTCGGACCGTCGTTAATAACCCGCTGTTTTGCTCCAGTGCAACGTCAATTAATTATTATTAGCATTACGATAACAGTCATAACGGTAATTGCCAATTTCCGTAGTATTTTGTAAATGTAGGATTGACCATTTCTGTTCTCAAACGGGCTCTCGCTCTGTCCTTTTTCAGCTAACAGTAACGATCGGCCTTAAATATCTGAGGGCTTGATTGGATTGATCCCAGACAGTCACCAGTAGCCCGTTGTGTTGCTCCAGTGCGATGTTAATTAAAATACCTATCTTCAGTGAGTTTAGAGCAGGAGTCTTTAATCTTTTTTTTTCATAGCCTGGAACCCTTCTACCTTACAATATTCTTCAAGGAACCTTAAATTTAGATGATAATTTAAGAGTGTTTTGCAAACTTGTGTTACCTACTCAAGTTCAACCTAAACATGCTTTTACATATCACAAAAACCTGTGTGTAGACTATCCCCGGGGAAAAAATGTACTCGCAGACCATTCTTTGAGAAACACTGCTTTAGAAAGTGAAAAAAATAAAACTTTTTATTTTCTATGAAACACATAAATACAAAGCAAATTTTTACACCCAAACCCAAGGACAAAAGAAATATAATGGTAATAGTAATGGTAATTTCAGTTAACGTCGTACTAGAGCAACACAACGGGCTATTGACGACGGTCCGGGATCAGTCCCTTAAGGGAAAGATCCGAGGACAACACTTCGTAATTTTGAACCACGGTCAGATGACGAAGCAACACCTGAGCTGGCACCCCACTCTCCAAACTTCCACGCCAACCCAACGTGAGGACTTTCGGCCACGACAGATTTAAGGTGCACCAGCCGCCTCTACACCATACGTTTACAAACATCCATGCCCGGACCCGGATTCGAACCAGAAACCTTCCGATCTAGAGGCTAACACCTTAACCACTATACCGGTTGGTCGGCAAAGAAATATAAAGTTCCATCAAATAAAATTTAATACAAAAAAATCCTCAGTGATAAAGTTTGGGATAGTTGTTTCATTAATAAAATAGTTAAATTTAGTCTCACTAGTCTGTCCCATAAACGCGGGGAACCCTTCAAAACGCTTTTGGAACCCGAGGGGTACCGCGGAACAAAGGTTGAAGAACCCTGGCTTAGAGTATTGATTGCCTTTGAAGTGGCCAATACTCTCTTTTCTCCTCGGCGATATTCTTTATAATTTTTTTAACAAGGTAGGTAGTAAATTAACAACTGCAAGAATGGGGTATAGGCGACTCTGTCTAGAGAATCAATTCCTAAAAGAAAGATCCTTGTCCTCACGCTGGCGTGGTGTGGAAGTTTGAATAGTGAGGTGCTAGCTCAGGGGGTGTGGCCTCGGCATCTGACCGTGGTTCAAATTTACACGGTGTTGTCATAGGATCTTTCCCGTTGGCATTGATCCCACATCGTCGTTAATAGCCCGTTGTGTTGATCCAGTATGACGTTAATTAAAATACCTACCTACCTAAAGAAAATATCCATTTTTTAAAACAAGGTGAGGTAAAAGAGAAGGGGTAATTTTAATTAACCCTTCCTTAGTACTAGTCTCCCTTCCAGTCGTACTAGAGAAACACAGCGGGCTATTGACGACGGTCGTCCGGGAACAATACCCTCAGGGAAATATTCGAGGACAACACCACGTAATTTTAATGATGTCAATGATGCATCGCCTGAACTGGTACCCCACTCTCCAAACTTCCAACTCAACCCAACTTTCGGACGCGACAGATTTAGGGTGCATCAGCCGCCTCAACACCATACGCTTACAAATGTCCATGCACTAGCCCGGATTCGAACCAAGAACCTTCCGATCTAGAGGCTAACACTTTAAACACCAGACCGGTTGGTCTGCAAAATTCAAGAAAGAGCCGAAAGTACTCGATTGACGGTTGCGAGCAATCTCAAATGCTGTTGGCGCTACTAGCAACATCAAACAGGCAAACCATTGTATGCATTTAAATATGCTTTCCTTACAAATAAATGTCGTCAATAGCCCGTTGTGTTGCCCTAGTACGACGTTAACTAAAATTACCATTACCATTGTAAATAAATTAATTCACAGCAACGACCCTAAGCGCTTCTTTACTTTGGGAAATAAATTATAGAAATAAATAAACTGGCCATTTTTTTTAAATAGAGTGAATTTGCATTAACATCAATAACATAAAGCAATTCTGAGTACAAAAGTGAACTCATCTATTGAATGATATTTTTATTTCCTACGATGGCCACCACTTTACTGGAACGTGCATTGCTTATGAAGCTCTTTACGAAAATAAGGGATACATTGCTGCTACTTCAGAAATTTTGTTGTGAGGATTCATGAAGACAAATAGCTCCGAAAGCTCTAAAAAAAGTAACTCGATTTGAGAAACTGGACGTTTGGCTGTTCAATCTGATTAAGGACGCAAACCTATCACTTCGACAGTCGTTGAATGTGTTACTACTGCTGTTGTCAAACAATGAATCATGTTGCTGTTTCCAGTAGTTGGTTGCATCTACCACAGAGTGAAAAATTATGAGAAAGTTGGTGTTTTGTTATCCGTGTTTGATTAGCCCCAATCAACAGGTGCTGGCCTACGACAGAGAAAAATGACATTTACGCGCACCGTCCTTGTCAGAATCAAAGTGGAAAGTTCGGGAATTTGGAAGATCCTAGATAGAGTTCTATTTCTTTAAAACTGAACCCCCACAACAGTCGTATTCGGTACATTGAAAATCTGTACGTTTTCATATGTTATTGCATCCATGTATGGTTAGTATAATACGGCTTCACAGCCTATTATCACGGGCCCATTCTTCAAAACATAAAACAGATAATACGCTTTTACGTTCCACTGATTTGCTCTTTAATTGTTGTAAGTGATGGACTGAAAGCATTTACATTTCATCCGGAATATGATTCGTGGAAGTAACCCCGACATAATTCGACCTTACCCCAAAGCAGTTTAAAGAAAAAGCCGAGGCAGAGTGTCTTTAAAAAAGAAAGAATGCACGGATGCGCGGTGTTCTAATGATGACTATGAAGAATTGAATTTAAGAGATGCAGGGAGGGGGATGAGCCATTTTTCTTATACTCTTAGAGGAAGTGATGGACAAAAACAGTGTGAATAGAAAATGTTATAGATGCAGAATTATTAAGATAGGAAAATACAAACACCATTACGTTGCTTAAGAGTTTTAAACATTAGTAATATGAATCTAGCTGAGTTTTAAGGGGAAATGGTCAACTGAAAGATGTTTTTGCCAAATTAGCCTGTTTCTGACATTTTTGAAAGTGAGGTTGTGTTAAGAAATTATGTAGCCCATGTACAATACAATAGTTGGTTCTGAGGACCAATTAACGCGAATATATATTCCAGTGGACTTCGCCACGTCTTTCATATAAACCATCATCTGAGTAAAAATTTTAAAACTATTTCAATAAGATATATGAATTTCTACTAAATTTATGCTTCAATTTTTTTTATTTATTTTAGTTAAGCTGTCATAAAATTCTTAAAATGTGTTTTATTAAGATGAATACCTTGGTGGTAATCAACTAACAGATCAAAACAAGTAAGAAATAAATTGGAAACGGTCTTGTTTAAGGTGTACATCTACTGGTCCAAGGTATAGTATTGTATAATCCAACGTAGTTGTACCTAGGAAGAATTATCATAACCGTACAAGGATGTTTTGTCTGAAGTGCTCGACAGCACACTACTTCGTGAAAAGATTTGCATTAATGGCTAAAAATCTAATGCATTTCTTTCAAAATTTCTAAGCTGTTGAAAAAATTATATCGTGCATAAGACATAGTGAAAATTGATCTAAGGTAAACACCGACACATACAACTGTAAAGCAGTCGACATTATTATGTCGTAAGCAAGTTATAGCTAACTATAGGAGTTTAAAATCCGGAAATTAACTACCGGTTCCTTGGTTTGTTCATTCTTTTAGTATCTCCTATTGGAAGTAAAAACTGATTGCTTCTCTATTCCAAACCAATTTTTGGGAGAAAATAAATTGATATAATTTTGGCTGATTGGGTTGGGTTTTATAGCGCAAGGGCCTTACTTGGTCAGACAGTCAAGTGAACTTTTACTGACAGAATAGAGAAATATACACAGAGAGGAATTGAACATGTGCCCCTGCAACTCGAAGGTTGCTAAGGCAGTGGGCAAACCCACTGAATCATGGCGACCCCCTACCCAGAAGGTCAAAGGAACAAATCTTATCCAAAGTCAACCAACCTAAGCTCCTAGAAGGGGTTGAATTCCACCGTCTCAACATAATAAAGCACCAAAACATTAAATCATCCAAAGTTAACCAAGTCCAAACCCATTAAGGGGGTAAAAGTCCACTGTTTCCTCATAATGAAGCAACAAAACGGAGAGTGGGGTGACTGAAGGTATGCTACCAAAAGTAAGGGGTGTTCGTTGTTTCACTTTAAGAATTAAAACGTAAGAAAAAAATAATCTGCTTCCCAAAATTACTCAAATTTTCAAAAAGCAGTAGTAGTCACAATTTATTGTACCTAAATTTCCACAATTAGGGTGTCAAATACGTACCATCATGAGCACGTCCTAGGGGACTGAACCATTTTGACTAGTCGATAATTTTATGAAGGGGTGCCAGCACAGTTCAACCTGTACCCATGATAGTACATATTTAATATGCTAAAATTGATATTTAGGGATAACAGAGTGACTGCTACTTCAGTGTTCAAATTTTGATCTAGAATATTTTCACATTTCCGTGAAACATTCTTTCCTTAAATTTCAATCTGTACTCACTTGTCTAGTGGTTAGCCCTTTTGTTACTCATGTGAATGTGGACTTTGAAATTGAAAACTTAAATTTTATAGTTAGTCTAAAATAAATGCTGTTTTGTTTCGACTCCATGTATCTGGTGACAATTGTCAGTACAGTGTATCTCAAACAACAAACGAATCATTCCACATGCTATGTGGTACAAAAAAAAAGAACACTAAAGTGCCTCGTGGCACTTTAGTTTTCTTTTTTGTACCACATTGGACGTATTAGATTTACTCGAATGAAAAAAATGTTAAGGTGGGCACACACATTGTAGATGTTAGTTATTGGGGGGGAAAAAAAACACTTTTTTTTTTTTGCGAGATTAAAAACACACTAACAAGGAATAGAAAACCCTGACCCTTCTGCAGGACTCACAACGTGCAGACATACTATCCATTTCTGTAACTTTTCTCTACGTAACCCCCATTCACGATAGTTTGCGGAACTCATTAGCCAAATTTTACAAATGAAATAGGTAAGCAAATGATTTATTTACTAAAAACCATTTACCATAGAGTTCAACTAATACTTAGAGCTAAATAACAAACGAATCAATAAAAGTTAATATAATATATTGAAGACTTAAATTTTACGTGGTAAAGTAATCATACAAGGTAACCTATATGGTCAGAAAAAAAAATTTCGTGCACGTTTTGATCGTGAATCTGATAAGTTGATCTACGTATTTACTTAAACCTCCAGGTGGTTGTCTCCACTAGTCAACCTAGTCAGCTTTGCTAATGAAAGACGGGGTGTATCCCGTTATTTCCAAAACTGACTAGATCTTGAAGAACGAAATATCTCGCCATCAGAAGAAAGCTAGATCTTGATCTCGTAATCATGAATGAAAATAGGCAACATCTTGAGGACGAAATATTTAGTCATTATCAAAATTGGTCAGATCTTGATGCATGAGATACCTCGTCAAAACCGTTTGAGGGGTTAAATACATTAGAAGCGTACAATGCCGGCCCTAAGCCGATTTTCCCCAAATAGGGCCCAAACACTTCAAGGGGCCCGTCATAAATGGTATTTGGAAAAAATGCACTTATTAAAAAATATTTTGTCCCAAAATTATTTAAACGCACTTAAGTGATTATTTTTATTTTGAAATGTTTGTACTGTCATCTACTTAATCAACTCCATTTTCCAAATAGCGTCATTCAACTCATCATTTTTTTCAACTATTTTGCGGGGCCCTTCAGAGATTGATCGAATCGGGCACCTCACTTCATACGTATAACCCTGGAAGGGTGTGCAAAAAACAAAACAAAAAAGGAAATAGTTTGAAGACTGAAGATACGAAAAAACCGTTTTATTAAAAATAAATTCCGTGTGGTCCAGATTTTTTCAGTACCAAATTTTAACTCGCATTCCATGTGTTCATTCCTGGATGAAAAAAATACTTTTGATAGTCTATTTATGTAGAAATAAACTCCTACGCCATTTCCTTTCAAACAAGCGAGAATAAGGTTGTATGTTAAAGATAGTTCTCCGGTAGCCAGCTTGGAAGGGGGAACAGAGAGTTCTGTCACCCATTTCCGTTATTAGTTTTTGTTTCTCCCCTTTTTTCTGTCAATTGATTCACAGGATTGAAAAAACTATGTCACATATTTTCTCTCCCATTTTCATGTGCAAGCCGGAAAAATTCCTCCTTCGGAATTCTTTTATGTAAAGAGGGAAGACTAAAAAAACAGGGACGCGACGAATTCCAGATTTCAGCTGCGGTATTTATACTAATTGTTACTCCGAGCAAATTGTTCAGCAAAAAGTTAAGCAAAGAAAAAAGGAAAAGATAAAAAATTCATCGTAAAAAAGCATCGTTTTTTTCAACGTTTGCTTCCATGAAATGCCTAGTGCAAAGACCATATTTTAAAATTTTGTCCCAGACTAATTCATTTTTACGCTATGATTGTTTTTGTGTCGCCGGTGAACGCCGCTTAGAAAACAATTAACTTCTTTCTCCTTTAAAGAGGCTTTTTAATAGTGCTTTTTGTGCGTTTTTTGCGCTTTTACATTCTTCAAGAGCCTTCCCTCCTCTGCAAAGGTCAAGCGAAACGTTTAACCAGAGAATTTCTGAGCGCAAATATAAAATATGTCACATTTTTCTCTCCCCATGCAAGTTTAGATTTTCCATTGTTTTGCTTTTTTCTAATTCTAGATCATGTGCTTTTAAAATCAAGTCTCAGAAAAGAATTTATTAAACTAGTGCTGAGTTTTTTTTTCCCTCCTCGATAGTTTAGGCAGTCATGTGATTTCTGTTACCGTGTTATTGGTTGTACGCTGACATTCCTTTGAAGGAAATGTAAGAAAAGCGTCTTAATCATTTTGAGCTGTAAATAGTAGAATTTCATAAGTGCACACTTTATACCCTTTAGAAAAATTGGCGTAGCTAGAGAAATTTAGTCATCAAAACTAAGAAGAAATCAGCCACGTCATTGTTAAACATGTATGGCATGTTTTGACTTTAGAAGAGTAATTTATGTATTTCACCCTCTGAGCCTTACGAGATTATCAAGTAATGTATGGTTTTCCCCCACAGCACACGTAATGATTAAATAACCGTATCTATTTGTTGAAAGAATCCCTGGAAAGGTTCTATTCGCCAGGAAAGTAAAAACTGCTTAGAAGCCATCCAGAGAAGATTGCAGGTTGCAGAACGGATATTGGTTAAAAGAATCCTTGGAAAGTTTCTATTCGCCAGGAAAGGTAAAAACTGGTTAGAGCCATGCAGAAAAGATCGCATGTTGCAAAACAGATATATGGGTCGAAACTCTCAGAAGGTTAAGATCATGGTCATCAAAAGCAAATTACCACAGTGTATTAACCCACCTGGTGGTTTATCAGATCTTGATGACGAGATAGCATTAATGAAAGCAAACTTAATGAAAGCGTTATTTGTGAAGCGTCATTAATGAAAGCATACTTTGAAAGATCAGTGTTACTTCTGTATAACTGCCACACAGAAATTGTCTGTATTAGCAGTGTATCGAATATAAGGATGAAAGTTAGTTGGTTGGTTGGTTAGGGCCTTATGGCGTAATCTCCAAATTTGGATAAGCTGTGCAATGCCCAAGATAAAATAATAGATCCAATAGAAACATTAAAAAATAGTTGGTATTAAGAATCAAACTGAAAAGTTTTCTGACAGGATAAAAGATCGCAAACCCATGTCAGTTAACAACAGGAAGTTGAAACGAACATCGCGGCTTAGTGGGTGTGTACACTGCGTTAGCAACCTGCGAGATGTAGCGGTTCAGGTTCGATTCTTGTCAGATGCATTCGTCATTGGGTGTATTACTCTCTTACTGTACTTTATATGCCAGTAAAACTTTCTGTGTGATTAGCTATTACTTGATGTTGTATGCCTTGTGTCTGGCACAGTCTGACCAAATATGGCCCTTGCGCCATAACCCCCCCCCCAAAAAAAAAAAAAAAAAAAAAAACCTAATAGAAGATACCTGTGTGTCTGATGCGCAGGAGAGTTACATTACATCTCGGAATGTCGATAGTTTTGACTTGGGTTTTATGGCACAACGGCCATATTTGGCCAAGCTATGCCAAACACAAGATATACAATGCCAATCAATTAAGGGGGAAACGAGAAAGCAGGGGGGGGGGTATAAAAAGAAGGGGAGGACAGTTCGCTGGGGAACCGAGAAGAATGGAAAGCAAAAAAGTACGAGAGAAAAGAAAACATTTATTGGAATAACTTGTGAGTGTGTAAAGGCAAGCCATAAGTAAGGAAACTTGAATATAAAAGCTCCAACAAAGGAACCTGTGCACTAATGATTGAAAGAGGCAATGAAATCGTGTGCTGCAGGAACTGAACACGGCTGGCAATATTGTCCGATACTCTTCTGATATTAGACTTAAAGGCAGAATATTTTGTCAGCAGAGTTTGGCACGAAACCTATCAGAACACGGATACAGAGACGTTGGCAAGACTTTTAAGAAAATTGCTATCCGATCGAAGAGATTGAGAAGGTGTTTATTGCAAGGTGGAAAACACCAATCATCGGGTAAAGGTGTCAAGAAGCTTCTTTCTTATATTGAACCCGCGGGAGAGGGCAAATGAATTGCAGTCTAAGCTTCGAGTCCCAAGGGATGGGGAATGAAAAGTTGATGCTATTACTTCCCGAGATTAATGATTTGGAGCCGAGCCACTCTCCGATTTTGTTTTGCTTTATTTTTTGATATTTTTTACCGTCCTTTCCTTTCCTTTATTAAAATCGCTACGTTCCATCCCCAAATAAACCGAAGGAGCTTGTTCTGACATCCCTCTTCAGGGCAACAAGAGGGTCCAATATTCAATCTGCGAATTAACGTCGATAAGAGTTCGCGTCTTCATGCAGACGCGACAGTTAATCATATGATTCGTCTTTAAAAGATTTTATTCCCTGAAAAGATGCATGAATAGAAAGATACTCTGAAGGACTGATGGTCTATGATAGCAATTTTCAGCATTTTTTATCTCATTCCTTCTCATTTATCTCATGACGCACGTAAACCAATTACTAACGTTTTGCAACATGCCAAAAATACATCGTTTTTTTTTTTTTTTCCGAAATTTAGTTGTTAATTTTTTAGTATTTTTTGACAAAAATAAGAATAAACTTTTGATTTAGAGAGAGAGAGAGAGAGAGATTTGAAAAATTATAATAGTAATTATCTACCATTTTCGCTCCAAAGGGGTTTTAAAAATATTTCTGTAATATTTTATCTATGATACTTGTAATAAAAAATTCTATCGAAAATTATTTCTACGGGTATTAAAAATATTTGTGAATCAATTGCCAGAAGGTTCAAAATTAAACCGTTTTGAAATTAAACCAATGTTTACACAATTGAAAACATTTCACACCTGGAGGTTATTATACCAGTGCCGCTCTTGCGGCACACTGGTTGAAAATCGCTGGTCTATGAAATTTATAAGCAAGAATTATGAATAGACTACCGTTCTGTTTCGCTAAACGCAAAGTGGACAGCAATGGGTACATAACCACTGCTCTCGTGTCCTTGCCTGACGTTTTGGATAGCAAAAATATATCCTAATTTTGCGGTAACTTTTAAATAACCTTATTGGTAGTGGTACGTTCCAGTAAGTAAAGAGTTTCTTTTGATCTCTCTCATCCTTTACTCTAAATTAAAAAAAAAACGAATTCCTAAATGTTGAAACAAGTATACTTTTAAGTAATTAGTAATCTGCAAATGGATTCGAGACAACTATCCACTAGTATGCTACAGATTTATCACTAAATGTAATTTCAGAGGAATAAAAAGTTGTGTACAAAATTTAATGGAACCTGTATAGAATTCCCGTGTCAAGGTGAATAATTATGAAATAGGTTAGTTAGGTTGGGGTTTTATTTGACCTTGCTGTACCAATCATAAAGTAGACAACGTCAAGTAATGGATGTACGACGTTCAAGGAAAGTTTAACTGGCACAGAAGATGTAGGCAGGAAGGTATTTTAATAAACGTCACACTGGATCAATACAACGGGCTATTGGTGACGGTCAGGGATAAACCCCAGAAGGGAAAGATCCTAGGACAACACCACGTAATTTTGTACCACGGTCAGATTACGAGGTAACACTTGCTGGCACCCCACTTCCAAATTTAAGTGTTTGCTGACTAGAAGATTTTGAGTAACTCCTTTTCAATGCTAAGCTCACGATTTCATAACCCACGGCATATTTTCATTTCCATTGTCGGATGCTCAGGACGAGAACGCACTTTCTTGGATACCCGCGCACACACACGAATTTGAAACATTCAGTCACTCACATCGCATTGGTGTGTTACCTAACGCAAAATGCAGATGAACGATTTCACCAATATCTAACATTTCCGAATAAGTATACTTATTCATGGAGAACGGTCGGTTGAAAACACTTTCCCCCTTGGAAAGCCACATGCTGATGTTTGTATGATTCGAAATTCCTTCCTCGTCGAGGGCTTGGGGAGGGGAGACCAGCTGATGCCACCGCGACACAGAAGATGCCAGCCATTCAATACTACAGCAGTTTTCCATTCCATCCGATGAAATTTCGAGCCTTCCTAGCATTCCCAAGCGCTTCGACATTTTCGAGATCTTTTCGCACCTAACGCACGACTCGGGATCGGTGAGGCGTCCAGCATTGCGTAGACAGAATATTAAAAAATGTCTCCGAAGAAAAAGGAATGGAATCTGGCGGGTTTTTTGGGAGTAGGGGATACGGGACTTTGCATCCTATTCGGATATTTTTGCGCTCTTTATAGTCGTAGCAAAACGTCACTTCGAAAACTTTGCTCTTTTATGAGTGTTTCTGATTTTGCCAGCTCATCTGGAGGGAGGAAACGGTGCCTTTTCTCCTTTTGTCAAAAGTGTCTTGTTTTGCAATCGCCCTTTGGATAGTCAACTTTTAAATAACCACACGATATAATACGGACACTAGGTAAGTTCTACTGAATTCATCTTACCGGGATAAGAAACTAGAAAATATTATATGGGAAACGAGTGAGGAAATGGCGGAGGATTGAAGAAATTTAGTCATCAAAACTCGCAGGAAAACCAGTCACGTTATGGTTAAACATGTATGACAAATTTGGGCTTCGGAAGTATAATTTATGTATTTAATCTTCTGAGCGCCACAAAATTTGCGAGTATTGCAGTATTGCAGAGAGTAATCCCATGACACACATAATGACTAAATAACCACATGTATGGTTTGAAAGAATCCTAGGAAAGATTTTATTAGTCAAGAAGGTTAAAACCGGTTAGAATTCATGCAGAGAAAACTGGAGGTTGCAGAATGGAGAGATGTGTGTTAAACCCTCAGAGGGTTACGGACAGAAAAGATAACTCACGAAAATTGAAATATAAGTAGTTTTTAAAATCTTCATCATCAGAATGAAATAAAAAGATATTGATCTTAAAAACTACTATCAACAACTTCATTTCATACACATTGCTAATCGAGGTTGTTATATGTAACTACACATGATCTCGGCTAAAAGATTTGATTCTTCCCAATTTTCAAGCTGATGTAAATACTACTAGGATTTGAAGAATTGTATTTGAGATGTATGGCGAAAGGTTGTATTCGATTCAAAAGGGTTTAGAAGTGCATATTCTAAAGTTTTTACCTATAATTTTGTGTGAAGTATAATTGCAAATGGAATAAATGTTTTACTACTTTCCTAAATGTTCTTATCTGTATTTAAGTGCCTAAGAGTTAAAGTCAATGGGAAAATATGTAGTGCGAGTTTACAAACTCTTCGCATTAGATACTTCTCGACTTGAAGAATAAAAATAAGTTTTTAAAATTAAACATTCACATATTATTTCTCTTTAAATCAATAAAATAATTATTGTAATTCGGATTTAAAGCTTTATTAAAAAGTACAAATGATTTCGTTTTCTTTTCAAAACTGTCTTTCTATTCTCCCAAAGAATGTTTTAAATTCGTAGAAGATATCTGGTTTTGTCAAAATTCTTTCCCATTTACATTATTCAATATTCTAGAAAGGAGCCAAGGAATAAAATATCCTAGGAGAAATATCGTGAGTTTCGAATAGTGAATTCTTTTCTTCAAGATAAAAGTCAGGGGTACATTCGTCTTTTAAGTTTCTAAAAGAAAACCTAAAACATATGTTACATCTATTTATTCAAGTTTGGATCTCGAATTTGAGAAAACGTGTACAGATTCTTATAGAATGCATTATGTTAGATTAAAGCAGTTTTGTTGAACAGACAGTATCGTATAATTGTGAATCAAAATAAATTCTTATAAGATTTCAAGCCTATATATTAGTAAAATTATCCTTAAATTTACAGGTCATAAATTATTTTAGTGTGATAATTAGCTTGAATTACTAGGATCGTAACTTAATTCCTACTAATCTTTTCAAAACTAGCTGTTTTCCATTCGTCTTTTCCCGGACCGTCGTCAATAGCCTATTATTTTTCTCCAGTGTGACGTTAATTAAAAAATATACCTACCTACCTCATTCGTATTTTGGTTGTTTAAAAGGCAAGAATTTTAAATAGGATTGTGCATCATACAAGCCAATTATCTGCTTAAAATGGCTTATCGCGTAATATGAACTTTGTATGTAAAAAACGGTTTAGAAGTGGTAGAATACATACAGATTAGTGAATGTGAAGCGACTTTGATTCAGACAATTACATGGACATGCACACTTACACGTTTGGAGACATGTACACACATAAACAAATAAGTTTTTTCCTTGATCCAGTTGAAATCTTGTCTGCTTTCTATAAATTACTGTGCTCACTGTCCTTATGGTAAAAAACATTTTGTATTACATTTTGTAAACATTATGCAAGACATTTTGTAAATGCATTTCATAATGTGTAATGAACGTTTCCAGTTTAGAATATTATGAAAAATAAGCTATTGCATGAATCAAAGCAGTACCCATATACTTTGTGATATTTTCTATGTTTTTGAAATTCTGTTTCGTTTTCTTAGTTCACAACCTCGATCGCTTGTCCATTTTCAGACCTTGCGTTTCAAAAAAAAAATCACCCTACTAACCTTAATTCAAACTTAAGTTAGCTAGACGTAAAAATTCTTCAGAAGCTTCCGCAGTTTAGGGATGGTGAATGATGTCCAGCATAATAATAAAAAAGCGTCACAACTGCATCTAAAAAATACTTATAACACAAAAGCTGCTACCATATAAAACTAAAGCTGCGGCTTTAAGGGGATTTCCTTTCATCTGACGTAAATGTATAACGTAGGACAGTTTTGTAAGAGGACTTGTCCGGGGGGAAAGAATCGTGCCCGTCACTGAAGCAATGTCGTCCATGCTGATTCTTCCAGTGATGCACGTTATGTCCACCCGAGATGCAATCTGCTTAAATTTAGTACCTTACATGGCACAACATACATGTACATACATACAGGTTCATTGGAATTTAATCTTAATGTGTTTTTTCATGGACTTTTCCCCCCTGCTTTTAGTTTAGCTCCAATCGCAGATGCCCATTCAGTTTCGTACAGTGTTGGGCTGGCAGAGTGATGCAAGAAACATCCTACCCCAGGAGCAGAAAGTGTTTAAAACTGTGACGTAAGTCGCAGAATAAACAAAGACATTGCAGAACAATTTTTCCTTAATTTTATCAAAATTTTTGTCAATTTTTATTTTAAATCATAATTTACGATGTTCTACAGTGCAAAGCGCTCTCCTTGCCATACCTTTTTTTCTTCTCTAGTTACGGAACAACCTCCCTACACCGCCCCAAATTACCACAATCACTTTATGAATGACACATCTTCTATGTCAATGACAGAATATTTAACTTCGAAAGTTATTGACCAGAATTGCAAATTCTGAAAGTATGCCTTGGTCTTAAATAAAGTAAGTTAATTAATTTTGATGTTTTATTACAAATATGGTAATACATATTTAGCCGATGTTTGTGTTTTACGTCTGTTTTTGATTTTAATGCAGTTTTCAAAATTCGAACAAAATGCATGCAGATCAATTTCAATTGCTTGGAGTTGTGTTGTAGAACATTGAATATAATTCTGCACCTGTGCATCCTATTGTTTATGAAAGGTTTCGATTGAAAATTTTGAATAACTACTGAAATAAAAGAAGGAAAATCCTTTGCTGGAAAACTACAAAATCACTTTTTAGGGGAATAATATATATATATATATATATACAATTAGTTGAAGAGAAAATACACCTTGATTAGCACAGTTTTATATTCCCAATAACTTAGAGAATACAGGGTTTAAGAACACATAAATGCAATGCTTAGAGCACACAAATAAGGCAAATAAGACCAGTAATTAAAATTATGATTTACACTCTTCCATTTTAGATCCCATGTATTTTTAACACGACGTTTTTCTTTCAAATGAGTAGTGAATGTTTCATTCATATTCAATGCGTGTCAGATGTGTTGGCTATAAATTGTTCCTTATACATAGGGCGGAAATATTTATAGCTGATTACAGCGCGAATTAGAAACACTAAAAGATTGACTATATATTTTAATATTCATACCAGTAGTTAAACGGTTTTCTTTATCAGGCCCTCGCTTGGAATCTAAATAGTTGAAAATACCATTGAATAATTGTTTTGGAATTTACAATTTTTACTTAACATGTTACACGAACCTATATGAAAGAGACAAAGCTTCATTCTCATGATCTCGACGATGTTTACACAGTTCATCTCTAACAAAGATGGGGACAAGAAATGAGTGAATACTAATCAAAAGGTAGCAAAAATGTAAAACTTTAAATAAAAAGGATAATAATGATTAAAACCCATGATAAAATCATCAATGGTCATTTCGGTGGAGCAAAACGTCCACCATCATCAGGACATAAGTAGGCCACGATGTGATGGTGGACGTTTTGCTCCACCGAAATGGTTATTGACGAGTTTTTCATATTTTTAATGTTTATTAGCCATTTTTGTCTTGGAGTTTTACATTTCCGCTTCCAGTTTGACTAAAGTTTTCATTTGTTTATCTACGAGTCGTTATAAAAGATATAATTTTCCTACAAAACTAGGAAAGCCCAATCGGACTCTTAGCATTTATCATTTATATATCTGGATATTCGGTTTTGAAGAATAAGTAAGGCATTCAAAAGAGGATTTTTTCATAAACAGGCTAAATATTGAATAAGATTGCGCCATCCTAAGGTTTACAGTATACGATTTGGTCAAAGAAGACTCATTATATATGGCTCAAAAATATTCTAAACTTGGCCCGCTATTTTTAGCATAGAAGTACTCAAAGGTATCTCACTTTCCGGGTCATCTGTAAGGTCTTGACTACAGGCGCCCTTTCCGGGATGTTTGGACCTGATTCTGCGAGGACCTGATAAAGATAACATATGGCACAGAATCTATTAATTCAGCCGGAAAGGCCTAATATTTCATATCGGGAATACATATCAATGAAAGTTATGAAGAGAGCGATTTTTGCACCAAATCTTAAAAAAAAAAAACACAAAACATTTAGAAATCGATGCAAAAATTACTTAATATATGTACTGATATTCATGATTTTTAGGTTTAATTTCCTAACACATTGGAAGTGTGTTAACATACCACGGAAAAATAAATAGCTGACTATACATGATGCGCATTCTAATATTTCCTAAGATTACATTAATATTTGCAAACATAAGACTTAAAATGGTAATTAAAAGTTTGAAAAAATATAAAGAGTAAAATAATACACACATGAGTACTAAAATATGGTCATTAGATTTTCGTGTGTGAAAACCTATAGTATTCATGTGTAACAAAATGTCCTTTTTATTTAGAAAATCGTAGAGCTGTATATATTTAAATATCTGCATAAAATTTCAAAAACATTAAGTAAATTTGTTTAAACTATAAATGCCGATGAAATTTGTGTAAATTTAATATTAATTTATAATTACTTTTAAAAAACATTAGTAATTTAGAATAAAAAATAAATTACTAATAATCGTGAAACACACGTGAAACCTTTAAGATTTCCGTTGAATTTCAATCATAGATATGAATGAAATATGTATCGCTTAGTACAAATTGTCTGATGCAATTATATGAAACGAACAAAAAAAATTCCCAATGCAAAAAAAAGTATTGAAATATTTCTAAAAATTACAGCTTAGACCATTAGTTTCAAGGAACACAGGTGATCTAGCTTAATCTTTGATGAAAAATATATCTTCAGCATAAATATACATATACTTTAAATTGTGATTTTTTGTGTTTCAGGACTTATTCATTTTAAAGAATCGTCACCCAAATACTACAATTCCTTTGAAATAAATGCCACAGTATCATTTCTAGGCAAAGCGGAAGCATAAAAAAAATCACCGCAATGAAATTAAAATGATTTGCAATTACTCTCAAATCGATTTTGGTGATTTCGAAAGTCTCCTTAAATATAAGAAATCTCAATTAAATGACCGACCGGCCTGTGTGCGAATGAGGATCACTATTAGTAACTCGCAGAAACGAATGAATTCGATCGACCAGCAATTCCAGAAACCAGGCGGCCGTCTCGATCCCGTGATCGCGAGACCGCAGATATCTCTTTCAACAAGTCGAAGAACGAATTGAAAACAAGCTTCCCCTCTTTTCTGCGAATTAGCCACGAATTAGCAGAAGACAAGTCATTCGTGAGATAGGGCACGCTAAAAAGATAAACACATCAGGAGGGTAATCGCGATCTTGATGAAGACCTTTTTTCATCGAGCATGAATCTCGTGTTCAAGGCTTATCGTGATAGCCGAAAACGCTTCTCTGAATCTCGCCGCGTGCATGCCATTAGCATATCATTTGAATATTAATATGATACGAGTATAAGCTTTCAATATAGAAACTTAGTGAAAGGCCACTTTCTCCCTCTCCATTTACACTAACCGGTTCTCTTCCGATCACAATTCGGAAAGAGACGTCCCGGCACAACAAAGAAAGGAAAGCTTTCATTATTCAATTTTTCAAGCACGCTTGGCAATTAAAAAACAACAACTGTCGTCCATGGCTGGAATAATGCAACTTATAATTCTTTAAATATTATTAAAACATTTTTTAATGTCGCTGGGGCCAAAACATATTTTCTAAACCAGCATTGAAAGGAAAAAGTTTAAAATCTTTTTACAGAAGCGAAATTAACAAGGTGAAAGATTAAAGTGTATAACACTAAGTAGTTTATTTTCTATTTTTGGTTTAGGTTTCGTAAATGTACGGATGTGTAAGCCTAATGCAACCTATAAATGTTAACCAAATACTAATAACTGCGTTTCTTTTACAACCTAAATTAATTATTTTCTAAACCAGCATTGAAAAGGAAAAATTTTAAATCTTTTTACAGTAGCGAAATTAACAAGGTGAAAGATTGAAGTGTATAACACTAAGTAGTTTATTTTTCTATTTTTGGTTTAGGTTTCGTAAATGTAAGGATGTGTAAGCCTAATGCAACCTAAATGTTAACCAAATACTAATAACTGTGTTTCGTTTACAACCTAAATTAATTATTTTCTAAACCAGCATTGAAAGGAAAAAGTTTAAAATCTTTTTACAGTACGAAATTAACAAGGTGAAAGATTGAAGTGTATAACACTAAGTAGTTTATTTTTCTATTTTTGGTTTAGGTTTCGTAAATGTAAGGATGCGTAAGCCTAATGCAACCTAAATGTTAACCAAATACTAATAACTGTGCTTCGTTTACAACCTAAATTAATTATTTTCTAAACCAGCATTGAAAGGAAAAAGTTTAAAATCTTTTTACAGTACGAAATTAACAAGGTGAAAGATTGAAGTGTATAACACTAAGTAGTTTATTTTTCTATTTTTGGTTTAGGTTTCGAAAATGTAAGGATGTGTAAGCCTAATGCAAAGTAAATGTTAACTAAATACTAATAATTGTGTTTCTTTTACTACCTAAATGTAAGGTTATATAAAGAAATGGAACTCGGCTCTACCACCATTCACATCTTCAAATACGCCTGACACTTGAAAAACTACTTGCCATTCAATGCTGGAAGAGACGCAGGTAGTTTTTTAAAATTTTAATGGTGTAAGGGTCAAGTATGGTTAAACACACAACCTAAACCGGCATTAAAAATAGGACTTAAAAAAATGTGTTTATAATTCTAAAACTAAAAAGGTGAAAATATGTGAAATTTAACTTTCTTTTTTAGGTTCAGATTGTATTCAGCTAGTTACCACCGTGCCAGCCATTCGGTGTATCGCCATCTAATTTTGAACCTCGGTCAGATGACGAGGCAACATCTGAGCCGGCACCCCACACTCCAAACTTCCACACCAACCCAACGTAAGGACTTTCGGCCACGACAGATTTAAGGTGCACCAGCCGCCTCTACACCATACGCTTACAAACATCCATGCCCTGACCCGGATTCGAACCAGGAACCTTCCGATCAAGAAGCTAACATCTTAACCCCTATACCGTTTAGTTTGCGGCTTAGACTGTATAAATAATTCATTGCATTTGGTTCAGGTTGCTTAGAGAAATGAATTTAACTTTATTGTTCAATTTTTCAAACACGCCTAATAATTAGCAAAACCGATTGTTGTTCATTGCAGGTAAATTTAGTTTCAATTTTATTATTTTTCCAATGGCGCAAGGGTCGGATATAAAGGGTCGGAAACACATAAACTAAAGCACATTGAAAGTAAAAAAGTTTAAGCTCTTTTATAATAGCAAAATTAATATACAGGTGCGAGTAAAATAGGAAATGTAACAATCAAGTAGTGTTTACTTTTCTATTTTAGGATTCTGGTTTAATAAATAATACATTTTTATAGTACTAAAACATGGGCATAGAAGTTGAATAAAAAAGGCAATTTATTTAGACCAACACAACGACATTATGAATATGAATTGCGTCCATCGAACCGTGACGCACAAGCTGTGTGATGTTTAAAGTCAGACGAAAGCAATATTTGTCCAAAACGGCAATCAGCACTCGTGAAAGTGTGCGATCAAATTTGGGGGTTGATTCACAGGCTTCTTAGAGTGTAATGCAATGGAATTGAATAAATAATAAGTCTGGGAACAGAATGAAGAAATGATGGGTAATATAAAGAAAATTTTGAGAGATTGCTCCAGATTTATATTTTGCTTCAAATAATATACTTCACTTTTCAGAGAAGTGGTGACTGAAATAGAGCAAACTAACTTAAAGAGCACTCTATTTAATTTTAACAATATTATCAATTTAAGTTTTTATTCTGACAATTTTTTTAGCTAATTACATACAATTATAGAAGACATACTAAATTTAGATATTAAAGTACAGTGGATTTCAAAAGATTTTGCCAAACTCTTCCACTTTATTCGTGGTGTTCTGGACCTTATGCTATAAAACCAAACCTCTATTTTTAAGTTGCAGTGTTGGTAAGAAATTAATGAATATTTTCTAAAATATGCTAATAAGGCCTTCATAAATAATTTATACCAAAATTTACTTACACGTCGCTGTAATACTTTCTTTCTACGCGTGAACCACATTTAAAAACTTTAAACCACCACTGCATCAAGATATAAATATTTAATCAATTTTAAAGCTAAATTTTTCTTCACCTAAAATTTTGACGCGAGCGCTTTTGAGGTTCCAGGTAATGAATACAAATATTTTTTGAGATTTTAAATTTGTAACAAACTGAGCCAAAGAATCAAAAGATTAATAGTAAAAGTGTTAGGTAACGATATACCCTTACAGAATCATTATTTATTTGAAAATTATGCAAAGTAGTTTGGTTGCAAAAGCTTTTCATAGGCAAGGGGAATAAATAGTCTCATCAAAATTTAATAAGCATATCCCCCGCAAAACGATTCCACTAAGATGCTACTAACTGTAAGTGCTTATGATGTGGTACTAACTTTAATTTCGTTATCAGTATTACTATCTGCATCCTTATTAATCTGTTCAACTCGCGTTGTATGACCCTTTTCAGGTCTTTGCGTAAATTGTACAATACATAATAAAAAATAATAATGATTTTTTGTAATACAGCAATTTTGCTTGCATATAATGTTTAGAGAAAGGGGAAATTTATACAAAACAAGAGTTTCCGAACCACGAAAGAATCCGCCAAATAATATTACAAGAGGGTGGTTGATTTGGGTTTAATGGCGCAAGGTCCAAAAACGGACAAGCTGCTTTAAACACATGACAGAACGCAACCCAATAAAAGACGAAAATATTTCATTCGTCCAACCACTAATAAAAGTCAAATTTAAAAATTAAAAAAAATCTGAAGCACGTTGAATACAAAATTAAATATTCAAACTCCACGATTAACAAGTCAACTATGAAATTATCGTCGTCTTAGTGAAAATTTTAGACAAAGTTTTTAAGATATGAAAGATAAATATTTAAATGTTTTGTAAGTTTCGTAAAAATTAAAAAAATATTTGGATGGGAATTTCCCCCATTAAATATTGTCAATCTAAAATTGAACTGCCAAATAAGTTTTGACGATGACGATCAAAAGATGGCCAATTTATTGAAAAAATGATAAACCGTAAAAGGGACCACACACGCGGCAGTTACACACAGAGACTAATCTTAGGGTCTCTGCTAATAAAAGATGAGTAAAATGTTACCACAGGATCCATGGTCTTAAATTTCTCAGAACAGGCACATTAGTACAAGAAAAAAAAATTGGGGTGCACTGAACAGAATTTAAAAAAAACCCTTTTAAAACACATTGGTGGTATGAACTTTTCTTGGAAATGGAAACAGACTGGTCCATGAAAAGAAACAGTGATTTCTGCGTTGAAAAAGCGAACAATTTTACCACAGAATCGGTGGTCTTGGGAAAAATTTCCGAACAGGCGCGCGAAAAAAACAATTGCTGTGTTTGCTCGCGTTTACGGCCACTTATTGGACAACTCCCGCTTTGCCCTCTTAAAACAGCTGGTCAATGTAGAGAAAATAGCAGATTGCGAATGCCTCAGGAGCGCCAGAACTCCGCCCTTTTTGTGCGTCGTGCGAGGGGGCGAAGCACATATTGAAAGAGCCCGGCGGTGATGAACACTGCCCTTTCAGGGTGTCGAGAAGAATAATTAAAAGCGTGCGACGTTTATGGCGCGGCAGAAAAGCGGGCGAGAATTTTCATTTCCGACCACAAAGAGTAACCAAACTGCGAGCTTTGTCGTCGGTGGAGAGGGTTAAAAAACAAGACCCCTCCGCTCCTATTAGAGCAGGAGGTAGGCTGCGGAGCATGAAGGTTTCAATTATCGCAGGGAACAAAGACCACACACGACGCGCAAACTCACTCTTTAAACTTGGCGCAAGAGGAGTTTTATTTTTATTTTGCGCAACACCTCTCTCTCGGCGACATATTCCCTCAAAAATGCGATCGAGAAGAGAGACGAGCACCAGTTCTTGGAGCCCGCTCGCCTTCGTCTTGGGTGGTCTGATTGGTATTCATGACTCGTCTGGTCGGTACCACCTTGCTCCGTAACTACCTGCATCTTGTCTCCGTGTATTTAGTGGCAGCGGACCTCCCAGAGCTATCACTCCATCTTTGAGACTCCGAACGAGATAAGCTCGGAGGTGCCTTCACTTTTCGGCTTCTAAGTGAGTTGTTTCTCGTGCTCTTTATCGATAGAGGATTTTAATAAGCCATTCTGCTGAAGAGCAATTAGCTCCTCCGCACGGTTCTTCGACTCTATCGCCAAATGAATCTGATGAGGACCAACTGCGCTCTCGCATGTGGAGGGCACAATGCCGGCTGGTGGTTGCTTTCGCGCTTTTTTTGGCTACAATTAGACTAGGGCAATACTCAGGGGAAGAGCCACAGGAGGCTTAATTCCCTGCCTTTTTGCAAGATCGTGAAAAAAATTACATAATTTTTCCGATCTGATGGGGGTGCGTCGTGCATGTTGAAGGCACAGTGCAGGCTGTTTGATTTCGCGCATTTTTTGCTACAATTAGACTAGTGTAGATAATATACACCTCGCATTCCCTGTTTACCTAATTCCAGAGTACTGTTAGTCTTATTCCACAGTGAGATCTTAGTAAATTGAAATTACTTGGTTTGTTTGGCTTCATGATGCAAGGACCATATTCGGCAAAGTTGTGTCAAACACATGACGCACAGCCGGCAAGTGATGGGCATAGATACAAAGAAAGTTTTATTGACACAGAAGAGATTCAAGCCATCATGATTACTCATCTAAAATTGATTTCTAGAAGTGAAATTCAAGCTATTTCTGATAGGTATTTAAAGCTATTATTTATTTATATTTTTGCAATAATCTAGTCAAATCTCCACGATCAGGGATAATTTGCTTTCTATGCGAATAGTCAATACATTATTAATTATCTTTTCAAAATGAAACGAAAGTTCAAGTTAGTTTTTGGTTGATAGTTGGAGTTTTATGACGAAGTCTAAAGAGATAAGTAGCTCTAAAAAGGTCCAAGCAGCTACACACAAAAGTTATTCCAAACTTCGTAAATGAAGTTTCATTCATTTAGAATATTGGAATATATAAATCTTCAACTGCATTTTGGATTCGACTGTTCCTCGTGAATTGAGTTAAAGTGAATTTCATTTCTAACAAATTGCTATCCACTCTGAGCTTGGTTGTTCTTAAACACAAAGGGGGGGGGGGGTCAGGTCTTTCAAACCTTGCTATATTGTCTAATTTAAGCATAACTTAATTAAGTAAAGCTTTTGAAACTATCTCCCAGCTTACAGCATAACACTTGAGAAATTAAATAACTTATTCTATGAAGTTCTTAAACATTACCCATAAGCACACTGTCAAAAAATTGGTAGATTAGTTTTTCATAATTTGAATTTCTTATTGCGGATTTTGTATATCCTATGTAGTCTAACTATAAGTTAAAAAACCTAGCAAATGAAATAATGTAAGGACTATGTGGTCAAATGTAATATTTTGTACTCAAATATACTCGACTAAAACTGTGTTGCAGTAATATCTAGTAATTCAAAGAAAGTAATATCTATCGAGAACAATGGCAACATTTTGTACTTGAACATTCTTAACCAAAACTGTTGTAAAAAATAGGTGTGTAAATATTAGTCATAAAAAAACCTTTTGATCCCGCAGTAAGAGAATTAATTTAAAATATCTAAGCTAAAAACATACGAGAAATATTTCATGAACTTGATTAGTTATGTTGGCTGGAGCACGTTAAATCTGCGGTGGCTTCAAATGTCCTCGCGTTGGCATAGTGTGGAAGTTGGAAAATGGGGGTCCAGCTCAGGCGTTCACCTCATCATCTGATCGTAGTTTAAAATTACGAGGTGTTATCCTCGGGTCTTTCGGAATTAATACAGGACCCCGTTACCACAAAACCGTTGAGTTGCACCAGTACGAGGTTCATGAACTACTTACTAAGAATTCTTAAGCGAACTAAGATTTCGCAGTTTCCTACGAAATCTAAACGTATAAATAAACACCCTAGTGCAATAATATTTACGTATAATTAATAGAATTATGCTAACAGACTGGCCCGTTCATCACTATTTTGTGAAACCACACAGGTTCACAAATAATTAAACGGCAGTATACCGCTGTGTTTGTCTTTTTAATAGAATAGAATCATTTTCTACAATCAAAAGTATAAGAGGCGTGAATTCCAGTTCTATTTACGTTTCAACAACGAGCATATGCAATGAAACAATGATGATTCTTAGTGTAAACGAGCATCGTTCGCAGACAATTCAAAGTTCAGACTGAAACTGCCGTGACCAAAGGACCTTAATTAAAGTAAGAGAAGTGATGAAATCAGTAGAGACGGAAATAGCTCTCATAAATTATGGTGCGCTTTTCTTTAGAATAATAGAATTACAAGTCGCTGGCAGTCTTATTTGAGCCTTTCCTGTTTTTGCTTTTGCACTTCGTGTGACATGTCGAGAAGAATGCGTCTCGTTTTTTCACCTATACTTACTTCCGGATTTGTAGGTTTAAAAAAGATGCAATTCTGTTAACTTGAGATTGTTCAGCAGGACTGTAACTTCTCATTTTGATAATTTAAATTTCAACTTAGGATAGACCGAGTCTTACTTTATATCTGATGTGTGATCACTGCCGTCTATCTCTTTTTCAGGACTCTAACCATAAAGCTACTGCACTGACTTCTGTACCCTAACCATAAAGCTAAAATACGTTCGAGCTCTTACGAACTCGACTTAGAAAAGACCGAGTGTTAATTTTTGTTAATTACATACCATCATAAGCACAAATCCTAGGGGACAACCATTTTTGCTTTAACCATTTTTTCTTTTATTTGTCAATAATTTTATGAAGGGGTGCCAGCAGAGTTCAGTCCCTTAGGACTTATGCTCTTAATGATATATAACATTCAAAATGCATTTAGGGATAACAAAGTGACTGCTAATTTAGATTTCGATACAAAACATTTGCACATTTCTATAAGACATTTCTTCCATCCACAACCATTTTTGCTTTAACCATTTTTTCTTTTATTTGTCAATAATTTTATGAAGGGGTGCCAGCAGAGTTCAGTCCCTTAGGGCTTATGCTCTTAATGATATATAACATTCAAAATGCATTTAGGGATAACAAAGTGACTGCTAATTTAGATTTCGATACAAAACATTTGCACATTTCTATAAGACATTTCTTCCTTAAATTTCAGTCTGATCACTAGGGGTTAGCTCTGTAGTTACCCATGTAGATGTGGACTCTGAAATTGAAATTTTAAATTTACCGTCAGGCCCCCTTAAATAAATACTGTTTCGTTTCTACTCCAGGAGTCCGGTGACTTTTGTCAGTACGACCGGGCATTTGCTTTCTATTGCACTTAAAAGAAGGGTTGAACGAAGCTGTCGAACGATACCAGGAGTCTAAAAGCCTCGTTGACGTGGGCTGGTTAGTTTGGGGTTTGACGGTGCAAAGGCCATAGTTGGTTAAGCTGCGACAAAGACAAGACAATACGGAACGAACAAAAGCAAAGAGCAGAAGGGTAGGTGAGGTTAAAACAGAAGTGAGGACAGATTACTTAAGTACCTGGGTGTTGCGGTGCCCGTACACATCTAAAGATGTACAGCTAAGTGTTCAGTGACTTGGAAAATCCTTACATTGGATTAAAGGACGTAGATACGCCACAATATTTTAGTAGAAAAGTATAGACCATCACAGTTTCTTATAAGTGATTATCGTTTCATAAATATATCTAGTCTTAACGTATAAATTGCATAACTTCTGATATTGAATCTATATATTTGTATATTATAAATGAAAACCTTTCTCACAAGGCGACGATCTAACATGTGTTCCTTCTTTTTATTGGTATTACTAAAATAATTTGCATTTAAAAATTTACAAAGCGTCAACTTGTTTAAAATTACCTATTTTACTTTTAACAATTCAAAGAGGGTCTCTCCAGGATGTTGGAAGAGGCTATATTTCCCCTGACTGATCGACCGAGTTACTTCCAAACTGTCTATAACAAGTGTATCGTAGTTTGCGTTAGCCAAAAAAATGAAAGTTTGAATCATTTTTCAAATGATACTATTCGAATTTACTGTCAGATTCGATTCCTCCCGTTAGTATTTGTTTCTTATCAGCACACATTGGTGTGGTGTAGAAGTTTGGAGAGTGTGGTGCCTGCTCAGGTGTTGTTCTCGTCATCTGACCATGGTTCAAAATGACGAGGCGCTGGATCTTTCCTTTCGAGACTGATTCAGGACCGCCTCCAACAGTCAGTTTTTGCTCCAATGTGACGTTAATTAACTACCTAGCTACCTGACCAGAGATATCTCGTCGAAACCACTTGGAGGATCAAACTGCAACGGCATTATTTGAAGATATTTGTGTAGTTCGTCCAATCGATACGGTTGTTCGGAGGTCATACAAATCGGATTGCAACAGCAGCCCTACTGGGTTTAGATAATGTCATCGAACTAATGATTGTATATGTGAGTAGCCGTGTACCTCCAAAGATAATGCACCCTCCCTGGAAAGAGCACCACATTTTTAGGAAGAAACTGAATTCCAGTCCTCGCGAATAAGCTGATGATTTTCCCTCTCGAGTTTTCGCATCGAGGTTCGTTTTTTATTCCAAGCATTTCTCCTTGTCTCTCACGAAACTCTCTATTCTAGTAAAATCCGACAAGCATTTGTTTGGGAGAGAGAAGTAATTTAAAACAAGGGGGTTGAATACAATCCTTGCTCCGCGTGCTTCCCAATCGATACGTTTCCCCGGCTAAGTAGGATCCTTTTTCGGGTGCATGAGAAAGTGGCCACAAGACGCACGAGTTCAGGCATTTTTGGAAGAGTGGGCAATTAATAAATGTGCGGGCGAGTAAAAACGGATTAATTGTCTCGTCGGGTTGGTGCGGCTAATTATGCAAATAGGATTCTCAACAACTCTAATTACTGGTGGAAGAAGCGCTGAGATATGGTCCATCGAAACCCGCGCACCTGTTCCCATTCTTTGGGAAATAAAGTTCTCAGAGACAGATTCCGTTTTTCTCCCTTGTAATTAGCCCGTAATTAAAGCGGCAGTAGTTATTGGGCTGACCCATCCGAATGGTGACATTGCAATGAATCTCTAAGGCGGCCCCGAGTGGATCTTCCAGTTAATTAGACAGTTAGGGAAATGGTTATTGGGCTGACCCATTCGGACGGTGAAATTGAAATGAAGCGCAAAGGCGGCCCCGAATGGATCTTTCAATTAATTAGACCTCTAGTAAAGCGGTAATTGGGCTAAACCATTTTTTAGGGGGGTACGGTGACAGTCCAATGAAATTCTAAGGCAGCCAAAAGTAGATCATCAATTAATTAACCCGTAATAAAAGCGCTTACTGAGGTGACCCATCCAGGTGACATGGCAATGAAGCGCTAGGCGGCCTCCGAACGGGCCTTTCAATTAATTAGCCCGTAATTAAAGTCTTACTGGGCTGACCCAAGTTCTAATGAAGTTCCAAGACAGCCAAAGTAGATCATCAATTAATTAACCCGTAATAAAAGCGCTTACTGAGGTGACCCATCCAGACGGTGACATGGCAATGAAGCGCTAGGCGGCCTCCGAGCGGGCCTTTCAATTAATTAGCCCGTAATTAAAGTCTTACTGGGCTGACCCATCCGGACGCTGACAGTGCAATGAAGTGCTAAGGCGGCCCCCAAGCGGGTCTTTCAATTAATTAGCCAGTAATTGAAGTCTTACAGGGCTGACCCATCCGTACGCTGACAATGCAATGAAGTGCGTCCCCGAGCGGGTCTTTCAATTAATTAGCCCGTAATTAAAGCGCTTACTGGGCTGACCCATCCGGCCGGTGACATCGCAATGAAGTGCTAAGGCGGCCCCCGAGCGGGTCTTTCAATTAGTGGTGGCGTAATGGCGGGCGTGCGGGGTTGTTTCGGGGGGCTTATCGGTTCCGCAGCTGCTTTGCCCTCCTAATCCCCGGGACGGGGTAATAGCCCCTTATCTCTAAGCGCGGGGGAGTCCGTAAGCGGAGTTCAAACACGGATCGATCGCAGTTTTTGAGCCAGCCCTTCCCGAGGTCTCTATAAACGGCCTGTGTGAACTGTGTTGTCGTGATTACGGTCGTTCAACACGCAGAATTCCGAGCCAAAAATTGAGATATGCGAGTCCAGGGAGCATTCATCATAGTAATCTGACGGCGGGCGAGCAGCTGGCCTGGCGCGATACTGGCGGAGGACTCCCGACGCTCTTTGCCGACCACGGCCCATTAATTCTCCTCCCTCCTCGCTCGCGCACTTTTCCGCATCTTTTCTTTCGGGTGTCCCGGCCAAAAAAAGAAACGCCGGACAGAGGATGTCCGATTTCCAGGATGCGGGAACACCATTAACTCCTGTAATTTATGTGCAGCCCTCTCATTGGTCCACGAAAACAAAGCGAGCTCTTATCATAAGAAAGAAGCATTAGTCGTAAATCGACGCTCGCAGTGCTGGAAAGCGCAAGCTAACTATGCAAGATCATCATCTGGCTTCTGACGAGGGATAATCCGTCTCCTAATAGATACCCCGGCTATGCGTGAGTCCGATGTCATTTCGGTGAGAATGCGAGAAAATTCTATTTTTCCTTGGGTCGCTGAGCCGCACCATGCTTATTTGCCGGTCCCAGCTGATGGTCTTTTGATGCCGATCTAATCCCATCAGTTCTTGACCTCCCCGGGAGCAGGGTGGCGGAACCCTCAAGGTCCGTCATTAAGTTTTAAATACAAATTCTCCCTTTGAAATCGAAACGGATCGCGAGGCACGAGAAAAGAAGGGGAACCCTCCCGCCTGTTAAAGCTGAAATATGAGGCTGCCCGGGAAAAGGTGCTTCTTTCTTTATTCTCGGCCGTGTTTTGCCAGCGGATCGGATCGCGAGAGCAAATAGGAATGTCAAGGCAAGGACAGCGCGGGATCCATCTGGATTGTCCTCCAGATTCATTGGGGGAGATTGGAGCAAATAAGCTGGAACCAGATCGTTTGTCTTCTCCCCCGGACTTGATCCCGGACTTTCCCTGAGGGGTCTCACCAAAACCTACAAAATGCCACCGTAATGGCGTTCCCGAATTCCTCTTTTAATGGGACCTTCCTTATTAATTATCCCCTCGCAAACGGCGACCCCTTCGAATCCAACCATCGCCAGGGTATTAAGTAATTGACCGGTTATATTTCCGAGCTTCTGCAAAACCATTTTTTGAGAGCGCTCTTTCATGTTTCACGAGTTAAAGGCCGGGGCGCATCAGAGAGGGAGAAATGTATTACATAATGGCTACCGCACTATCAATCCTCGCCGGGTCTCAAAATTCCATCGTTTATATCAAAGTTGTCAAAAGTGGGTACTTTAAATTACAGTTATTTTTGCGCGTCTCCCATCGAATATCACCTTGAACGTGACGCAATGCTACAGCTCATCCGCGATGTTCGATTATTATTTCCGATTCTGTCGGAACGCTCCGTCACGAGTTCCATTTGGAAACAAGGAATCTCAAAAGTGGAGTTCCAAACAGTCTCATTTGAATAAAAGAATCATAAGTCTTTGTGCCGGAGTTCAATTGCGCTGGAAATCGACGATCAACAGCATCTCCGCCACTTTTCCCTCGAGGTTCTCGTTCCTGACTGTGTTTACCTGCCTCTCGTCTAGTGCACACATGGGAGTCAAATGAAACCGAATCGCAGTGTTGGTGAAAGCTTTGTGGGACGCGAACCAGAGAAAATTTGTAGTATTAACCACACTGAAGCAGCAGGAGAAAACACGCACATGCGTACTCTGTTTTTGAACAGAAAATATGTCGGCACCCATGCGTATTTCATATATTGCATACATTTGTGTGGGTGCGAACAATTTCCAAGCCAGCAGTATCTTCTTTTGAAGGCTATTTCCTTCTTTAATTATTCTGTATTCTTCACTCTCTTCCACAAGTAAATCTACAATTTCGGAGTCAAATAGTTCTTCTGATAGTAGCATTTAAAAAATCGGTTTACCCTTAAGCTTGAAAATTTCTTCGTCTAAGTAACAGGTGATTAGTGTAATTAGTGTAACCCCGATTCTTCTTAAACGAATGTTAACGTTATTTTATATGCATTTTGATGGAGATGGAATTAAGTTCGTATTATCAGTTATTCGTACTAAATGAGTTCGTCTTAATGAAGTTTGAGTGTGTGCATATATATGTGTGTGTATATTAGTTTTACTCAAAGCAATATTTATCATCAAAGCATAACATTATATGGCTAAGAACTACAGATGTTTTCTAGTTTCAAGAACGAGCTGTTATTAGATGAGAAAAACAAATATAGACATCACAGTTTCCACAAGCATGATTTTGTTCTGAAAATATAAAGCATTTTGCGTTGGTCGTGAATCATTTCTGCATGTATTTACCCTGTTTGGAAAATAGCAAAATGAAAACTTATCGAGACGGTTTTAATTTAAACTTACGACGTTAATCACGAGAAAATATTGCTTCCTTTGAAGACCAAATTAACACAAAATGCTTTGTTTTCTAAAAAACAACTTCTTTCTTTTTTCTAGGAAATTCCTTCATTTCTCAAATTTTAAACAAGGTCCCGTTTCATATGTATTCAAATCTCCATTTTTATTTAATATTTTGTTCTAGACTCTAAATACATTATTTTATGCAAATTTAGTTTAATATTATAAAAAGTGTTTTTATCAAGCATACTTTCAAATATTTAAAATCAATGAAAACCATAATTTACTTCTTTATGCCTTGCATTCCCATATTGATTTCTTATTCTATAAATTGATTGATACGTATTTGTGAAATGAAAAGCGAATATATATATATATATCAAACTACTTTGATTAAAAGGACAAATACGCAATTTTAAGGTCTTCAGCAAAAGTATATCTAATAATCAATTTTCGGTTTAAAATTAAGCATCATATATTCTTACCATAAATTTTATATTTGCTTGACTTAAAACGGAGATTATATAGCAGTGTTGGGGCGTTGGAGGTAGTCAACTAATAATTAATCTTGACTTAATTATTCATGATTCAAAAATTAGGCACAATCGTAAGTAAATCAGTTGGTCATTAATCATTAATTTAGTCATGAAAACATTAACTAAATTACTATATATAGTAGAAGTATAAAAAATCAAAAAATTACTTTGACGAAGTTTAGTACTCTCAAATTGCATGATTTTAGAAACTCGAATCGATTCACAATTTTATTTCTATGAAACCAGCAAATTTAGAGAACTTGTTTATTCCTTTATTGGATTCATATTTTGTGATTTAGTTTTGATATATTAGGTGAATTTTGTTACTCTGTAAAGTATAAATCAATAAATAATAACATCATGACATCCCTTTCTCATTTTATTGTTATTTTCCTCTGAGAAACTTGTGGGTAGGTAAGTATTTTGTTGCAAAAATTGGCAGATACTACTACTACGGACTCAGAATGGAGCCAGTTTCAATCATCATGATTACGTGATTCAAACCAAAATCAAATGAATCATTAGACTTTGGAATGACCAAAACTAATCAATTGTTACTTATTAACCATGATTAATTTTTAATAATTAGCTTTCAATCATTCATCAGATTAAATTTTACCCTACACTGTTGTATAGCACACACACCCCAATCATTGTTTTACACGTTTTTACTTTAAACGCCGAGCATTTTAAAGGTAGCCACTGGAGAAAACTCATTTACCGACATAGAAATATAAAATACGCAGTATACAATGCACCCGAAATTCCGTTTCCATGCATATTTACGCGAAAGAAAGGAAAGGATTTCAGATCTGAAATTATTCTCGTCAAGAGGCTGACATAAAGTCCACTTTACAAAGAACGTATTCCTATCGTAAAATATAAAGAAAGCTTAAAGCTATTTCCCCCTACTTTATGAGTCCTATTCAATTGCGCCTTCAATGCGCGAGCGCATCGTAAACCAAATCTTATGACCAGGAGAAAAATTATCCACCTCAAAAGATTTGAAGACTTCTAGATTGCTCACGATCGAAATGAAACGTACAAGCACGGGTTAATCATAGGCTGCAACAACTCCAGCTGTAAATGAGCCCAGCTTAATTCGTGATGCAGCCATTGATTTAAAGTCTCGCTTTTGTATTTATTTTCATCGTGTGAGGACTTTGTCAGGAGAAATAAGGAGTGTAATTTATCACCTGCGATGGTAACCTGTTATCAGCCATTACTCCTACAAATCAAGCGATGAGTTTCGAATTTCTTTCCCTCGGGATTTCGAGCGGAGGCAAAAAGGGCCGAAGAAACAACAAAAGCAAAAAGATTTTAATTGAATGCTCTATAATGCATACGAAAACAAGCGTGAAAAATGCAATTGTTTTAGCGTGGATGGAACGGGAAAAAACACCGATCCCTGTGAAAAATGCGCCAACCATCAGAGGAGTGTTACACGTATGATAAGAGTGCGAAGGCTTTGTTTACCCGATGGTCTTATCGTTGGCGGCACACTTGCAGGTGCTTGGATTGATACGTAGCCGCCACGTTATTGACATGTTAGCGAAGAACAATATTTGAGAGACTTGCATACCGGATTGAGCTATCATAACCCTATTGATTTGCAATACGCACCCGGTTTTTTGTTACAGTTATTTGCAATTGGAATGCTCTCAATGAATAAATTCATCACTCTTTTCCGATAATTCTTTAACGATTGACTTTTAAATTATGGAATGGAATAGGCGAAGGACTGTTTCCACAGGAGCTACTAAATGAAAATTAAGACCCAACGAAGACTAGACAGAGATCATAGAACAGGGACGCACAGACTTGTTAAGACCAGGGTCGCATAGCTTCCAACCAAAAAAAACTTGAGTCATCGATCATATATTATTCATTTTATTGATATTTGTTATTTGTATTTTATGTTACAAAAAAGAAGGATAATAAAAAGTACACGAAGAATTAGTTGTATGCGTAACTGCATTGCTTTAATATTTGGTTCGATTTTTGTAGTAGCCAAGCTCAAAATGTATTCTCAGTTCTCATTAGTCACGAGGTTCCAGCTATTTGCTTTGTTAATATTCATGGCTGAAAAAGTTTGTTCATAGAGAAATGTTGACCCAAAAAACCTTGCGCATTTTAATGCATTATCTAGAAACACAGCTTTGATTTAAATTACCTTTCGTATGGGGGGACTTGTTAAAGTTAAAATAACACATGGGGTGAGGCTGGCCACCAGCAAATCAACGGAAGGCCGCATGAGGCTCGCAGGCCGCGGTCTGTGCATCCCTACCATAGACTGATTGACTCGTAATATCAGTCCGGAAAATGTAGCTATATATTGGCCTCGGGGTTGTTCAAAATGTCAAAAAAAGAATATACCGCTTTTAATCAGTGATGAGTTATTTATTAGTTGAATCGTGCAAAGCTTACTCAAAAAAGGGATTTTTATGACAAAATTTTCCACTTTATCAGATGGAACATATCTTTATACATATAAGATACATAGGATCCATCAATCTATGCAACTAATCATTTTCAGTATTCAATATTATAACACGTAAATCCTTCTTAACTTCTAAGTTTAACTTATTATTTTGTTTTACACTTATTACTTTGTTCGTTTACTTATTATCTTGCTTGTTCGCTTAATTGATACTTTTTTTTAATTATTATTGTTAGTAGAGAACAGGTCTCATAGAAGCCTCATACTCTCGGGAAATTCCCCCGAGCCTGAACTATGTGCTGAAATTTAGGAAAAAAGGACGCCTATGTCTATACAGGCGCGCCATTTAAAAAATAGTTATTAATCTTGGAATTTTGTCCAAGACACGGCATGTATCTTCTCTTCTGACTTCTCAGAATTGTTAAATTAGAGATAGTTATTTTTTCCAGGGATTTATTAGAGTATGTTAAGTATTAAGTGTTCCGTTAGTGTAAAATCTACTGCAAAGGAGTATTCGATCCTAGAAGTATTACAATTATTAAAACATTTTGGGAAAACTTATCTAAGTTATTGATAGTTCTGATTTAAAGTACGGAGGATCTGATAATCGACGCTCATACACTTGGTAAAAGTTGACTCGCGCTCATCTGTTTTTAAAGTTGTGTGATTGGTTGGGTTTTATGGCGTAAGGACCATATTTGGTCAAGCTGCACTAATCCTAAGACATACAACATCAAGTAATAGACGGCAAGTTTTACTGATATATAGAAGACAGAGAAATACACTCAGGAAGGAATCAAACCTACGCCTCCTACAACTCGAAGGTAAAATGTGTATAAACACATATTTCATTTGATATCAATAGACTTTTTTAAACAAAAATAAAATCATTGAGTTTTTTAAGCGTTCGATAATTTTAAAAGTTTACTGTTCCAAAGTGAAAGGAACCTCTGTGGCTGGCTCAGTGGATTTGGCCTTTGCGCTAACAACCTTTGAGTTGTAGGCAGCTCAGTTTCGGTTCCTTTTTTAACAAAGTGTGTTTCTCTCTTTTGTAACAGTAAAATGTTTTTGCGTGCGCATGCTTATTTGTTTGACTTGTACGCCTTGTGTGTTGCGCAACTTGGCCAAATATGGCCCCTGCATAATAAAACCATACCAACCTTAATCCTCCAAGTGGTTTCGACAAGATACCTCGTCCATCAAGATAAAGTCAGTTTTGCTTTTGACGAGATATCTCGTCATCAAGATACTCAATTTTTTTATGATGATGAAAAAAAGATCTGGTAAGTTTTCTCTTCTCAGGAAGAGTATATCTTCCGTCAAGATCCTGTCAGTTTTGCTAATGACGAGATACCTCATCGAGACAACCAACAGGAAGATTAAAGGGATATATGTTGATATCGGGTATTTATTTGAAGTGACCCATCAACTGTGGTGTCCATTGAAGCAAAGAATCCGGGGCATCCCCTAATAAAAAAAACTAAATTTTGGGGGTGAGGGAAAATAAATATCGATAAAATCTGAAGCGAAAGCAGCGATTTTTTAAAGCAAATTTGAGCAAGACGTCAGGGTTTTTTTTAACGTACTTGAATTCCGACATCCCCAGTAATCAACGTCACGATACGCTACAGTCAATTGATAGTTGGTTGAGATTTTTTTGGCACAAGGAACCTCTTTGATCATGCTGTGCGAAACACAATACAGACGGGAATTCAACCAATGAGTTACTCTCTTCGCGTTTCTTTCCAATCATCTAGGATACAGAGAATGAGTTTGAACAATTTAAAACCGCTGATCTAACATGAAAGAGTACTCCATTTGAAATAACCCTTCTTTCCGCAAACTATTGCGTTTTCTGTTTAGTCCACGATCACCCCCAGCAATTTGAGCGGCAAGTACGTGCAACCTTAACCCTCCAAGTGATTTCGAAGAGATATCTCGTCCATCAAGGTCTGACCAATTTACGCGATATCTCGTCGTAAAGACTGCCGATTGAATTCTGAATGACGAAGGTATTGCCGTTTCTCGATGACGACGAAATCAAGATCAGGTCAGTTTCCATCTGACGACGAGATATCTCGTCCATCAAGATCTGGTCATTTTTCATCTACTGACGAGATATCTCGTCCATCAAGATCTTGTCATTTTTCCGAATAGTCGTTGACATAATCGCCAGGAGGGTCAAGTGGGAATCCAACAGCTCCTCGCGTTGTACTTTCTTTCCCAAACACCTCCGATGCAGAGAACGAGTTCTATCCATTTACCGTTGATCTACGATGAAAGAGTCTGCTCAATTCGAAACAACCTTTTACTTTTCGCGAATTATCGTGCTTTCTGCTTAGCCCACGATCGCCCCCAGCAATTTGAGCGGGGAGTGCGTGATCTACTGCACCAATCGATAGCGAATCAGTTGAGTTCTAATGACATCGCGGTGCTCAAATTTTCCAAATGGTACACGCCTGCCGGGCGATGAAGAAAGGGAGAAATGGGCGAGATATTTAAACTTATTGATCCATTAAATCCTTGACAAATTGGGTTGTCTTTCCCCGTTTATGGGTGGTTGGCTCTCCTTTTCCTGCAGTTTCGTAGAGCAAACTGTGCGTGGCCGCAAAGTCTACGGACGGCCTCCTCGCGGAATGCTTGAGTGCCGTCTGTGTCATCTACTCTCAATTACCTTCGACCTATGTACTCCCCTTTGTATGCCAAACTATGCGTGGTCATTGGGCACTGCCCCTTTCCCCTCCTTCCGCTGGCTGTTTGATTTGGCCGGGCGAGAGTATTGGATGACTGCCGGGAGCAATTTCAGACTGTCTTAGCGGCGGATCAATACCAATGGATCCTTATTAGATGCTCAGTTTGCATTTGGGAATGAAGCGTCTCAATGCAGTCACGAAGGCAGGGTTTAGCCATCAGCCTACTTTGGGGTGGGATTTTTCATCGAGTCCGCGAAGCGATTCGAAATTATAAATGTTTGCGAAAACAATTATCTGGAATTGTGTCGATGTTATTGGTTTCCTGCGTTTGCGTAATGGTAATTAATTAACGTCGCATTGAAGAAACACAGCGAGCTATTGGCGACTCTCCGGGATCAATCCATAAAGGAAAGATCCGAGCATAACACCTTGTAATTTTAAACCGGGATCAGATGACGGGGTCAATACCTGAGCTGGCAGTTGACTATATATATATATATATATATATATATATATAGTCAACTGCCCGTTGCAAGTATATACTGACCAGATCTTTATCACGAGGTATCTCGTCATCAGCAAAATGAGTCGACATTTGATGGATAAGCTATCTCGTCGAAAACACTTGGAGGGTTAATTGCATACTGTAAGATAATATGAAAAACGAGCTACCATTGTCAGTTCAGAATGCAAGTCTGATTCTAGTTTATCATTTTGGTGTCATGTTTTACAACATGAGGGCTAATTTGACCAAGATAATGTTGTTTTAAAGTATGCAAGATTGAATCAAACATTATTGAACAGATGACAAAGAGGATTCCCCTATTTCCCTTTTAGTAGCTGTCATTGTTTGTGACAAATTTTTAGTTACATGAATGTTAGTACGTTCAGACTTCAACAAAAACTAAACTCTTAATTTTTCATCCATCTAATTGGTACGTTGGAAAATCACTCTAAAATGTGTCGAAATAAGTGCAAATAAATTTGCCTCTCTAATGCTTGATTTTTCACACGGCTTGCTTTTTGACATGCTCACGTTTTCGGAAATTATATACACAAATTTATTCATTGTACCTAACGAAGACCTTCATTACTTAAATATCTCTCTTGGTTACCTCTTAGGAGTTTTACTTTCTGTAAGTAAACACCAGTATCAAGATCCCGGGGTTCCCTAGTGAACTTTACTCTTTTTCGTCTGACCTTCACTTTCCCTTCCACCCTTTTGCTATTTTTCCTCCCCTTTTATCTATATATATTCATTGCTTGCCACCTTGTGCTTGGTGAAGTTGGCCAAATATGGTCTTTGCACCATAAAACCTAAACAACCTATATTGTTAAAACAATATGTAGATTCTACATACAAAATTGTTGGAATCTATCTCCAAACTTTTTTAAGAGAAGATTTGTGTGCAAATAGTGCTGTATGGTGTTTTTGGTATGATGCGCAAGGATCCTATTTGGCCATGATGTGCCTTCAGTTCTGTATGGTACATGCGAAATATGGTTATGCGCATATTTATATATGAGTGTTGTTTATTGTATATTAAATCAAACTAAAAGAAGAATACCCATTCTTACTATTGAAAACTATTTGATTCATCGTAGATTGGGAGACGCTTGACGTTAATATATATAATTCATGCAATGAGACACATGCTGAAATTGCATTCGAGAAACACGCCAAGTTATGAGTTACGAAACAGGAACTACCTACCTCGAAAAAAATATTTAGCTTCATAGAAAACTCCTCCCCTAGTTATTTTCTAAAAATAGCTTACAAATAAATTAGACAAATGCAAGACTGGAAATGTCTTGAACTTGTTTTATGTCGTTTATTTCATTATGCAAGTTTAAAAATGTGAATAGAGTGTTAATAACGGATGTTTGGATGTGTTTATGGCCATATTTAACCAAGCTACGCCAAGCAATCAAAGTAAATGGACATACACATACAAGGAAAGAGTTAATGACACAGAAGAGAGCAATGCATCCAGGAGGAATGTAATCTGCTTCGTGTACAACTCACAGATTGATAACGCAGTGGCCGAACCTACTTTGCCATGGCGACTTTAGCTCGAAAAAGTTTGTCGTGAATCGAAAGACGATCCCAAATACTCAGCTCAAACAAAATTGATGTCGGGGCCCAGAAAATCCATTTTACCTACCTACGTTTCTCCAAGGCTTGGTGGAAACTTGTTTCCAAAGATTCAAATTCCACCAAAGTAAGAATATCGACTTTTTTCACGTAAAAATATCCTGCCCAATTACCTCGATCCTTTGAGCCCTGCTCCGGGCCGTCGTTACTTTTGATGCGTTCTGCGTATTTTAAGTTTAACAAGACCTGTCCTCAATCACACAAACTCGAGCTTAAGTACAGCATTTGATGCGGAAAGGAGCCTGCAAGACTTGACATGCAGATCACGCAAAGGAATGCCGGGCGCTAACGAATAAATAGTTTGAAAATCTTGAAATGTGGATTATCTGTATTCACTGCGAAGTGCCCTCCCCGCGCAATGGGGGGGGGGATACTTTTTTATTTTACCCCCACAGAATCAAATCTTCATTCCAACCAACCGGAGTAGAAATACTTTTGCTTGTCTCCTCTTTCAGAAAATTGTAATTAAAAGTTTCTTTTTCCTTCCAACTCTTCAGTCCAAAAGAGCGAAATATTTTTATCTCTTCGCCTGCTTTGTCAAGACTGACGAGATCCCTGTGTCGGAATTTTGAAAATAATTCCGCCACTTTTTCCATTCTGATCAAGCGGAGAGGAAGGAAAAGTTTCCGGATAACTTTGTTCTTAAAAGCTGGAATGTCTCGTCGGCTGTCATCGCAGGAATTCTGGACCAGGTGAAGTTCCTTGAAGTCTACCAGTGAGCTCGAATCGACTTTTCATAACTGCTGTATTCCGGGAGTAAATTAAAGTTTCCATTACCCTTCGGAGTACAAATCCAATTTTCTCATTGTATTCTTCAAACTGTGTGCATATCCTCTATTTTTATCCACGTGGCAGTTCGTGGAATGTCCTTAATGGGGCAAACAACGTCCGAGAAATTGAGAATGATTGAGAGCATGTTGATTAATAGCAAGAATGCGTCTCTTGTTAAATCAAATCTAAAGGATTCTGGTTTTGAAATGTTTCAACTGTTGCGGCAAACGAAGAATTTTTCTTTTGTCTTAAATTCGAATAGGTAGAGTAAATCAACTGGAGGAATACAGTGGGCTATGGACAACGGTCTGGGATCAACCCCGAAGTGAAAGATCCAAGGACAACGCCTCGTAATTTTGAAGCACGGTCATATACCAAGGTCACAACCTGAGCAGGTACTCCACTCTCTACACCATGCCAACGTGAGGACATTTGAGGACATGGCAGACTAACGTTCACCAGCCCCCGTATACACAACGTCCGTAAACCAAGTTTCAAACTCGCAACCGTCCGATTGCTAATCAAACAGAGGTACTGTGGTTCCTAAATTCAAAAAGATTTATAAGGGTTGACTGGTTTTGGATTTTATGACGCAATGGGTATATAGTGGTTAAGGTGTTAGCCTCTGGATCGGAAGGTTTCTGGTTCGAATCCGGGTCAGGACATGAATATTTGTAAGCGTATGGTGTACACGCGGCTGGTGCACTTTAAATCTGTTGTGGCCGAAAGCCCTCACGTTGGGTTGGTGTGGAAGTTTGGAGAGGTGGGGTGCCAGCTCAGATGTTACCTCGTCATCTGACCGTGGTTCAAAATTATACGGTGATACACCGAATGGCTTAGGCTGGGACGGTGGTAACTTGTTGAATTTTGCCCAGCTGCGCCAAACACGAGACAATGTCAACTAATTGAAAAAAAGGATGGGGAGAAGAAAGTAAAGAAAGATTGCTTGGGCATTCTGGGGTCGCGATCCCCTTGTTTACCTGCGGCAGTAAACCCCATGGGAATATATAATAGACCGCTTGGGTTCCTCGGGTTCGTGAAGTCCGTACATACCTAATGATGTGCCCCCGAGAGGAGATTTATGAGGGAGAAACTATCACGTAAATCCGTTTTTAATATGCAACTCTGGAGTGACGTTTTTCTTAAAGGATTGGATCGATTATAACTTCTGACAATGGGTCTTCTTGTGACACATTGTGTCGTGCTCAAGACATTAAATCAATAACGATACCCCCGAAAGCACTATTCAATAAAATAAAACACTCCGTCAATGCATAATATCAAATCTAAAATGTAACTTGCATAAGAAGTTCAAGTATAAAAACTCAAAGATGGAATCCTTTTATAAAATATAATAAAATCAAATGAAAGTCGGGTGATGATAAAATATATAGTATGTAAAAATTAAATATGTTGATGAAACCAATGTCGTGTAAAAAGTTAAATAAATGGATGAAAAAATGAGGCTACTCAACATCTTCTAGAATCAAGGTGAATATCAATTAAAATGGTTAAGACGTTGACGATTAAAATTGGATCATTCTACCAAAATGTGTTTTGCCGTTGGGCAAATGGACATAATGGACAAATGTTACAGAATTGATTAAGATAATCCAGATGTACACCTGTGCTTAGTTTACTATACCTGATCAGTGGATTGAAATGTTGTTTTCGTAAGGAGAAACTAAAAGTTTTTGTTAAGTGTGATACTATTTGATACTATTCATCATTCAAAATGGAATGAAAAAGTCACGTGCAAACCAATGAAATTGATTGAAAACCAATATTGTACGTACATAAATTAAAACGTATTTTAGGTTATTTTGATGTAACATTTTGCATTGGGTATCTGGATACCTAATCGATATTGATATTTAAATTATAGCTGAATCGAGTAAAATTACGAAAACTAATATATTTCAGTCTTAAGATCCATGCCATATTTTTCCTGTTATTACATACAGAATATAAATATAGTGAAATATTAACACTTCTGACCATCTTTTCAGTAATAAGAATACACTTTAGAAACACAACACAGCAGTTTCCTAAGAACAAAACGATTCCGAAAATTCTAAACTTTGAAAGCTCGGTAACTGGGAAAGAGCAAGAGTAGGTGACGTACGTCTCAACATCTGTACCAATTGTCATTTATGCACAAAAAATTAACGCTTCTTAGTCCATCTTTCTCGAAGTAAGGATTGCTCTAGAAACCCCACACAAACAGCATTTTACTAACAAGAAGCGAAACGATTCCGAAAACTCGGAAACTGTGGGAAAGAGTAACAGCCCGTACGTCTCCTTGGTAGGTCCAGAGTCATCAATCAAAATTAGGCTACTGAAATCCGCAAAACCACCTTGCTTCTAAAGTTAAGGAGGGCTATTGAGAAGACCTCACACGAGCTCTGGCTTCTGAAAGGGATTCAAGCAAACAAGGCTACTTTTACTCCTAGGTACGCGACTCTTTGACCTGTGAAGGTACAACGGGACAACTTGAACCGTCTAACAACACCACAGCGGGTTGTGCAATTGTGTATAGACCTTACCCCTCCTACTATGCAAAGCCAGATTTGTCACCTCGGACCTTTTCTTCGACTCCCCTTCTACAAACTGAGCAATTATGGTAAACGGATTCCACTGCGAACAAAGGCCTCGACTCAGTCTATCCAAAGTGCCGTGAAATTTCTTAACACTGGAGACCTCTTCGCGGACCCCTGAGCACGTGTGATGGGCTGCCAGAATTTCCCCATCGCATACCATCTGGCCTCCATTGACTTCCAAGTCAGTAAATAATCTTTTTCAACAGCAATTTCGCTTCAAAAGGAAATTTTCACGCGATTATACCACAGCGATGAGTTTCTAAAGCTTTTGACTTCCTGGGTTGGAAAGTGAACGGTGCGGTCAGAACTTCAGACCCATACTTTTACCTTCAACAAGGCTTTGACAAATTGAAATGTTTCACAAGTTCTTGAGGCGTGAAGAGAACGGTACAATTTTCCGTCGTACTTTTTATCCACAACTAAGAAGAAGCAATTTTTTGTAACTCATTATTGAGTACTCGATATGGAATGATGAAGCGGTTTGAACTTTGCAAGATTTATTTCATTTAAATGGTTTAGTTTGGAACTTATAGCATATAATTTCGAGTATATTACTTTTATTTTTCAGTGTATTGTCTCAAAAATAAATTTTCTTAAACCTTTTTAGTGCAAAAAGTTGGAAATTACTATCTTTTTCTGTAGATCAATCAAAATTATATCTATTTTTTCATCAGATTGGCAAAATGTATAAAATATTTTTTAATGTGCCACAGAATTTTGATAATTTAAGTGTGTCATGAGATGGAAAAATCACTATTTAAAAATAATCATTCATTAGGAATGTAAAAGAACGAATATTATTTATTTGTTTCATAGAAAAACCTTCTTTCACACACGCTTATATAGTAATTCCAAAAATTGAAAGTATTCTTTTTTCAAAATGTTTTTTCACAAACATTTTCAAGTGATAGCCGCATAATTTTGAATATTGTTTTGAAGATTTTTGTAAAGGCACTTTGGTGCAATCTGCAAGTTGTAGGCGGGGCAAGTTCGATTTCAACTATGGTGTATTTTTCTAATCTGTGTTAGTAAAACTTTCGTTGTGTGTGTATGTCCATTGCGTGATGTTTCTTGTCTTATGTTTGGCGCAGCATGGCCATATATGGCTCTTGTGCCATAAAAACCCAACCAACTAAACTCATATAAATGCTGAAGAAAAATAGAACTGTTTACAGTAATGGCTCTGCGAAATAGCATTGTTTGCTTGATTAAAGTTTAATTGAGAAAATTAACACAAACAATTAAATAAGTTCGATTAAATCTGGTGACTCAATGGCTTTGCCCACTGCAGTAACAACCTGCGAGTTGTAGGCGGAGCAAGTTCGATTCCTCCTTGGGTGTATTTCTTCTTTCTGAGAAAGCTTTTATTGTGTGTGTATTTTCTGGTGTTTGGCGCAAATATCGTCTATGCGCCATAAAATAGCAAAGCAACCAATCTAATAAACCTGAAACGGGTAGTGTAACGGGTATATTAACATGTTTGCCTACCTTACAAGCAAATATGGTTGATTACATTTCAGATAACCAAAAATTAGAGTCTTCTCACTAGCTTTCTTCCCTTTAGTTTAAATCAGTGTTATTGCATAAATCTATCAGAGCAACTGCAATCGAAAGTATTACTACAGTTACTGTAAACATTGCATTTTTTACAAATAACTTAATGGGAAATTTTAACTGTTACCTTATACTTCTGTTAATAGCTACTTGTAGATAATGAATGACGTACTGTTATAATGCATCAAGTGGCGATGATCACTGCTTTATTGTCTCATGGCAGTGCATAAAATTAACCCAACACTAATATTTCACTTACAAATTAATTTTTAACAAATTACTTAATGATAAATTTAAACTGTTAATAAATACTTCTTTTAATAGCTACTTGAAGATCATGAATGAAGTACTCCCATGATGCATCAAGTGGCGATGATCACTGCTTTATTGTCTCATGGCAGCGCATAGAATTAACCCAATAGAAATATTTCACTTTCAACCTCGCGTTGAGAGTTTGGAACCCTTTCAGCTAACAATGAAATCCCAAGCATTCACGCATGCTTAGTTAACCCTTTACTCGCAAGCAAAGGGCATTTAAATGGGTGAGAACTCTACATAGATGAGTGGCCATTCTGAATAGTCGGATCTTTTTTTATAAGTATAAATTGTTCCTACTGTTGCATTCCCTTGCAAAGAATGGCGAAAATAGAGGGAGCTCTGTGTTCCTTAAGTTACTGTACCTTCCGAATACGAAGCAGGTTGTGAAAAAGCGATTCGCTGTGGTGTTGTCATCTTTCTGTTTACAGTCAGATGAACATCTAACATGTTTTGCAATATCGAGTTTTACCTTCGGTCGGAGCTATATAATAGAGATCGTCATACCGTATTTTATGACACATCTCGAGTCTTACCAAAGAAGTCGAAACTTTTCTATTTCTATCGTTATTGTAAATCTTACATAGTAATTTTGCACACTGGCATGCAAAATACTATTTTCAACCTTCCAAGTTTGATATCTCGTCCATCAAAATCTGACCGATTTTTCTAATGACGAGATATTTCGTTCTTCTGACGATGACAAGATCAAGAACTGGGTCGTTATCTACTAATGATGAGATCTTGATAGACGAAATACATCGCACATTAAGATCTCTTTAGTTTTGCTAATGATGAGATACCAGTCGAAACAACCACCAGGAGGTTTAAAGGTTACAATCACACAAAATTAAACCAAGTTGTCGGTGCCGATTTGCATAACCGAGGGTATTCAATAAAAAGCTGGTACACATTCAAATTTTGGATAAGTGCCGTTAGAGGCTCTGACAGAGAAATGGGTCTCATACCCAACTTCAGACTCAGTAAGCAAACATGGTGCAAAGCATTCATCAGTGTTCAAGGTTGTCATACAGCCTAGTAAGAATTGTCTTGCAGTTATTGTAAACAGTTACCCTTCTGTATCATGACAGCCAGTGCAGTGTCATTACTTCAGTTCAAAGACGTTTTCCCAGTTCGTAAGAAATATTTTTAAAGTTAGATTTTTAAATAAAAAAAATTACTATACTGAACGAGCCTTAACACTCTGAGCGAGATGAGATTTTTGAGTAGTGTAGAGTTACTTTTTCCCCACAACACTAAATAACGACAGCGATTGGTTGAAAGAATACAAGCAAAGATTCTATTGGTCAAGAAGATCACAACTATATGGGAGTCACTCAGGGGGGCTGCAAGTTGCAGAACGAATATATGCGTGTGAAACCCTGTGTGTGAGAGGGTTTAAGATTCCTTAAAGAATTATTCCTAACCAACAATTTGTCGTTTAACATATTTTAAAAATTGAAATTAATTTCCGTTATCAATGAATTTAGGTATTGTGTTCTAGCTAAATGTTATTAACATGACTTTAGTTATTGTTTTTACGTTAAACTTGATAATTGATGGTTTATTAATATAAAAAATGTTTAGTCTTCCCTAAAGTAGGAACAAATCGAGATCTTTTATTCAAATTAAGAGAATTCTTTTCTCCCTTGAATTCAAATAAGAATATTTATTGATCCATAAATATAAATAATAAATAAAGTAATATATCAAACGGAGTATTTTATATTCTCACGTTTTCGAAGGCTATTAGTTACGTTCTTACTGCGTCACTGTAGTCACACCTTTTGCATTTTCAGTGAACTTTCATTTTTCATTTTTGCTGAACTCTCATTTTGCATTTTTCCAGATGATTTTGCGTGAATCCTACCAAATAATTTTGGAATACAAAATTGCTGTAGAATGTGCGGAGAGTTTACAATGAAATTAAAATATGATGCCAACCCAATGAAATCAGTTATGTGTAAGTTCCCCGTAATTTATTACTTCATTGATTCTGTCCGTGAAATAAAGCATTTTCTTTCACTGGTGAATATTTCCGAAAGCTTCCATTTTCATTTTTATGAATCACCTTGATCGGATTACCTTTTCCTTTCAAATACAACTGATGAACATAACTCCAAAATTACAGGAAAGCCTAAAAAATTGTTATTAGAAGTACACAGTTGAAGTCTTTGAAAGTTGATCCAGTCGTGAATAGAAACGTTCATAAAAGACTCGTCGATAAATCTTTTATTTTATATTCTTACAGAAATACATATTTATATATCATTTTTTTCATTGCGTGGCGAAAGGAAAACAGTCTTAAAAGCATTTCTCGTTGTAAAATAATTTATACATCTAAAACTGTTGATATCTAACAAAAATTATTGTATGAGATGTAGGTATAAGTAATTTCCCTAAAGTGCATTAATTTATCGATTGTGATTTAATAGCACGTACGTGAAATCTAAATTATGTGGTACTTAGTTATTAAAATCAGTACTAATCATGTAATTAGTGAAAAGGTTTAAATATTTTTCTAGAATCAAATGTGTCATGTGCATAACTGTTGGAATTAATTCCCATAACAACATGACACATTTAATTTGTTATGGTCTTACACATTACTTCACTTATCTAGTAAAAAAGTATTAAAATGATTTTTCCACAAAAAAAACTACACTAGCAAAGTACTTAGCATCAATATTTACATGTAATTATAGAAATGATTGACTTTTTAAAAAATAATAGATTTTAGGTTCTCTAAAAACAAAACAGCTTTACTTGACGGGAGAGAATGACATTTCTTATGCTCAGAGTTTTGGTAAAGATAGAGAATAAATTCCCAATTGAGCACCAAAAAACTACAAAACAATTTAACAGCATCAGTATTTACACACACAGTTAAAGCAGCTTGTTTAACACAAATTTACTTCTACAGTAAGACTTGTTGAAATATAATAGCTTTTAGGTTCTCTAAAACACAAAACGGTCTTACTTGACGAATCCCATTTTTTATACGCAACAAAAAACCCATCCCGTTACTCAAAAAAAGTTTTGGCGAATAGCGAATAAAATGCCCACGGTGGGAAAGGGGAATACATAGGAAACCCAAAACATCTCACTCGATAATACTCTTGTTTCCGCTCCCGTCAAACTAACAACTTTCGGTTGAAGCCTGTTCGTAGTAATTATCAGTTAGTTAAGAGTAATTTATAGGAGCCGCTGCACTGAAAATAGAAATTGCATTCAAATATCGACATTCGCAGCAGATGTTCTGGAAAGAAGTTCACTCCCCCTCCTTTCAGCTTAGAGAGTCGGAATTGTCATTTTCCTCTCAGTTCGCACAACGTCGTACTCCAAAGTGAACAAAAGAGAGAGGGGAGAAATCGAACCGTTATTTAGGGCAACACAATCGCTTAAATTATCGATAGTTCATAATCAATGGTAGATTCGCATTCAGTTTTCAGGCATCCGAGGTAGAAACAAGCAGCGTCCAATTCAGGAAACTGATTGTTGATGGAAAGTAGATGGCTTTCTTAGACTCGAGGAAGATGAAATTTAAAAACATGATTCGAGTGAAGCACATTTCAGCTTTCAGGTATCCTTGCTACAAACAAGTAGCATTCATTCAGGAAACTGATTGTTGATGGAAAGTAGATGGCTCTGTTAGACCGTGGATGATAAAACTAAGGGAATGGACAAATTAAGGACAAGAAGCGTTCGATTCAGGAAACTGATGGTTGATGAAAGTAGATTACTTTTTCAGAATCGAAAAGATGAAACTAAGGACATGATTCAGATAAAGCACATTTTGACCAACCATTTTTTTTATCAAGAAAAGGTTGGTACAAGTGGAACAAAATTTGCATGTATTTTTTCAATTGAAAGGCGCTTTGGTTTCGTATACAACGGGGTCATTTTTGTCGTTTTTCAATTTCCAAATTTTTACATTTCAGTAGCGACTGAGTACTAAAGATGAATTTTAACACCTATGTGTATAGTATTTAATTTACTACCGTACCAAAAACTATATCCATTACATCGAAAGAATACTGCATATACCAATTGAGAACAAAACATCGAATCACTATTTCAAAATGCGTTTTCTCAAAACTACAACATTTTGATCCAACTGAATTAAAATTTCAACCTCATTCAATTAAGGCGTTACTTTTAATTAGGGTCTTGGGTTTTAATTCTGAGGGTTTCAATATAGCATTATTTTCAATCTGTTGGTGGATTACGTTTTACGGTGCAAGATCCAAATTTGGCCATCCTGCGTTAAACAATGTTAAGTAAATGGACATACACGGATACAATCGCTTCAGTCGGGTTTAGATACGAGAACTATCTTTGTTTTATAAATGGGGTCGTTTTGACATAAGGGACGAATATTAACCCTCCACGTATATATCAGTTCTGAAAATATTGTAGTCCTCCCTGCATGACTTTTAACCAATTTTGACCAATTGAATCTCCTAGTCTCCTCCTAGAAACCCCCTCTTTCAATTAATCGATGCGATTATATAGTAACGTTGGTTTTGATTGTGGGGTAAAAGCAATACAACTCAACTCGAAACGCTCAGCAAGTTAAAATTTTATACTTTGCGCACCACAGAAGTGATTTGATTTGATACAAAAAACCGAGGAACCTTCAACCCAAAACGTATATTTTAACAAGTATTTCTGTGCTTGTCAACTATGTGAGTATGATATTTGTTATTTAGGCAAAAATAATTACCTGAATGTTGAACAATCTGTCGTTGGATGCTGCTGCATTATCAGGAGTATGATAGCTATCAAAGACAGGACTGTTGATTGCTTTTGGTAAAGTTGGTATCGGCAACCAACGAACTTCAGATGCCCTAGTCACAGTTTTCAATGGATTCTTCGAATAAAAGATAGTTTCGTTTTCTGATTCGGAGATGAATTCATGTACTGTCGGTTCGGGGGATAGGAGCAGTTTCTTGGGGCTGTATGCTTATGCCGAGAAGGGAAACACCCGTCATAAACTAACGGACTTAGTTTCGAAACTGGAAAATTAACTTTTCTTACCTTCAATTATGCGCAAGGACTTCTAGGTTTTTAGTAAAGAATAAATTTTACTTACCCGCAAACTCAGCCAAATATCATCAGGGAATTATTTCTACCCGTAACTATTACTTAATTCTTCTATAAATTAGACATTTTTAAGAATCTAACTATCAATTAGGCAAAACGTTTTACATAGATTGAATGGTTACATGCCTCTTTTTTAACTAACGATAAACTATATATGTTTAGAGATTTAAAATCATTATTTAAACTTATTTAGGAGTTTAAATTGCTTACCACGACTTTAGTTTTCAACAAGATTGTCCAAATACATAAATCTATATATTTTGCTTACATAAATAGCACAGAAATCGTTGCTATTTGTTTATTGCCTAATAGCAACAACTGATATAAACAATATCGACCGTAATTGGATTCATTCGCGAATTTTGTCGCTTCGTTTAACTATGTTTGATCTGAGCTATGAAGCTGAATAATATTGCTAAAACTGCACGGAAGAGCTCACCACTCAAAGGAAATTCTTCCAGTCCTTAAATTTGATTACAGAAAGCAATGAGAAATCTGGAAAGTAGGAATCGGCGCATAAAAGAAAATACGAGCGAGAATAGATTAAGCTTGAAAATATGCATCTCCTTTGAACAAGGAAATGGGATGAAATTAAAGCAAAGATTCAAGATATAATTGTAGTAGCATGACTAACGTTTGCTTTTCTTTCCATGCATTTCATCGTAAATAAGAAAAAACCAGCAAACGAAATGACGTTATACATCTTTCGATAATTTTCTTTCATTTAGATGTGTGAATTGGAAGACATTCAAAATCTAATTGTGGTAGCATGACTGATGTTTGATTTTTCCTTGCATTTCATTAGAAAGAAGAATTAAAACCAGTAAAAGTAAACGAAATGATGCTATACATCCTTGGATAATTTTCTTTCATTTAGAGGTTTGGAATCCCTTTATACAGACGTTATATTCATCATAAATGGGTTGAAATAGGGTATAAAATGTGAACAACGAGTCCTTGCCATCAATTAATTGAAGCAATTACGAAAGTTTAGCGCAGATTCTATGACGGGTATGCTATGCCAGAGAATTCGAAATTAAAAAGACAGTTTCTTTCCATCTTTTTACGGAGTTTAAATCAAATAGTTTAAAGCCCTAAACAAAGAATGAAATGCTCAGCAAACGTTGAAATCAGGCTCTAAAAACAAAAATCAGTCGCTCGATTGAGTGACAACGACTGAAATGACTTGCAATCGTGTTTTATCCCCTGCTAAACACAGGGAGGGTAACTAACCCAAGTGACAACCGGTTTCAGCCGCTCAACTCTAGTCATACACACCATAAATAACAGCTGTTGGAAGCAGTTCTAAGACCGCTGATTATGTACGCTTGGACTAATGAAACAATGACTACCCATATGCGCTGTAACGCAGTGTTAGGAACGTATGGAAGTTTCATCTTATAAAATTCATAACAGAATTGTGGAAGTGCCCGTTACCTGCCTCTTCCATTTTACGGAGTGAATTTCATGGAAGGTTCCCGTGCTTCTCTGCTGCGTTTATATTGCAAAAATAGTTATTACTTCGATTTCGCCAAGAGCGTACAATAAATTTGCTTGACAGAGGTAAAATTGAGTATGCTGACTCTTTGGAGGTATATCCAGTTTAGAAATTGCTTCAGTTTGATAACAAGGAATTTTAAATAACAATTAGTCTAGTGTCTAAAGCAAAGCAAACAATCCCTTCGAAATACGTTCTGCATATCAAAGTACGTATGGCAGACAAGTACGCGGATGTTTTCCGATTCACTGGATGAAGATCGGGTTGGTTGGTAATTAGCGTCGCACTGGATCAACACGACGGGCTATTGGATAAAGATCGGTAAATTAAATGAAAGCTGCAATTTGTCGTCAAATCATTGCGCCCGAAACAATCCAGCGAATGAGGCAGAAAAATAATGCAGCCTGGAGGATTATGGTGGGATGGTAGTTAGTTAACGTCGCACTGGAACAACCCAACAGGCTATTGGCAATGATTTGAGATTAGTCCTTAAGGCAAAGATACGAGGACAACACCTCGTAATATTAAACTACGATCAGATGACGAGGTGAAAGCCTGAGCTGACCCCCTACTTTTCAACTTCCACACTATGCCAACGTGAGGACATTTGAGGCCACCACAGATTTAACGTGCTCCAGACAACATAATTAATCAAGTTCATAAAAAATATTTCTCGTGTTTTTAGCTTATAGAGATTTTAAAATTAATTCTCTCTCACTGCAATCACAATTTATCTACTATCAATTTACTATCTCAAATTCTAACTTATTCAGAAAGACAATTTCTATTGGAAATTATTCCTAATATGTTTCTTTATGTTTTGACCTTGAATCAAGGTGCTAGAAAGAATGTGTGTGTGTGTGTGTGTTACTTACAATTTTTTTCACTAAGATAAAAAAAAAAAATTCAGAAATTTCAATATTTAAAAGTCAATTAAAAATTAATTTCTTAGCTTATGACTTTTAGGATCAAAACATCCACTCTATTATAAAGATTATAATGCTACAAAAGTAATTGTAATAGAGCAATTCCTTGTTGAGTTATCACTGTTTGAACAAAGCACCCTATTTGCAAAAATGCAGCTCTTCCGAAATTGAACCTGTTAAAATTTCGGAAACCTGTTTCCTCTCATTGACAGTATACCTAACTAAACCCCTATAAAATAGAAAACAATTTCGAATATTTGCAAGATCTTGGTCTCGCTTTGATATGAAGGAGTTGAGAAATATTTTGAAGCAATCAAAAACTACCGATATTATGGTCGGTTTTCGTGCCTCTTACTGTGTGCATACACCTTAAAATAGTCTTCGAGCCAATCCGAATCACAAACGAAGTTCCGCATCTCATCAGCTAAAACTGCGACAGCGCTAATAAACCATTCCCCAGCTAATTGAAATCGACGTACTCTTCACCTTCATTTGGAAGCCAGTGAAGTGTTCTTTTACCTTAATGTGATGCGCCTAATTGAATGTCTTAGGGGCATCGATTCGCCCAGAGCGCCGAAACGCAAAATATTTGTTTGATATCAACAAGTCGATGAAGCTAATAAAGATCTAAAGAGGGAGAACGGGAAAAGGGCATTCAATATTGGCTCCCCATTAATGAAGGGAGAGAAAAAATCCCAATTAAAAAGCTTTCGCGTGACAAAAGAAATTCTGAAATTTTGACCCTGAGCACTTTATTAGATGTAAGTTATCACACAATCAGCGTTAGCGATTTTGCGATAAAAATTTCCGTCGGGAAAGAGCAGACCTTTAATTTTTTTTGTTTAATGAAAGTTTTCTATGGAATTCGGTCTCGGAAGAGAAGAATGTGAAGCTAAAAGACAGGCCGCATGCTGGTTATTCTTTCGACAAAATCAGCCATCTGTCGCTCCTCCTTTAAAGCGTTTTGAAAGAAAACATTAGGAAAGTAATTTCCTATCCATGGAGATATCCTGTTCGGTTTTCTTTTCTCTCCGTTTTTAATTCTCTTTACGTCAATGGGTGACCATTGCCTACAAATTCAGTACCCAACTCTGGTAGCCCAGTTAGAAGGGCGTCGGATTTGGTTGCGAGTTCTAGACTCGGTCCAGCCAAAGACCGTCGTGTTCCCGGATTGGTCGGTTGATTGGGTTTATATGGCGCCAGAGCCACATATGGCCAAATTGCACCAGACTCAAAACAAAATTTATAATTTTGTATTAAAACTTGTCAATGCATAAAATCTAAATAAAATTCACAAAACCTCTCGGAGATGAATAAAAACAAATCTTTATTGCAGCAAGAATTTCCCAAAAGATCTTCTAGGGTTGGATTTTAAACTCCAAATTGGATTTGTCTATGGTTATTAAAATTCAGCATTCAGCCAAAATGTAATAGCCCGTTGTGTTGCTCCACTGCAATGTGAATTAAATACCTACCTACCTCAGTCAAAATGTATCGAACAGTAAGGACGCAATGGCAAATTAAATACAACGGAGCAGATTCTCAATTGAATAAGCGTCTTTGTGTATTAAAATGGTTATAGCCAACGCGAAGTCTTGAGCGTACACAGGGTGCACGTTCAATCTGTCGTGGCCTCAACTGTCCTCACGCTGTCGCGGTGTGGACGTTAGGAGAATGGGATGCCTGCTCAGGTCTTGACCTCATCATCTGTCCGTGCTTCAAAATTAAGAGGTGTTGTCCTCGGTTCTTTTTCCTCTCGGAATTGATCCCGGACCGTCGCCAATAGACCGTTGCGTTTCTCCAGCGGAACGTTAATTAACTGCCCATCTCCACGCGTTCCGCTACCAGTTCCAGAAACACCAGGCCGTTCGAACTCAGAGCAGCCGTTTTCCCAACTGCCGGTATTTAAGCTAAACAAACGGGACATTAAGGAGAGGGAATTAAACGGGATAAAAACGCTCCCGAAGCATCGGTTTTTAATTGATGCCGAGAAAGCGGACGGCGCAGGTTCGTTTTTCAATACACCCGGGTAATTTTTCCAAAGCGGGGGAGTAAGAATATCGGAAAAATGGGGCGAACCATAATTTGCCGTAAAAATTACCCGCTTCACGTGCGTTTTTCGGCCGAGCAAACAGGCCGAGCGTTCGCGATCCGAAAAAAGCCGGGTAATTAAAGACATCCTTCCTCTTAATCAAAAAACGCGCTCCCCTTCTTAACTTAATCACCACTGTGAAAACCCAGATGAGCTTGGCTCTGCCCCTCTCTACTTTGGGTAAAAAATTCCTTTGTATCGACACAGCCGAATCGATTCCTGTAGCTTGTATCAACTTATTCGTTTGGAAGCAGCAGGGCTCGCATGGGCTCATTGCCATTCGCGGCTCATCCATTGAGAGCGGAGGGCAATAATCATCTCCAGGTGTTGGATGCACGCGCCCAATCAGGGCCTTCCGCTCTTCGTTATTGGGCAGGGGATTTTTTCACCCCGCGGGTTTCCATCAAAGGGAGATATTCGACGGTGTGCGTTCCACTCAAAACGCCGCTTGGCCCCTTTTCGCGTTGGAGGGGGAAAATCGCCTCTGGAATTGAGTTATTTTCATCCAAATGAACAGAGGGATTTTTCATCAAGGCCGCTTAATTGGAGTTTACTATCGAGTTATTTTCAAGCAAATGAACACATGTTTTCATCGAGATTGCTGGATTGGAGTTTGAATGTGAACCTTGTCGTACATTCTATCGAGTTATTTTCATCCAAATAAACAGGGTGGGTTGATTTTTCCGCCGAGACCGCTTGATTGGGGTTTGAATGTAAACGCTATTGAGTTATTTTCAAACAAATGAACAGGGAGATTTTTTTGCCGTTCCGAACGATCGAGGTTTGAATATGAACTTTGTCGTTCATTCTATCGAGATATTTCCATTCACATAAACAGGATGGATTGATTTTTCATCAAGGCCGTTTGATTGGCATTTGAATGTGAATGCTATCGAGTTATTTTCAACCAAATAGATATTTTTTTGCTATGCCGCTTAATGGAGGTTTGAATATGAACCTTGTAGTTTATTCTGTCAAGTTACAGAGGCTGTTCAGTCATTTTTTGAACGATTTTAATAGTCTCACTATCAATTTTTTACACGAAATATTTGTGTTCTAAATGTTTTATTTAATAACCCTTAATGTCAACTATCTTTCTACACCTTAATGTATATGGTAATAATGACTATTGAAGTATCGGCAGAGGTATTTTGTACCATTCTTTTTCCACAGTTTTGTAAAGTCCTTGAATGGATTTTCACTCGACGTTTCGAAAATGTTGTTTTTAAAAGTCCAAAAGCACATAAGTTTATGGATAAGCCATCTGGAGATTTAACAGAGATATCAGTAAAGGGTATTGACTTCATACCAGTTTCATGTTCCTTTTTTAACCAAGAATTTAACAGTGGATTTAGATGTGTGGCTGCTTGCTTTATCCTGATGCAGCTCTACTGATTGTTGGCACTGTGGGTAAAGATATGGTATTTCTGTTTTGAATTTCGGGTATAAAATATGGTCCTGATTGTATGTGGGAGTTGATTTTCTTGGGACTTGAATTGGTGTCCGTGAAATGAACTGTAGCGAATCGAACCTCGACCTTTTGGAATTAGGTGTAATGAAGGATACTTGTGGGGGCTGTCATGAAAGAAAACAAACTTTTGGCAGTTAAAACGAAAATAAATACAATTATTTAAATATTTTTGATTCTATTTATTTCTACGCGTCTGATGACATGCAGGAACTAATTGAATCATTTGATCCAACTTTCGTTCACAAAACGAAATGAATTTAAGAGGGTTCTTTCTATCACATGTGAAGAACTTAGACGAGTGGATGTAGAATCTACTTCATTATAAAAGGCTTTTCGTGATGAAGCTGTATTGGTATCAGTTCACGCAGCATGATCGTTTCTTTCAGTTGTTCTGCGTATAAGTCATTTGATCAAGCTGTAAGACCTTCCTTGTTGGTTGCTAATCAGCGTTATGTTGGTAGACTAATCGACTATCATGTATATTTAATGTTTAATACTATTTTATTCAAATCACTATTTTTACATACGTCGTCAGTACTTGTACCAGCCGACACATTATCTGGAGTATGAATATTAACAATCTTCATGCCTATAAATCTTTATCTGACGGAAGTCCATAGCTGGTAACGTTACTTTATGGCGTATGCTGTCATTCATCGGAATCTCTGTAGTTATTGGAAAATCTCGATGATAGTTTGTAGCAGATAATTTCATATTTTTCACTATTAATTTCTTATTGCAATTAATTGTTGAGTAGGCATAAAACTAGCTTTGCCCCCTCCCCCCTCAAATGGGTCTCCACGATGGAAGAATGATTCATTTTATGCTCTTCATAGGTTTGAGAAATCAATTTTGCTTTGTCTCTTCTCTAAATGCAATTGCAGGGGATACACGGAAGAAATTATCAACATTTGAGCGCTGTATTATGAAGGTGACTACCTGAAAGTATTCACTTCACACTTACAAAACTGGAAAACACTTCTGGGTCATAGACAAAACTGCGTTTAATCATAACCACTTACATTACAGAACATTTTCTTCACTTATAGACATCTTTCGAGCTTCCTTTATCTCAACTCACATTTTTTTTTTGTGTGTGTGTGCGTTTGCTAAAAAAAAAATTTACTTTTGCACATGAAAGAGAATGTGTTAGATTTTATATATGTACTGTTTCGGAAATGGCGACTCGTGAAGTATCAAAGGGTTTTGCATTCATTTCGTGTTCATTGTAATTATTTAGCTTTGATAGAGATTTTTTGCACGTCATCCTAACGTTTAAAAACCGTCGACTGCCAAAGTCAGACTGCTAACTTTAACGCGCAGTAATCTATAAAATAAAGTCCACGTTATATAGAGCTGAAGATTAAATGTGCTTCTTTAAAAAATAAACCAACTTTAAATACTAGAGTAGATCAGTTTTTATAATAGTTTGATACTCTCACAGCAAAAATTTTATTATTCGATAAAAACAAAGAGTTGCTGGCAAGTGACATTTCAAATATCATCCGGGTTTATAAACTAAGTTTTAAAGCATTGGTCTGCCACTTGGCAACCATTTTTTGATACCCAAGGATTAATCGTAAGAGAATTTACGATATAAGACGGATTCCGAATTATTATAAAACCGGTACTCAGACGAGGTTTCAATCTTGGATTCACTGAATCCAGAGCCAGATAGCTAAGAACGTGGCTACCAAGCCCGAAGCTTGGTGAGTGTGAATAGATAAAATCAGCTTATTAATGAATGCCTATTGTATATGCTTACTGAACATAATAGCTGTACTTTATATTGGAGCTTCATATTTAGAGAAGTGAAATGCTATAGGTAGTATGTATTTTTCGTTTAACTACAGGTGTTGGCACAGATGTTCGTGTTAATATTTTTCAATGAAAACAGATTTATTCTCGTAGCATTGTTAGCAGAACATTTATGTTCTGCTAAAACTCTATTACTCGTACTACTTTTATAGCAGCTATGAAGTTAATTCATATAATTTTTCTTCTGTAAAAGTTTACGTATGGCAACTAAATGTTTGAAAAATAACAGAAATCGAAAGAGCAAAGGATCGCAACAAGTAAAAATTGAATGTATCTTAACACTGAAAAGTAATTTTGATTTGACGCGGGCGATAACGTAAGGTTTCTTACAAATAAAAAATGCTACAGTACTTTTTATCCAACTAGCAATCTGTTTTAGAGGAACTTTGCGCGTATTTTACGATTTTTTTTTTGATCGGACATACTTTTAACAATTTGTTCGGATTTGTAGACACGATAAACGTAATTTTATAAGCAAAAAGTTATTGCTGCCTCCGATGCCAAAACTGATACTCGTACAATTGTTTATTAACGCTCAAAATTACTACTGATGCTGTCAATTTTAATTCCAATATCTCTATCAAATACCTTTTATTTATGCCGTAGCTGAGATCAGTTCTCTTTTAAATTGCATTTACAAACTATTCTCACGAAAGGAAATATTATGAGTGTTACTTTACTTCTAATAGTATTCTTAACACAAATATAAATTTCAAATATTGATTAAGCAGCATTGTTTTAGTAGGATATATATCAAAAACCTTATAACCTATTTTACTCAAATCGCGTTTTGTAGAAGCGACACTTTAAAAAACGAGATAAAAATATCAGATTTATCATCCATCTAACTTTGTAACGAAAAAATATTTTTTTTTAATTTCACTAAAATGCATCTCATCTCTAGGCAGTCAGAAACTTTCATCTGACGGTGATTCTAAACTGAATACCGATTAAACAGATTTCTAAATGTGAGTGTTACGTTCCTTTCACTCGACAAATTTTACTCACTTCAGGCTTGATAACATTGGGAGATGAAATCGCTTAAGCGCTCTGAATAGATTGACGCTTTTTATTTTATTCTAAAAGCTCTTGATGATAGTGATCAAGAGGTAATTTTTGCAATACAAGGAACACATTTTTATAGTATTCCAGGTTTGATTTAGAGTAAACAGTCTACCATGTGAACTGTCACTGACTTAAAGTCTACAAGTGTAGTATTCATCCCCCCCCCACCCAAAAAAAAAGTATTTCAAACACAAATCCTTTAATCAGATAGTGAATATAAAAGTATGGTAGATATAAGTCTTCTAACTTTGATTTCAGGAGAAAAACATTATATAATGTGTTTAAAGCTGTTCTTTGTTTCGTATTGTATCTGTTGGAATACACTAAACCGTAATAAATTTTTCCACAAATGGAATTAAATTTACAAAAATTCTTGATAGAATAAACATTGATTTTCCCTCGGTTATATAGATTTTTAAAACTTCGAGATATATAATTATTTTTTATTTATCTCTTCACTTTGAATCCTAAATCAACATGTGATACCTGGATATTAAGAAGAATCGCGAGGAAGCTTCAAACTTTCATGATTTAATACCAATATTGCCTTCTATACCTCAATATTCTCTAATAATATCTGGATCAGTTTTAAGTAACAAAATATTGCTTATCTTCATCTGAAGAATCTGAAAAGGATATATATTTAGTGTTATTAAAAGAACATGTTCTTAAGCTGTGTCAAGTATGTTTCTTTTTTAAAGCTAAAACTCATCAACATATTTTAGCATGCATTTTGTAACTACGTCTTGAGTTTCAATAAACAGACTCAATTAAGTACTTTTTGGAGAAGAATCATAATCGCTAAGGTTGAATACAAATGAAATATATTCTTACAAACCATTGTTAAAAGTTAAGTGCAGTTGCTTTGAGATGTCACATAAATAACGTAACTAATTTATTTTTGACGTTAGAAAAACGCAAACTGACTTTTGCTCTACTTTAATTACTATTCAGAAGTTATACAAATTCGGAAATTTTGAGGATAAAGATTTGAACCATGAATTAGCGAGCAACATCTTCTAGAGAGTTTTAAAAAAAATCAGCTTGTAAAGGTTAGAACGAAGTACCTTTCTTTGTGTGTTAAGTTTCTGCAATTAAACGTATCTCAGATTACCTGTAATTAAATCTACTATGAATGCTTAATTTATGAAATAAAAAGTTTAAACATATTTTGGGATTTTGAACATTTCGACCTTCGAATTGTATATAAGCTGCAATCTATTCTACTCAAAACCCCCTCACCGATGTAATAGAATTTTTCTTCCATCCCATGATCTTGTTCGTTGTGTTCTTGGTTTTAAAATAAAAGTTTCCATTAATCAACTATTTGAACTTGTTTAATCCAGCGAAAGGTTCACACGTATATATCAGTTCTGTACCGGGTAGTTTTCCCTGCGTGACTTCAAACCAGCTTTTATTTTCTTGACCAATAGAATCTCTCCTAGGATTCTTTCAATCAATAGATGATTTTATATAGTCATTATGTGTGTTGTGAGATAAAAGCAGTTCCATGCTACTTGGAAATCTTATGCGGTTAAAATGCTGTAGCATCGACATTTGTTCATCATCGACTAAACAAGAATATCTTATGAGCATACCAATTTCTAAATATTTTTAAAATTAAGATTACCCTAAAAGGGAGGTAAGATACATTTATTTAAAAATATTAAATCTATAGGTTTTTAATGAATAGAAAGGGGAAATCAGTTTTCAGCGAAGTATTTATTCCGCAATACTTATGAGGTAAAGTATTTTAATTAATTCTCAATTCCTTACATGTCTTCAATGAGAAGTTTTTAATTGATTCTCATTAATTCTAGAATGCTAGATTTCGATGAACGGAATTTGAAATCGGTTGTGACCTAGAATTATAAACACGTTGAACATGTAGTGAATTGCTGATTTTTTAGCGACTATTTGTTAGAACTCTTCGATGAAAAATGAAACTTGTTACACGACACACACGCGAGCACTACTTGAGATCAAAGGATAGTTATCCAACATGTGAAGCATTCTAGTTGAGATGCGTTTTGGATTTAGAAACGTTAGCTGCGTTAAGGAAGTAAATAACTGCTATAATATCCGTACTTAATTGGGCGACTACTTTTCAAGCAAGAAAAAAAGAGCAACTCATTATACTCAAGATTCAGAGTTAAAGCGATCGATTAATCAAAGAAGCGTATCAAAAGACAAGTTAGGCAAATTTAATATGGTAGGGGGAGGATATGTTTGTATAACCATGTTCTATCTCAAAACTAAGCAATTTCCGAATTTTCTTAAATAGGAAATTTGCGTTTATTTTTAATCACATTGTTTTATTTCGGAACTGTACTTTTAAACTAACCTCATAGTAAGTATCTACACAGAAATCAAGTCTTTAAAATTCCTTTTAAATTCAGTTAGTTGAAAAACATACCGACAATGTGAATGAAATGCTGCATCGATATTGTAGCGATTCCATACATAGTGATAAATTCAAAAATAGCCAGTGATAAATTCAAAAGGGGAATCACGGTTTCATTACAGGTCGATTTTTGCGTTCAAAAATAGTGGAATCTATAGCATGCTTTGAAATTCAAAGCAACTCTAAGATATTACCTTATAAAAGAGAATTTAAATTCAGTGACGAAAGCGCGCTCTTCAAAGCTTCGATATAATAGCGATGCCCTGCATAGAAACGCAAGCAATAAATTCAAAAAGGTGAATCACGATTTCATTTCAGATCGATTTCTGCGTCGAAAAATAGTGGAATCTATAGCATGCTTTGAAATTCAAAGCAACCCAAAGATATTACCTTATAAAAGAGAATTTGAAGTTCAGTGACGTAAGCGCGCTTTTTAACGCTTTGGTCGGGAAACTTCTCCAAGGCAAAACGCACGACGAAACGCCCGGTTTACGTTTATCGTGCCATAAAAACCCTTCTGCAAAGTCTGTCTCCCGTAACGTCGTATTATAGACCACCCCAATGCACAACGCAGGACCCCGTCTGCTCAGCATTAGCGCGGGGTTTTTCAAAAAGATGCCGCCGCTACTCAAACAAGTCCCGCGTGGATCGCTCCAACTTAGCCGCAAATCGACGCTCTTAATAATGGCCTTGCTACTAAAGTGCTTCGTTTTTTCCCTCCGTAGTTTGCCTTGCAGTGTTTTTTCCTCCATATAAATGCGGTTCTCTCTACCTTTTCAGAAGAAGGTTTGGTTTCCTTTTATGGCGCAAGGGACACATTTGGCCAAGCTGCGCCAACACAAGACAGAGAATGTGGAATACAAATTAGGAAATCTAGTTTATATGTGTAATTCGGGATTTTGAATTTTTTTAACCTTTTTTAAATGTTTGTTTTATTAGTTTCTTTTTCCATGGAAAAACATTCTTCATTTCTTCAAGCTACAAACACAAGGCTGGGAATATATATATAATTCAATAATTCGTTATTTCAAACTCTCTCTGCCTTTTTAAAAGGTGGTTTCGTTAGTTTTTTTCCCATCGAGAAAAGTCACGTTTCACGAAGCTTTACAAACAACAAAGCAAGAAATGTATTTATAATTCAGTAATTCGTGATTTCAAATTATTTCCACTCTTTAAAAAGTTGGTTTTATTAGTTCTATTCCTGGAGAAAAGCCACATTTCTCCAAGCTGCAAACGAAGCAGGAAATGTATTTATAATTCAGTAATTCATAATTTCAAAGTCTACTTTTTTAAAAAGTAGGATTTTTTTAGTATTTTTCCCATGTAAAAAAGACATGCTTTGCGAAGCTGCAAATAATAAGGCAGGAAATGCATTTATAATTTAGTGCTTCGTGGTTTCAAAGTCTTTCCAGTTTTTAGTTGGTTTTATTAGTTTTTTTCCATGTGTATAGAGAGAGAAAAGCTACATTTCGCCAAGCTGCAAACACAAGGGGTAAAATGTAAATTTCAAATCAAGAAAAAATAAATTAGTAATACGTGATTTAAAACAAAATTAGTAAGACGAGTGTCAGTGGTAAATAAAAATACATTTCGGTTACAAGGATCACCCAACAGGTCTTTTAAGGTCTTTAGAAACTCTCAATAGGAACTATCTATCGTGACAAACTGGATATACGGTGAAAATGTATTTAACAGAAAGATTACTGTTACAAAGGTTGCAGGTTCTCCAAGGAGTAACTGCTAATGTGCAAAATATGTGTGATCTTTGGAAAAAGAATGGAAAATGTTATTCCATCGAAATATGGGTTTCTGAAAGGACTGGTTTTCGAGGACTAAGTTCGTTCGAGTCGTGGATGAATGAATGCGGTCCACTTTAATATATATTCAAGTTCACATATGGCTTCCGAATTATTTTGAGGTGTTTTTCATCTGTGAATCTGTTGAATATGAAGATATGTTTTCGAAGTGAAGCTGGTATTCTGTCTTTCTGAATCAGCATATTGTATGAAGTTAAACCCAGTCTTAGAAGTTGAACGGGGACGTGAAATGATTACCTATATCCTTTGCATTGAAAAGCAGAATTACATTTGTTTAATTCCATCACAACGATCTAAATAGGTCTTATAAGCCAACAATTTTCAAGTAGTGTGAATTGTGTAAGATTTGTTTCATTTAAGAAATTTGGTTTTGAATTTTTGACGATTATTTTCAAGTAATAGTCGGATGAATAACTATTATTATTTTTTTATTACAAACTATAAATAATTAGCTTCAAAAAGATCTTTTAAAAACCTGTTTAAAGCAAAAGGTTAGATAATAATTTTTTTTGATAAGTCGATCAAAAGTATACCGTTCTTCAGATCGGCAAAAAATATTTTTTGGTTGACAATTGCTGTTTAAAATGTATTTTATGGTTCGCATTGATAAGTGTAAATGTATCGTATACATGTACATACACAATGTATTTGTTATATTTCGTCTTTTTAAAAATATGGTACATAGAAAGCAGTAGGATAGGGTACGAAATGTGTTCACAGTGACTATGATTTTGAGAAGTAAAGCAATGCCTATGATAGTAGGCATTTGATTCTCAAAGTTGCTAGTATTTGAGACGTTGTGAAGATGTGTTAGATTTCATTACTTATTTATTGCTTTTATTTAATAAACTTAGTTCACTTTTTTTATTTATATTATTTAAACCTTCGTGTTTGCCTTTAATTTATTGGTACAGAAATTTTCATCCCATTCATTTTAACACTTAATTAACAACAATTTTTTTTTTTTAATGGAACGCATTAGGTATAATGGAAACGGAAATTTATCTCTGAAAGCTGGAGGTTCTCGGTTTTCTCTCTATAAGCTTAAAAGTCTCTCTTTCGGAGGACAAGAAAAGGCGAAATTTAAAGAGGACCAAGAAAAACTAGCGATAAGGCACAAATTATGCACTAACTCACACGTTTTTAAATTAAAATTAAAAAAAAAACTACAAATTGTTTCGTGAAAACGACGCTAAAACCTTTTAATATAAAACTAAATATAGTAGAATATTTTTTTAATGAATTCTTCCTAGGCCCACGCTGTCAAGACACTCATCTTCTATACTAGTTCAGCGAAGAAAAACTGTTTGAAACAAGTCCTTTGAATTCCCAACTCTAGCAAAAGTATGTTGAGATTTCCCCTACTTACTAAACGAAAATTCATAGGGGGGAGTAAAAAAGAGCAAGACAGACGAATGTGCTATTAAGCGACTTGTTTCTGTGCCTAAAAACTTCAAATGCGTGGACATTTGACGCATCTAAAGCGTTTGAACAAGAGAAAGAGAGAAAGCTTCGTTGTTTTGGGTAGTTTAAATTTTTTCACCTCAAAGCTTTCAAAAAATCTGTAGAAATATACAAATTGTCAACTAATTCAAATTAGTGAGTAAATTTATTCTTTTCTATATTTGTGCTAAATTAATGAAATCACTCAGAAAGAGAAAGCTTTTATGTTTTATATTTTAAAACTTTTCACCTCAAAGCTTTTAAGAAATATGTTGAAATATACGGGGGGGGGGAATAATCCGAATTAGTAAATTTGTTGCTTCCCTTACATTTTTGTTGAATGAGGGTAACTGCGCAAAGAAAGTTTATTTTGTCATGTTTTTATTGCGCCATGTTGTTTTATTTTGTTTAAAATTTTTCGCCTCAAAGCTTTCAAGAAGTATGAATACACAAATTGTCAAACAATTTAAATTAGAGATATTGCTCAGAAAGAGTTTTTTTTTCTTCATTCATTGTTTCATTCAACTTCATTGTTTTATGTAGCTTAAAATTTTTTGCCTCAGAACTTTCAAGAAATATCATATATATGTTGAAATATACAGGGGGGGGGAATAATCCGAATTAGTAAATTTGATGCTTCCCTTACATTTTTGTTGAATGAGAGTAACTGCGCAAAGAAAGTTTATTTTGTCATGTTTTTATTGCGCCATGTTTTATTTTGTTTAAAATTTTTCGCCTCAAAGCTTTCAAGAAGTATGAATACACAAATTGTCAAACAATTTAAATTAGAGATATTGCTTAGAAAGAGTTTTTTTTTTCTTCATTCATTGTTTCATTCAACTTCATTGTTTTATGTAGCTTAAAATTTTTTGCCTCAGAACTTTCAAGAAATATCATGAAGTGTGCAAGTTGCCAAATAATTCAAATTAGTGCGTAGATTTATTGCTTTCTTTTCTCTATTCTTGCTGAATTGTATTTGTGCAATTCTAGCTCGAATTAATAATGCTTTTGCGCAACAATTTTTAACTAGTTCTTCTGGCGACTGAATTCTCAGTGAAAGATGATGTACAGGAGGATCAGAACGCCGTTTTTGAGATGTGATATCTATACTTCCAAAATTACACGTAAATTTAAAATTTGCAACTTTTCTTAATGAATTTCTGTATCAACTTATATAATAAGCATAACTTCATTTTATTCTCCTATGAGCTAGTTTTCCTGTTATACACTAAAATCTTTCTATTTAACTTAAGTAAAAATATTTCGACTGAGGTAAGAGGTAAATAAGAAGACACATAAAGATATGATTCAGATGATGGAGGGGGTTTAATTGAACCCTCGACCACCCTCACTTAAATTTACCACTGAAGGGGAGAGGTTGACTGTACGACACTTCTGAATACCTTAAAATATTCAAATTAGTGTTTACCTAAAAACATTTTATTTTCATCTCGAAATAAGTGAGTTCCCCTGATTGAAATTGATTTTAAAACATAAACTGGGGGCGAGTTTGAATAAACTGTAGTTCATTAGTAGGCATATGTAGTTGTCACTTAAGATAACCTAAATTTTTATTAATGCTTATTCATAAACTTTTAGATCTTAGAAGGAATAACTTCATTTCTTGATTAAATGATCGATTTATTTAACTCTTTCGAATAGTTGAAACACCACCAGTCTCAATAAAAAAGAGAAATATTTCTTATTAAAGAGAAAAATGAGCCTAAAATATTAAAATATTGCTTTGCGAAACTTCATAAATGTCAAAACCATTTTTGCATAATAAACGTGTGATGAATATAGTTTTATCTCCATTCGAAAGCAGTAGCATCCGATTCGTAAACTGAGAAAATTAATCGAAATAAGTCCCCCAAAATTCTGTATAAAATCCCCTTCCATATTTGGGGAAAAGTGTTTTAGGATTGAAACCCGAATAAAATATACAGATCCATTTTACTAACCTGAGGCTCTAGTTGTATCGAAATTCGGTGCATAAAAACGTAAGTCAAATCAAGAAAATCGATAGGCTAATGATAGATAGTGCACAGTGTAAGAATACCCCAACAGTTGTTGAAACTTAACTCATTTAGGACAACTAACTTGTGAAGACAAAACTAACCCAGAGACTCAATTTCAAACAGGCTGACTATTTTATTCGAATTGGCATGTTCTCAATTCTACAATTAATTATAATCGATCTAGCCCAAATCACGTGATCGAATGATATTTAATGATGAAAGTAACTGCTAAGTTTTCCTGTTAAAATGTTTAATGTAGATCAATATATATAAAAAACGTTAATTTGTTTCCTCACTTAGCAAACGCGACATTTTGTTGACTGAAATGGAAAACACAAATGAACCATTTAATTCGCAAAGCTAATGAACCGAATTTCTCTCCAAAAGTGATAAAAGTTTTCGAAGCATCCAATCGTAACTCACGAAACATTCGCTTTCTTTATTTTACTCTTCTCAAGTTTAATTGATTTTTTTAATTAAAAGGGGGGGGGGGAAGCAGTTCAATTGCAGTTCAGTGCTGTGTTAATCAGTGGAAATTTGGAATAACTAAAATAGCGGAAACAAGGTAAAAAGCAATTGCTTGCTAAGTTAAAAGTGACAATCTGAATATCAGTTTTATATTTAATCTCAATGTGATTTTAATTTATCGATGAAAAGTACGCTAGTTTGAATAAATTGCATGCCAAAGTTTCCGATGTAAGAGGCGTTGCAAAATCCGCCCAGAAACAAATTCGAAGGGGCGTAGTAGCAAGAGGAAGGAGGTCTTTGAGGGTTCGAGCCCCCGAAAGTACTGAGCTTCATTGCTTTTAAAATTTACTTACAACTAAAACACAAAACATCATGAAGTACTTTTTGTTAAAATCAAATAGTTGTTTTATTGTAAAACTTTTTTATAATTTATAATTTTCAAACATGAAATGTAATAGTTAACTGATTTAATAACCATTGCGAATCATGAAAGTCATGGTTAGAAATGTGATTCAATTCTCTCGTCTATTTGTGAATCATAACAATTTCCTTACAATGACACAAACGTGAAAACTAATTTTCCAGAAACTGTGTTGAATAACAAAACCATTACACAATCATTCGTGTACTAGGATCTACTGTTATGTGTCATTTTTATGCGCCTTTACAACGATCCTTTCAAAGTTCGTAGTCTGGGGAAACAAAAAAGATCAGAGCCTTTTATAAAACTGATAAGAATGACCATTTTTAGCTTTGCATAAAAATATTCCATTTCCAACTGTAGTCCCCGTCCCAAATAAAATCTTGACTACTCTGCTGCAAGTTCGCATTACATTAAATTCAATTTCCTGGTTAGATAGTTAGTTCTATGAATACAATAACTGTGGAGATAGTGATTAAAAATACCTTCTGAATTTAAAACGCGATTGGGCGATGGCTATCCTTACAACATTCGTTTTGAGTGAGATGAAAACACTTCAGCGCTGAGTCTAACGCTGGAGTTGGAAGAGGCACATTTCATTCAACAACAGAATTCCATTGAAAAGAACATCGATTGGTTTTCAGCACTTGTCTCTGACAGAGAAACAATTACAAGTTACCTTGGTGATAAAGACTTATAAATAAATGCATTTTTTATGCCCACTCCGGGGAACACAGTGAGCCAAGGAAGTGCTTCAGCTAAAGTCCCGACTCCCTCATTGGAGACGAAAGTCCCTCAAAACTTTCAACAAACACTCAAAATAAATGCTGCAAAGAAAGTTTCACGCACAGCAATCAAATGACATTTTAAACTCGATTATGAAAAACTTAAATCGCTCCTTTCTCAATAAACACGGTACTGCTAACGATTAACATTAGTTTTAAAGGAAGAACGGCTAACCAGGCTCAAGTCCAATAAGACTGCATGCTGATACGCACATGTTCAAACATTGAGGATAATGCGATCCCAGATGAATTCCGAAGTACCTCAAAGGGCAACCGAATAATCCACAAGCTATGTGGACTGAAATAAGAAGACTCCATATCTCGTGGTGAGCACTGAAGAAATGGAAAAATATGCTTGAATGAACACATTGTAAGTTTTACTTATTGGCAAAACCATTTTTTGGTTACAAGCAACCTACAAAGAAATCTGACATCTGACCCTCATAACGAGCTGATATGCTTTCTTTCCACAAGGATGGCTGTCAAAGAAATCCTGCGGCAAGGAGTTCCATTCCCGCAGCTTGCCTTGGTGGTGTTGTGCAGGCTGCAATGCGACGCCTGACAGCATATTAAACATATTCTATTGTATTGAGGTCATCTTGATATGAATTCAGCATTACCCTTAATTTTTGGACACGTGTGCTCTGGTCTATTTGTTAGTTTGACAACATAATAAATGTATAACAAAAAAATTACCACATAAAATATAGATGTGTTTAACTATTAACTATTTAAATAAACCAAATATACCATACGCACCCGAGCTTGGCCTACAGCTGGTCCGACTCGCGAATAACCATGGCATTGACATAAGCATGTTCTCTGGAAGGATCGGCTCCCGGATTTTGCCGGATTTTTCACACTGCAACATCAAATTTTTATTGCCGAAATCGGAATTTTCTGACGGTTTTGTGGGGCTTTCATTCGTGGATTCTTTTGCTCCCGCCAACGAGAAAGTTGATTTGTCCCCGGGTCTCTCCCTTTTCCCGAATTCAGATGAAAGAATTCGCTCAATAGAGAATTTTAAATTGGTATGGCACGACCGCTGAGATGGCGATGATGAGCGGCTGTCCGAAGCAGGCTTTTCCAAATCCAGAGCCATGCTGAGTTCGTGGGTTGCGTTACGAGAATCTGCTCCGATCCCCCGTAGCCTGCAGCAGCATCAGAAGGAAGAGATGCCCCGAAACTGTGCCGGAAAAGTTCCTCAAACGCTGTTCCTTAGCTGTCACTTTCAGAACCGCCACCCTCCGGCAGGAGAAGAAGAGAAAACAATCGCCGATAAAACAATCGCAGGAAAAAACAATCGCCGACGAAAGGAGTACGCGAGTTTTCCGCAACTGCCCGTCTGCGACTGAGTTCGGGAGTTTTGTCCCTTTTTTCGGACGTCGCAGTTTGGCAGGCTTTCCACTTAGCGACGTCGACGCTCCGCCTTTCCGCGCTCCCCACGTGCAGGCGGACCAATCGGGAGCTATGGCTAGGCGGGGTTGCGCTGGTAGGCGGGGATTGCGAGGAAACCGAGGAGACACCGCTTCCGACCGGATAACGAGTCTATTTGCTCGGCGAATTTCTCTGCACCGGTTTTGCGGTTGCAGAGATTGCCCGCATGCTTTCAACACACCTGAATTTGCTGACAGTCTTCCTCAATATATATGTATATATATTAGGGGACCGCCCCCAAGACGAGAGGGCGTAAATATTAGAATATTATCAACGAGTAACTAAATAGAACGGAATGAGTTAACAAACATTAGCCCTATATTAACATTAGTACAACTAAATAAAACGGAAGGGTTATGTATTACCATATCTAAGTAAAACGGGGTAAAATAGTAAATAATCTAAATAATAAAATCTTACCAAAATGAGTAACTAAATAGAACGGGATGAGTTAATATTAAAATATCAGTAATTAGTTACTAAATAAAACGGGAAGAAAAGTAGAACCAATGAGATACTAAATAAAACGGGAAAAAAAGTAGAACCAATGAGATACTAAATAAAACGGAAGGGGTGAGTATTACCAACGAGTAATTAAATATAACGGGGTGAGTAAATATTAAAATATTAGTAATTAAATAAAACGACATGAGTAAATATTAAAATATTAGTAATTAAATAAAACGACATGAGTAAATATTAAAATTTTTGCAAGTCGTAACTAAATAAAACGAAAGGGTGAGTGTTACCAATGAGTAACTAAATAAAACGAGAGGGTTAATATTAAAATATTACAATAAATATAACGGGATGAGTAAATATGAAAATATTAGCAATTATTGTGATAAATAAAATGGGATGGGTGAGTATTACCAATGAGTAACTACATAGAACGAGACGATTAAATATTAAAATATTACGCATGAATAACTAAATAAAATAGGATGAGTAACTATCAAAATATTAGCAATTACTAATTAAATAAAACCGGTGGAGTAAATATTAAAATAGTAGTGATTAAGTTAAACGGTAGGGCTAAATACACCAATAAGTAAGTAAATAAAATGGGAGGGGTACTAAAATATTATCAATAACTAAACACTATGAAACGGTAGAGGAAAATATTAAAATATTACTAATTAGTAACTAATTAAACGAGAGGTAAATATCTAAGTAAAATGGGAAGAGTAAATATTAAAATATTACCGATAGTAACTAAATATAAAGGGTAAATATTAAACTATTACCAATTAGTAAATAAATAAAAAGGGAGGGATGAATATTTAAATAGGAGTTACTTTTATAAATGAGTAGTCTAAATATTGAGACATTACCAATGATAAACTAAATAAAATGGAAGGGGTAAATATTAGAGTTTTTTCCAATCAGTAACTAAATAATACGGTAAGTATTGACGAGTCAAATTGTTTAAAAATAACCAATGCCAGGACCCGACTCCCTAGGTGGCTTTTAGCATTTATGCAATTGGGTCACAAGACCTACAGATATAAGGATAAATATTACGCATATACAGAAAATATGAGTAAACAAATATGGGCATTAAGGACCGAATATTTCAACTCCTTCAGTGAATTTCGTTCGAATTTGAAAATCTGTTTCGATCTGTCTTTTTCGCTTTCGATTCGAGCTAGTCATCAACCCTCTTTGAAAAGTTCAATCGTAATCTGACCGTGGTTCAAAATTACGTGGTGTTGTCCTCTGACCTCTCCCTTCTGGGGTTCATCCCGGACCGTCGCCAATACCCCCTAATGCTACTCCAATGAGACGTTGATTAAAATATCTACCTACCTACCAACCAAGCGAAACATGTTTGCTTTGCTTTCCGACCAGCGGTAACCAAGTAGGAGGGTGGTTAAGACGAGGTGAATGCTTGCGGATCCGGAAAATAAAAAAATGTTGGGTGGAAGGTAAGAAAAAATGATCCGACTTGAAACAACCAGAGCCTAGTAGTCTCAATGTTGATAACACTGGAGCATTTTTTAGAAGAAAAAAAAATTAGCAACAGTTGAAACATAAAAACACGAACCTTTTACTTGCGCCTAAGAAATATGAAAATAATACAATTGCAATAATTTAAAAATTAATCAGTCAACCAAAAATATTGATGTTCGGTAAATTTGTCAACAATGAACCTAGTTAGTTGATTGAGAAAACCAGAAACAATTATATTATCCTTCTAATATTCCTTTCCGTCATCTTTCATCATCTCTATATTACGGGGTTTTGTCGTCGGATACCCTTGGGGATGGATCTCGATCCGTTGTGTTTCTCCAGTGTGACATTAATTGATAATGTTGATTAAATAACATGCAGTGTGACGTTGAGCATTCGGACTAGTTTCCCAATTTATGTATAACCAACTGAGTTTAAAAAAATAAAAAATCTTCTCTTTCAAGTAGCGGAGTGTGAAAAACTGTCCAAAAGAGAAAAAAAAAGTAAAACCAAACCCTGAACGCATGGAATGGTAATGGTAATGGTAATTTTAGTTAACGTCGTACTAGAGCAACACAACGGGCTATTGACGACGGTCCGGGATCAGTCCCTTTAGGGAAAGATCCGAGGACAACACCTCGTAATTTTGAACCACGGTCAGATGACGAAGCAACACCTGAGCTGGCACCCCACTCTCCAAACTTCCACGCCAACCCAACGTGACCTGAACGCATGGAATTCTGACACTCAAGAAATAACTTCCTGTTCTGCACAAAACCTGTAAGAGTACTCGGATATTTCGGCATAAAACATGAAAGAGAACATTCAATATTTTGAGCAAAACCTACAGGAGTTCTTCGATATTTTGCATGGGAAGTCCCAAGCCATAGTATCTGATTAAAATAGTCACTGAAATACTCAGACACACAAGTTTCACGATTTATAAATAAACAACAGCGTTAAGAAAAAAATATCTCTTCTTCGAAGTAGTGTAGTAAAAAGAATGACCGAAGAGCGTCAAAATAAACCCAAACTAAACCCTGAACACTAGTTCGCTGGAATTCTAGTTGGCAAGAAATAATTCCCTTCGCACAAAACTTGCACTATTTCGATTTTTACACAAAACCTGCAAGAGTGCTTCGATATTCTGCATATAAACCTGCAAGAGTACTTCGAGATATTTTGCATATAATCTTCAAGACTTAAATTTTGCATGTGGCGTCCTAAGCCCCATAGTATCTGCTTAAAATAGTTCCTTGAAAACACAGTCAAGTTTCACAATTTAAATTAAACAACTGCGTTGAAAAATAATGACCCCTTTTTGAAGTACCATAGGAAAAAAATGATCGAGGGGCGACAAAAATATACCAAAACCAAACCATGAATACTAGCTCCCTGGAATTCAGACCCGCAAAATTTGGAGAAAACTTGTAAGAGTACTTCGATATTTTGCATGGGAAGTCTAAACCTACAGTATCGTGACCCAAATCATCTCGAAACATGAACACATCACTCGTGAAAGTTATTTTACTCGTCTCTTGATGTTGTCTTTTCAATGTGCCGCTTTACACTGAAAAATTTGACTTGAGGGGGGGGGGGAATCTGCCAAGTTCGTCTACTTAGCTCCTCCCCTTCAATTTCATTGGCTGAGAGCCCGTGACTTCAGAGCTAAGTCCTCTGTTGGAGATTTTCGGAAGGTTTCGTCCTTTATCTGCTACAGCAAGTAATGTCACTTTCTTAACATGTTTTTTATTAAAACCTTGGGCTGGGAAGCTGAGCTTGTCGTGCTGCTCCTGTGATTCGATTTCCCGTTCTTAGCTCCAAAATTTTTCGTCCTTCTAAATTATAGAACAGGGGTGGGCATACACGAGGTCAAAGAGGTTTTTCATTAATGAGCCTCATTTTTTTAGCCTCAGATTTTTCATTATAAAGTCATTTATTATAAAGAGCCACACCATAGTAACATAGTATTAGTTACACAAATTCAAATTTAATTTAATTTAATTGATATGGTTACATATTCTACATGTCTTAAGTGCTATTTAAAGTACACATATAAGAAAATATAATTAAGAGAAAGAAAATACAAAATAATTACTTCAAAATTTTAATAATGAAATTAAATATATGTAAAATGCATTAATAAAAGGTATAGGTAACATTTAACGAAGACCTTTGGTCAAATCTTTTAAATTTGACCTAAAATTTGTTATTAAAGTCGTCCACAGCAATTCTGTGAGATGATGATTGGTAAACCGTGAACAATATTTTGACTTCACGAACTTCATTGTGAAAAAGATTTTTAGTTCAAAAGATTCAGTTTTACCAAAAATTGAAATTAGACGGCAAGGCAGCTTTCTTTTAGTGCGGATATTTTGATTCTGACGAGTTTACAAAATTCAATTACACGCGCTCTAGAACAAGCACCGACGACTCTTAGAAAAACCCATCGACGCAAACGAAGATCTACTTTCGAAGCGATTACGTACGATTTGTGCACTTCATTAACGATTCAACCGAAGACCTACTATCAAACAACTCCAACGCTCCACTTTTACTTAGTCAATTCAAAAAGATTCGTAAAAAAATTATGAAATAATAATTTAAAAAAAAGATTTAAATTTCCGCACTTAACTCAAGGAAAAGCCGCATTTGCCCACTCCTGTTATAGAACATTCTCTGCCCCCTTGCTTTCCGGGTGGTCCACATTCTGCAGTCTTTGAATGTTGGCGACTACTTGCAGAACGATAGTTCAAAATCTCAACCCTCCAGGAGATTTTGCCGAGATATCTCGTCATTAGAGATTCGATCGATTTAGCTCATGATGAGATGCACCGTTATCTGGGTAATGCTGACTTTCCGATGACGACGAGATCAAGGGCTGGTCAGTTTTCTTTTCTAAGGATGAGATATCTCGTCCATCAAGATCCGGTCAGTTTTGCTAATGACGAGATACCTCGTCGAGACAAGCACCAGGAAGGTCCAACGAGTGTCAGTAAGAGTTATGCAAAGAGATCTGAAAGTAACAGTACTAATTTTGTTTCAACTGGTTGTGCTTTCTTTGAACTGTTTAGATCTTTATTATTTTACTGTTCTCTTAAATTCCGATGACCATACACAATTTATAATCTGACCGACTCCGATGTTTTTTTTTTCTTCTTTTGAGATATTTAAAATAAAATGTATCTACTCCAAGTGATGTACCTTCCTATTCCTTTGTAAAATAAGCTGGTTTTTTTTTTTTTGCTGGCATAAATTCCATATCTGGCCACATGGCACAATTTAATTTACGCTTAGAGCACAGCAAAGAAATGCTGGGAAAAGACACCTTCCGTTTACAGGGACTGGCTCAGTTTAATTTACGCTTATAGCGGGGCACAAGTGGAGGCTGGGAAAAGAAATATTCCATTAACAGGGACTAGTAAGTCCTTGGCTCAGTTTAATTTATGCTTAGAGGACAGCAAAGAGCGACTGGGAAAAGACACCTTCCATATACAGGGACTAGGTATGTACTGGCTCAGTTTAATTTACGCTTAGAGCACAGCAAAGAGAGGCTGGGAAAAGACACCTTCCATTTACAGGGACTAGTAGGTACTGGCTCAGTTTAATTTACGCTTAGAGCACAGCAAAGAGAGGCTGGGAAAAGACACCTTCCATTTACAGGGACTGGCTCAGTTTAATTTACGCTTATAGCGGGGCACAAGTGGAGGCTGGGAAAAGAAATCTTCCATTAACAGGGACTAGTAAGTCCTTGGCTCAGTTTAATTTATGCTTAGAGGACAGCAAAGAGCGACTGGGAAAAGACACCTTCCATATACAGGGACTAGGTATGTACTGGCTCAGTTTAATTTACGCTTAGAGCACAGCAAAGAGAGGCTGGGAAAAGACACCTTCCATTTACAGGGACTAGTAGGTACTGGCTCAGTTTAATTTACGCTTAGAGCACAGCAAAGAGAGGCTGGGAAAAGACACCTTCCATTTCAGGGACTGGCTCAGTTTAATTTACGCTTATAGCGGGGCACAAGTGGAGGCTGGGAAAAGAAATCTTCCATTAACAGGGACTAGTAAGTCCTTGGCTCAGTTTAATTTATGCTTAGAGGACAGCAAAGAGAGGCTGGGAAAAGACACCTTCCATATGCAGGGACTAGGTATGTACTGGCTCAGTTTAATTTACGCTTAGAGCACAGCAAAGAGAGGCTGGGAAAAGACACCTTCCATTTACAGGGACTGGCTCAGTTTAATTTACGCTAATGAAAAACACTTAAATCAAGAAAAGAAACAGCTGGCTAAACTTCGAAACAAAGTAGAGATCACCGAGCACCTCTGGCAATTTCGAATAGCAGTGGTACTAACAGGAAAGGGAGAATTTACATAATCAGCTATAATTCGTGAGCCGCGGTATCCCGGTTGGAAGAGTAGCAGGTTTAGCAACCGGAGGGTTGCGAGTTCGAAACTAGATTCAACCATACACAGTCTTGTACGTAAGGGCTGTTGCTCGTTAAATTTGTCGTGGCTTCAAATGTCTTCACGTTGGTGTGGTGTGGAAATTTGGAGAGTGGGGTGCCAGCTCAGGTGTTGTCCTCGTCATCTGATCGTGGTTCAAAATTATGAGGTGCTGTCCTTAAATCTTTCCCTTCGGATTGTATCCCGGACCATCTCCCGTTTTGTTGCACCAGTGCAACGTTAATTTAATTGCCAATTACCAACAGTAATGCGCAATTGGTTTTAATTTGATGGTAATGGTAATGGTAATTTTAGTTAACGTCGTACTAGAGCAACACAACGGGCTATTGACGACGGTCCGGAATCAGTCTCTTAAGGGAAAGATTCGAGGACAACACCTCGTAATTTTGAACCACGGTCAGATGACGAAGCAACACCTGAGCTGGCACCCCACTCTCCAAACTTCCACGCCAACCCAACGTGAGGACTTTCGGCCACGACAGATTTAAGGTGCACCAGCCGCCTCTACACCATACGTTTACAAACATCCATGCCCGGACCCGGATTCGAACCAGGAACCTTCCGATCTAGAGGTTTTAATTTGAAGTAGTGTTAGAGACCGGATGGGGGAGTAGATGCATATACCAAATGAAAATGACAAAGTGACCTGAACTGCCTGTTTTCCCAATATTAGTAGGACTGAATATTCGAACTCTGATTAATCAGTGTTATCAGAGCCAAATTTCATAGATTTTTTAAATTTTAGATAAAGCACGATTGCGTACAATTTGTGCTGGACTGATCTGGTTAAGGGGGGAATGGTTGTTTGATTGGGGTTTTAGGGCGTAAGATCCAAAATTGTAAAAGCTGCGCCAATATGCAAGACAAAATGAAATTCAATCAAAATCTTTTGAAAAATATCAGTTTACAATCAGACTAACTTTAAAAAAATGAAATTAAACATGAAAACGAAAACATTTCAAAAGTATGATTGGTTAGTTTGGTTTTTATGGGGCGTAAGGGCCATATTTTGCCAATATTACACGAAACAAACAACGACAAACTTCAAAAGTATGAAAAAATAAATTAATAATAAACAACTCTACAAAAAGTAGCAAAATATAGTTTAAAATACATTGATTTAAAAGATGAAATTATGCAGTTTGCGTGTGTAAAATTGCTGCGAAACAGTGACCGGTGAGGACTTTTTGAAATATTTAAAAATGTGTGTAGGTCACATCTAGATCTACTGTAAAATTATCACAATAAATACACACTGTGACACACAAATTTGAGTACATATTATCTTTAATCCTTGCTTTAGTAATCTTTCTGTAGCATTAATTGTCTTTGTTTAGAACAAACGGTTTTGGACTATTATATCCCTCTTAATTGAGTTTCTGGTTATACAAGGAGGTATCAATCCACTTCGGACACATTTTTAAAATTTGAAAAATTATAAAAATTTGTAAAAATTTTCCAATACATAAATTTTTTCAAATATACCGACCCACGTGTAATTTTCTACACTGTCAGTATTCTCCTGCCCTGCGTTTGGCCAAATATGGCCCTTGCAACATAAAGCCCCACAAGCTGTCTCCCACATCGCGCTAGTCCAAATAGCGCTCTAGCGACATAAAACACATCTTTCTCCTGCATCGCGCGAAGTCATATTTACCCTTGCGAAATAAAACACAACCATCTCCTGCATCGCGCTTATCCAAATATGGTCCCTGCGACATAAAACACAACCATCTCTTGCACCAGCTTATCCAAATATGGCACTTGCACCATAAAACACAACTATCTCCTGCACGCGCTTAGCCAGATATGGCCCTTGTGACATAAGACTCAACCAACCATCATCAATGGCCCCACGTTTTTCAAGGTTTAAAATTCTTTATACAATCACACTCGCGTTATCAATATAAGAAAATACTAACAGAAGTCGGTTAGGACTGGGATTTGGAGTGGGTTTCGACGCCATTTAACGGTATGCCTCATAAAGGAAAGAATCCTTTTGAATCCCTCCCTCCCCACTCTGCTCGTTCGCAGGGGAGTAATTTAATTTCGAACTATGCCACAAAGATTATCCTCTCGATACAGCCACTTTCTGCGTGGGGTGTATTACCCCCCTTCTGACTCAGCTCTTATCAAAACATTCCTGGGAGGAGGCTTTTCTCCCGATTGACCCCTCCTTTATCCTCCCTTGAATCTTTTTTCCAACAATTAGTTTGATTCCGTACGCTTCAGGAATTTCACTCACTCTACCGAAAGGATGCTGTTGTCCTTGATGATCCCTCTCGCGCTCGATATTGCTTCGACGGAATGAAGATCGCATCGGACAAATTGAAATTCATGACTAAATGAACTGGGATCCCGTTTCTACTCGACTCCATTTATTAATTTCAGCGTTTCTTTTTCGTGATCCAATAGATGCACTGCTCTCGCCTCTGAAAGGTTATGCACGCATTTTTATATCATGCAACTGCTTGTTTTTCCTGCATCATTTCTAAGGTTTTAGACATTTTGATCAATTGGATCCTTTTCCGGATTCTTTCATCTGCCACTGTTTAGTCCTTATTTTAATCCTTATGTCTGTTTCAGGGTAAAATCAATAGTGTCTACATTACTTAGAAATCTCATGTCGCTCAGAAGGTTAATGAAATCGCTTGTAGGGGGGTTCCAGACGAATTTTATTTTATTAAGCAGCTGGTTTTAATAACCTGAGATTTGAAGTTTAGACTTGTTATGAAGTAAAGTGTCAGTTTCAATCACTCCTGAATCTATTAGATCCCCAGAAACATCCTCACCTCACCTATATATATTTAGCTTCTCCTTTATATATTTATCTTCTCAAGCTTTCTTCCCCTCCCCCTTTATAAAAGTAAGAACACCGTTAATTAAAATACCTACCAAGCTATTTAAAGTAAAATAGATGCACTGTGACCACCCCTGATAGAAATATCTTTGTTTCGGGCGGATTTTATTTTATTGAGAGACTGGTTGTGATAAACAGTGATTCGAAGTTTAGACTTGTTATGAAATCAAGTGCCACTTTCAATGACCCCTGAACCGATTTATTCCCCAGAAACATCCTTACCTCGGGAATATATTTTTCTGCTATTTAAAGTACTTTGACACACAGAAATGATTTTAAAAGGTTGTTTTTAACTAAAAAAACTTTAATAGTTAAAAATCAAAAGCAATATGTTGAACTTATTCTCTTGCTCTTCCATATACTATAACAAAATATTTTTCCGGCACTGGGCAACCTTTTGCCAGAGAAACGCTTTACCAAGACAACCTGTTTGTGGGCGTACATGATGATATATACAGGGTGACCTGTAAATCCCTTTAAACCCTTTAAATTTGAAACAGCGTCTCGTATTGTCATGAGGTAACGTGTACCTATAGTAAAGTGGCCAATCTGAATTTATTGAGACAGCTTACAGCTCTTCTAGCAACGAAATAGGGAAATTAAAAAATAACTCGAAAACTAAACGAGATCGGCCAAAATGTTCAACTAGAAAAATGTGTGCAATAACATAATAAAAGCACAGGAAAAGTTACATGGAGTTATCTGTAAAATTGTCCGAGATGTTCGCGATTGAAATTTAAACTATTCTATGCCTTGAAAAAAGCGGTCGTCTTGAAATTCAAAAACGTGGTCTCCGGTATTATACAGGTTTTCTGAGTTAAGCAATGACGAATTTAAATTCAAACAACAAAGAAAATTAAAAAAGATAACTAAAACAACATCCAAAAAACGCATTCCGGAAAATATTTAAAAAAAAAAAAACTGTGATCTGAAATCACAATCTTCGCGCAACAACTAAAATACACGATTAAAACCTCTCGGCTGTCAGCCATGAACGAAGATTAACTATTTAATAATTTTATCCTTACACACTATGGGGGCCGCGGTAGCCCAGTTGGTAGAGTGACGGACTTCCAACCAGAGGGTTATGACTTCGATCCTCGTCTGTGCCGTCCAAATACCAACGTGTTAAAAAGGGGCTGGTGCATGCAAAATCCGTCGTGGTTTCAAAGTCCTCGCGTTGGTGTGATTTGGAATTGCGAAGAGTGGTGTGCCAGATCAGGTGTTACTGCGTCATCTGACCGTGGTTTTGTTCTCGTATCTTTCTTTCAAGATTGGATCCCGGGCCGTCGCCAATAGCCCTTTGTGTAGCTCCAGTGCGACGATAATTAATTTCCCCCTGTCCCTGATAAACTTTGCGCAGACGGGAAAATGTCAGAAACAAATGCGCGTTATTCAGTAGATGATTGGTAGATCCACAGCAACAATAAAACTTTTAATTTATTTGTTGACAAATAAGATAAAAGTGTGAATTAAGCGTTCTCTCTTATAAAATTGAAAATAAAATTTTTATATTGAAACAGGAACGAAAGTTTCAACCATGCCCACGATCCGGAGCAAAACAATGGAAATTCACTGCCGTTTCGCATGATGCAAATCCACATTATGTCGTCACCATGTACGTATCAGATAAAAACCGCCCGAGCCAGTGTTTTCACTTCATATGGTACGCTGTGAGGAAATGGCGACTTTCACTAATAGTCAGTATTGGTAGATGATGCTTCTCTATGGCGAATGCCAACGTAATGCTGTCCGGGTTGCAGGAACTTAAGGCGTTCGGTTTCCAAATGGTCCACATCCCTCTTCGGCAACCATTGGAAACGTTGTTCGATGTTTCGGAGACACAGGCAGCACTAGAAATCGACCTCATTCGGGCAGATCACGTATGCCTACGCCTAGTAGAATATCAGCAGAAGACATACTAACATACGCTTTAGCACATCCCTACAGCAGTACTAGACAAATCAGCAATTAGAGTGGCTTAGTACAAAGCCAAGTATGGCAAATAAAGCACGACAATGGCGCACATCCCTACCATGCAATTTCGCTGCAAGAATTGCTACCGGGAGACAAACAGCGACGCTTTGACTGGTTCAAGTGGGCATTGAACGAATTGAAGTTACGGACAGAATTTTTCTCCATCATAATAGGGTCGGACGAGGCTACGTTTCACAAAAACGGGATGCTGAACCGATACGAACCGACACAACACCCATTTCTGGGCACTAGAAAATTCCTCATGGGAATCATCATCGGAGAGTTTCCGTCAGACAGCAGGTACAGTGTTCATCGAATGTGTGGTGTGGTATTTGGAAGGATCGTCTAATACGAACAGTGTTTTATGACGATTCATTAAATGGACCGAAATACATCCAGCTGTTGTAGGATGTTATCTGATCTTATCTATGATATTCCGCTGGCGTTTTAGTCTTCCCTGTGGTCTCAACATGCACAAAAACCGCACTCTGTGCTAGTTTCTTAAAAACCTATTTGGCTAACAGATAATCGGCTAAGGTGGTTGTGTTGAATGGCCTCCACGATGACCAGAACTTACCCAACTCGATTTCTTCCTCTAGCCTTATATCAAATATCGGGTGTATGAAGTTCCGTCGACAAGTTTGCTGTATTTGCGGCAGCGTATCATCGATAGCTGCGCTACTGTCACACCGTAGATGATAAAGAATGTGCATGCCGGCGTGCTTGATTGAATACAAATGTGTATTGTGGCCGATGGCAACCTTTTAAGACACACTCGGCATGTTTTTGTTTAGCAATAAATTTCTTGCTTTTGCTCATCTGTGTCTTTTACTTTTCCAATGTGCCACACTGAATTGTTTCTGACATTTTCGCATCTGCTCATAGTTCATCAGGATAAGATTATTGTAAATCTTCGTTCGTGACTGTATAGCCGAGAATTGTGCAAAAATTGTGATTTCGGATCGTCAGATTTTTATTTTTATTTTCCGGAGTGCGTTTACAAATATTTTTTTTTTTTATATTTTTTCACTTTCTTTGTTGTTTGAATTTGAATTCGTCGTTGCTAAACTCAGAAAAATTGATAACATCGGAGAACACGCTTTTGAATTTCATGGCGACCTCTTTTTCAAGATATGAAATAGTTTAAATTTCAATCGCGAATATCTCCGACGCAAGACGTTATGTCTGGTGAACGTGGAGGCCAGTGAAAAAGAGCTCTGTCGTTTCGACCATTACGACCAATTCAACGATCAGGGACTTCGATGTTCAACACTCTCGTACAAAGAGATTCCAATGGGGAAGGGCTCCATCCTGTTGCCAAATAAAGTTTACAGGTTCACCCTCTACTAATTGGGTAAAGAGCCATTTTTTCAACATATCCAGATAAGTCACCCCTGTTACGGTAAGAATAGTACTTTAGGTTGTATGTGTGCCACATATAATTAAAGGTGCACATATTGAACATTTGTAAGAAAAATTAGGTTAGTTTACCTTTAATTTGATAAATGATTTGTTGTAAATAGTCTAAATTAAACTGTTATAATATATCATTGAAACTGGGACATTCTTTTATGGACACCCTGCATACAATGTATTTTAATGACTATGCAAACAATTTTGTTTACATTTTGTACTTATTAAAATGTATCATTGCTTGAACATATCGGTCAAAGTCAGTTGTTTCGTTGTCTTTACTCGTTTCCGTGTAGCCAAGTCTCGCATGCGCTTGACGGTAAGTAGCTGTAGATGGTGTCGCACTCTCAGGCTGCGGCTCCATCAATTTTAGCGTTGTGTCAAGGCACTCAAATGCTTTACTAGCTGAAGAGTTCCGCGTCTGGTAGAGTAGCAATGTCGTTGTAATCTTCCGGGTCATCAATGAATTCTTCTCTCACGTTTTGAATGTGCTCATCGTCACTGAGAATTTCGTGCTCAAAGTCAGTTGTTTCGTTGTCTTTACTCATTTCCATGTAGCCAAGTCTCGCATGCGCTTGACGGTGAGTAGCTGTAGATGGTGTCGCACTCTCAGGCTGCGGCTCCATCAATTTTAGCGCTGTGTCAAGGCACTCAAATGCTTTACTAGCTGAAGAGTTCCGCGTCTGGTAGAGTAGCAATGTCGTTGTAATCTTCCGGGTCATCAATGAATTCTTCTCTCACGTTTTGAATGTGCTCATCGTCACTGAGAATTTCGTGCTCAAAGTCAGTTGTTTCGTTGTCTTTACTCGTTTCCATGTAGCCAAGTCTCGCATGCGCTTGACGGTGAGTAGCTGTAGATGGTGTCGCACTCTCAGGCTGCGGCTCCATCAATTTTAGCGCTGTGTCAAGGCACTCAAATGCTTTACTAGCTGAAGAGTTCCGCGTCTGGTAGAGTAGCAATGTCGTTGTAATCTTCCGGGTCATCAATGAATTCTTCTCTCACGTTTTGAATGTGCTCATCGTCACTGAGAATTTCGTGCTCAAAGTCAGTTGTTTCGTTGTCTTTACTCGTTTCCATGTAGCCAAGTCTCGCATGCGCTTGACGGTGAGTAGCTGTAGATGGTGTCGCACTCTCAGGCTGCGGCTCCATCAATTTTAGCGCTGTGTCAAGGCACTCAAATGCTTTACTAGCTGAAGAGTTCCGCGTCTGGTAGAGTAGCAATGTCGTTGTAATCTTCCGGGTCATCAATGAATTCTTCTCTCACGTTTTGAATGTGCTCATCGTCACTGAGAATTTGGAACCTAGGATCCAAAGTATCACACACCACTCGCCTATGTCCTCTACACAGCACTCGGAACATCCAGGAATTTTTACTATGATCTTTCTTATGTCTTCAACTGACACTTCGTCCTCTTCATTTTTATCATTCACCGTTAAAAAACTTATTTACACTATAACAAAAATTCGATGCACTAAGAAGGAGTTGTACGATTGAGATAAAAATTAGGTGATGTGAAGAGCATATAAAAACAAACGATTAAAATTTCAGAACAATTGAAAGATTTATTTCAAAGTTTGACCTTTACAAAAGGAGAAAATCAATAAGGCGTTGGTACACCTCTGGCCTGGATGCAAGTTGTCCCCCGGCGTGGCATAGACTGAAAAAGTTCCCGGATGGTTGTAATTGCCTTCCCATAACGTCCCAATTATACTCTAAGCGAGAGAGATCAGGAGATCTAGCTGGCCAAGGAAGTGAAAGCTTGAAGACAATTCATAGCAACACGTGCCGTGTGCGGCCGGGCATTATCTTGTTGAAAACTAACTCGACTTTTGATCACAAGTTCGCAATCTTTAAGATTGCTTCGTGTGGGGCCGATCAGTTAAGTGAAATTTAATTTTCTTCTCTTTAAATGGGCCATAGTAGCCCGGTTGGATGAGTAATGGATAAGCAACGGGGTGGTTGCGAGTTCGAAACCAACCAAAGACCGTCGTTTACAAAAGGGGCATGCGCGCTCTGTCGTGGCCTCAAATGTTCTCAAGGTGGCGTGGTGTGGAAGTTTGGAGAGTGGGTTGTCAGCTCAGGTGCAATGTTGATTAAAAAACCTACATACATACGTCACTTAAAACAGACCTCGAAATAGATTTTTTAATACAGGTGTACCTTGTGCACCTAAGTTTTTAAATTAGGTGCACAGATTATATTTCAGGTACACATTAAAAAAAAAACGAAATACAAGAGTATCAATGTAATGTAAACTACTTTATTAGTTGGGTATGTTTATATAGGTTTGTAGTTGATAGTAAATGAAAGTATTTAAAAATCGAAATTCTCCCTTCTCCGGCATACGGCTGTCGCGACAGTCACTTCAACAGAGCCATCTGGAAAATGTTTCGATCATAGGAAAGTTCTGGTGGCAGTGACACAAATAAACCTTCATCCTCTATAAACTCGTTACGGCCCAGCGATTTTGTTTTCGCATAGTGTGTAAGTAGGAATTTTAACTACTTTCCTTTAGAGCGAGAGAGGTCGATACTAATATTTTGTTCAAACATCAAAATAACATAAAACACGCCCCCCCCCCTTCCCTTTTTTTTAAACGTTAGGTGCATTGCGTGCACCTAGAGGGAAAACATTAGGTGCATAATTTTATTTTCATGTGCACAGTGCACCTGTGCACCCGGGTATTTCGAGCCCTGACTTAAAAATTGAAACCTACACAAATCAAGATCGAAATGCTACTATGGTACAAATAGCAGAGTATAAAGTATTTTTTTTCACTAATACTTTATTAATCAATTTTGTTTATCCTACACCAGGCCTCAGCCTTTTCGCCATAAGTCTCTGTCTGGCGGCCCAATATAGTCTAGAAATAAACGAAATGTGTAACTATCAGAAGTATAATTCACTGCGGCGTCAGTAGGATCAGGGCAGCTACTGAGGTGGGTTCCTGTCATGTCTGAAAGACCGCACGGTTGGTAGGTTGATTTTCGTGTTTTATGGTGCAAAGGACATAGTTGACCTTGCTGCGCCAGATACACAACATATACACTATCAAGCAATATACACACACGATGAAAGTTTTACTGACCCAGAAGAAAGGAAAAAAGGAGTAAGAAAAACCACACGGATGCAAGTTGGCGAGTTTGACATGTCAATTCGGAACAGATGGTTTAAAAGGTAGCCATGATCCCGTGAATACGAAAGTGAATACGAAAACAAGCGACATGTGGTTCTCGGTAGATCCTGTCCCAACCGTGTATTTAACAAGGTAGGAGGTTAATTAACGTCGCACTGAAGCAACACAACGGGCTATTGGTGACGATCCGGGATCATTACCTAAGGGAAAGATCGAAGGACAGCGCTTCGTAATTTTGAAAAACAGTCAGAGGACGACAGAACGTTGCAAGGAGTCTTTCTCTTTGCTGTGCCAGTATTAAGCCGAGAATGTTTAATTTTTGAAGTTACAATCTCTTATACTGTATGGTATTCAACAAATAATAGTTATAAAAAAATTAAAAATTGATATGGTAAGTGGTTTATATTATTTTAAACATATTTAACTATAATATAAGTCATTGTTAAAGTATACATACAAACTTTAAACAACTTTTTATCTATTTTTAATTTTTGGGCTAATGTTACCTCTTGAATTGGTGCAACTTTGGGCCAGCTCTTGAAAACCAAACATTTAATTGGTTGCCATAGCTTTGGCTAATGTTAGATCATGTACAAGTACTGCCAACTTACCTATCAATAATATCTTACCTCATCGGAGTTAATATCAAGCTTAATTTGGTAAAAATCAATAAATAAAGTTTATTTCTATGCAAAACTGACTTTATTTTTAAATTACAAGTGTAATTTTTAAAGAATACTGGGTAAAACCGCAAGTAAACAGTAAAATGTCTTAACAGTCTTATTTGTTTTGATGCATTTATAGTTCATACTAGAAAGAAACATAATCCATTTCTGGAACATTAAACTGATTCCACTTTGATGCAATTTTCGGAAGATTGATTTTCCCGCTCACTTCTTACCACTCATAACTTATATAGTCTTGTTTTCTGGCCAACGCTTTATTTGAGTTTTCTTTCCATACATTCCATAGTCAGTCCGTTATCTGACAAGCTTAAAATCTTTCCAGGATATTTAACACCATCGTATTTCACAATAACAAAATCATATACAGCTTAATCTTTGGGATTTACTTGCTTGTTTGGACTGTTATTGACTTCTCCAGATTCTTCCAGTGTTTCATCAAATTCAAAGAATGTTTCACTTATACCAACGGATTCTAACACTATCTCAGTGTCAACCTCCATGTTGAGTCAAAGTTACCCCAAGACCTGGGACAAAGTTGGCCAATTGTAATAAATATTCATTAGTTTGCAAACCACGAAATAAATCAAGATAATGACACTGAAAATAGATAAAATAATTAACAATAAACTGAGACAATTCCCTTACCTGCTCTTAATCACGAACTCTATCACATTTACAAAGAAAAGTTGGAAGACAACAACAATATACGTTTTAGTGATACCGAAGTGGAACAGTACTGTAGCGGTGGTAAATTGAGGAACTACAAGACAAGACTATGAGAAAGTCAAGGCAGTACTACCACCTATTGGCCCGTTCAATAAATAAGTGATAATCACTTTCCTTTGTCTAGATACAACACATACCATCTTTTTTCGTTTGTTTGGCCAATGGACGGTACTTGATAAGAACTAAAGATAAACTTTATTTAAATGTAATATTTCATAAATTGTGTCCATGAAAATGTTCCAGTTTAACCAAAAGCCTATATTAATGCCATCTATGATATTGGCTGCTAATAAATAACATAAAATGTTGGGAGAAACTTTAAGATAATTACTCAGCTGAGCATAAATAAAAAAGATACGGGAAAAGCTAATAAAGTTTACGTGACGTGTTTTAGGAACAAAAATACCACTTTTATAGGAGCTTTAATGCGATCAGTTTATGTGAAAGAATAATTTGTTAACTTAATCGATCCATTAATGGATACTATGAACTTTCGATCGCACTCAATCGTGAATTCTGGTGTATGCTACACTATAACAGGATAATTTTTTAAGAAGTTCTAGTTTCAGTGCTCTGCTGAATGATTTTCGCACGTCTCAGTCTACTAATTCGTAACTTCCTGAATGGTTCGTAGTAAAGTGAAATATTAAGTTTAAAAAGTTGAATTTTGTGTGATCATTTTTTTTATACTGACCAGAAAATTATATGATATAGCTTGCTTTTTCAGAGGGCATTGAAGTTTAAAATATTGCAATGATAGCAAATGCCAAATAGAAAGTAATGAGCCTAAAAATCGGCTTACGCAAATTCAAACCTTGCTATCTGTGAAATAACGCCGCATATGGTCTACGGATCAGATAAATACATTTAGAGGGACGTATCTGTAGTGTGCTCTGGTTAAAACTCCATATGAATTGGATTTGGTCTGGTCCCGTTAAGTTTGTCCACATCGCCGTATCTGGTTAAATCTGTACGGAGGGCCGTATGTAGCCTAAGGTTATGATTTAAACCTATTCGCTACAAATAGTTTATCTTACGCCTACAGTTGCTTATCAAATGCTCACGGTCGCTAATTCAACACGTACAGTTGCTTATTTAGTACAGTAATTACGTGTACTGTCGATTACTTAAAGCCTAAGAGAGCTTATTTAACGCGTACGGTATCTCGTGTACGCCATTTTCTATCAAGCTAAATGTAGGTGGCGGTAGTGTTTCTGCGGCGATGCGGATTTCTTCTGCGTATTCTGAACGTGACGTCACTTGATTTGTTTTTCGAATACGATTTCAGCGCGTCATCAATAAAAATTCCGAGGAATGAATTCCGTATTGAAAAAAATAATAGTTGATTGGCCAACACCAATTAGATTTAATGCCAAATGTTTTCAAAACATCAACAAACTACACTGTATGGTAATCTTGATATGTATCCCGAGAGAGTATTTGGGTAGCGGAAGTAAAGTATTCACTGTTTTGCTTGTTTCCACTGAAAATCCCTCTTATATGGGGTCATGGTACCAGGGATCGATACTTATGAAAAAATTTTTGTTCACAAATGTACAGTTTATTTCTAGATTAGGAAGCGACAGATATGTTCAACTTGTTAGAGAATGAAACTGTCCAGAGGAAACAAAAAATAAAAAACATTTGATCTATGCATTAAGTACAATTACGGATTCTTATTTTTAGCTCATGTGGGGTACTATCCTAACCTGGTACTAGTGCTGATATATGGGCTCCGATTTCATGTCTTCACGTGTTGTGTCAAAGGCCGTGAAAGTCAGGAAAGCAGTATCTAAGTTCTCTGACAATTAAGGCTGACGTTTAACTGTTGCGTATACAAGTACAGTAGTACCTCGATTATCCAAAGACATGAAATTAAAGTAGACTGAGCAGTTATATTAAGAAGACCTTTGACGTGTCGACTAGCAGTCACGTGATTGAACAATGGACTTCGTTGGCCGATTTGGTACCTTATCACCTCGTTCTTGATGTAACATCGTATGCCAGAGTAGGTAAGTGCATATGCGTTTCTATAGAGTGGCAACACAAGTGGTGAAATTGCCCGTCTACTACCATCAGATAACACAGGTCTGCGATAAAAATATTTCCTGAAAACTAAGTATTGTTTCTGATGTATTTTTGGACGTTGATTTCAGAAAAAATAACCGAAAAATTCCATCACGTACAATATTTTCACAATGTGAAATTTTTGGTTTTCAGTCTTTGTGTTTTTATGAATACATATACAATTAACATGTAATTTATATTTGTTCGCCCGCTAAAATTCATTAATATATATATATATATATATATATATATATATATATATATATAACTTTTTCTGTTATTTTTTTAAATTAATAAAATAAAAAAATGTTCCATACACAAAAATAAAAAAATAAAAGAAATTAATAAAATAGTGTAGACAATGAGGGGAAGTTCATTCATTCTGTCACTTCCTCTTAAGACATACTTGTGACACCAACTCTAAACACATATGTTACCTGACGCCACGGAGACTACAGTTCCATTTTGTACTGTCATTCTGAGTTAAGAGTTTTGCAAATGAAGACGTTTTAAATATTTGCGGATTTTTCTGCTCATTTAACGTCTAGAATACGTGTTTTTGTAAGAATTTTCTTTTCCGATTAAAAACATTTTTTTTTTCAATTGAACCAATTGAAATGATTTTCTTCCTTATTTTTCTAAAGATGTTGGTTTAGTTTATTGCAGAAATGTTCCTGGCTTGATGGCACAGTTTCAAATTGAATATGACGCACAGGAATGGAGGCTCTTCATTGACTCATGCAAAAGAAGCCTCAAACTTGTGCTACTCCATAACGGAAACAAATATGCTTCAATACCAGTTGGACATTCCTTGCACTACAAAGAATGCTACGAAAATTTAGCCATAATTTTGAACAAAAATACAAGGATCACATGTGGACCATATGTGGGGATTTAAAAGTAATTGCCATGCTTCTTGAACTTCAAGGGGGGTATATAAACTACCCATGCTTCCTGTGCGAGTGGGACATTAGGGAAAGAAGTCATCATTGGATTAAGAGAGAATGGCCAGTAAGAGAGAAGTTGAAAATTGGCAGCAAAATTGTTATTCAGGAAGCTTTGGTTGACCGAGAAAAGATTCTTCTGCCTCCACTTGATATAAAACTTGATTTGATAAAACAATTCGCGAAGGCTCTAGACAAAGAAGGTCGGTATTTCAAGCCCTTGCTTCATGCATTTCCTCGGTTATCTGCAGCCAAAGTGAAGGAAGGTGTGTTTGTGGGACCAGATATTCGAAAACTTATGAAGGATGAAAAATTTGAAGCATGTATGACAAAGGTTGAAAATGAAGCTTGGAGCTCCTTTAAAGAAGTTGTAAATAAATTTCTGGGAAATTATAAGGATCCCAACTTCAAACAAGCTGTACAAAGTATGCTTGAAAATTTTAAAAAATTAGGATGTTCTGTCAGCTTAAAAGTTTATTTCCTGAGGTGGGGGTCATCTGGACTATTTGCCTGAAAATCTTGGTGCCGTCAGTGAAGTACGAGGTGAAAGATTTCACCAAGACACTAAGCAGATGGAATGCAGATACCAAGGTAGATGGAACAAAACATGATAGCAGATTACTGCTGGTCGTTACATAGAGAACAGCCACAAGTTACACGCAGAAGATCTGCTTCCACACGGAGTATTCAACACCAAAGAAAAAGGTACTACAAAGCCTTAGAAACTTGACTTTATGCGGCCATTGCTGAATATCCAGAATCATATGCTTTTGTACTAATGACAGTAAACGACTCAGTAATGCGGATTCTAAATATATATGTGAGTATTAAAATAATTTTTCACCAAAAATTTCTTACTTATTACTTTGTTTTACTTCTTAGAAATGTATTTACATGGTATATAAAGCATTATTTTTTTAAATTTTCAAACGCAATTTTCAAAAAACTGCTAAGTGATGGACAAAAACGAATGACATATTTGAAATTAGCATACCAAAAAACTTAAAAGTTAGTTGCTACTTTGCAAAAAATATTTGTTCACTGAAAATTTGCAGACCTGTGTAATCAATCAATGGACCAATCAGGTGATCAATCAATGGATGGGCGTCTTTTCCCGTTGAACCATATGCATGTTAGATTCCCTCCATCCTACGAAAGTAGTCTAAGGGTCACATTACTACTAATTTTCGTCACATGATCTTCGACAGATAAAAATATTAAAGTAAAGTGAGCAAGGTTGCTCTACTCTACTTTATGACTGTTCCTCTATGAATAATGCGAGGAAATATGAACCAAGATCTTCTCAGATAACCAGAAAGTCAGATAGTATGAATGTAGCAATACAAAATAGTCTATACGAAATATGGGGGGGGGAAATGTACTTGTTATTACTACTGCTACTAAAAGATCCATCAAAGATTAAAAAGAATACAATGACACACCAAACACTATACTATATTTCTTGACAGATCTGACAAAAGATGGGTAGGATTTTGTGTGTGTGTGTGTGTGTGTGTGTGTGATTGATTTACAAAAAAAGATATATTAATTACCTACTCTTATTGCTCCAAAGTGCCTATTAGAAACCATTTTTTCACTTTTCACTTGAAATTATTTGCGTCATTCGTCAAAAGTTAAAAACTATACCGTTGAAATGAAATAAATAAACCCAATTTTCATCGTTTCACCATCCGTGAGGTACACCTGTTCGATTGCTCCCTTGGTGTATCTGTTCATCTCATGTGTCAGTAAAACCTTTCTTTGTGTGTACGTCTATTTACTTGACATTGTTTTTTTTATTATAAGGTGGCCATGGTAGCCCAGTTGGTAGAGTAACGGACTAGCAACCGAAGGGTGGCGAGTTCGAATCCAACCAGACAGTCATATACAAAAGGGTCTAGTGAACGTTAAATCTGCCGTGGCCTTAAGTGTCCTCACGTAGGCGTGGTGTGGAAATATTGAGAGTGGAGTGCCAGCTCAGGTGCGACCTCGTCATTTGACTGCGATTCAAAATTACGTGGTGTCGTCCTCGGACCTTTCCCGTCGAGGGTCTATCTGGAACCGTCACCAATAGCCCGGTGTGTTGCTCCAGTGTGACGTTAATTCAATACCTTCTCTGATGTAAGGCGATAGACCCATTAAGTTTGCTTTGAAAAACTTTTTAGCATAGTGCCCTTCAAAAAGGATGAAAGAGTTTCCTCGGGAATCGATAAACACATAATGGTCAGAAGGGAAAAACTGCACGCCTGTGTCAAAGGAAACAGACGGATTGAACAGAAAAAAGCATTTAGCGCATTCGCAAGAAAAGGCCCACTTCATCGGTTGCATGATTGCATCCCTCCACTGAGGTGAGAGGAGTGGAGATATTTCGGAGGTGTTTCCCCAACCCGAAGGAGGGAGGCAGCGTCCCATGATTGGAGGTGCATGGTGGCTGCCACGAAGTAACAATCGCGAGGAAGGCCGGAGTTGATGAATGGGAAAGGGAGATACGTCAGGAATCTGTCGACGCCACATGTTCGGGCCTCAGGCACCTGGGTGACGTCATCATCCCACGAAAGAGCCCGCACTCGGATCAATACGAAACAAGGCCCTGCCATTCGGCTCGAACCGAAATCTCTTGCCTACCTGGCCTCCATCCAAAAGAGCCGACAGGGCCGAGCGTTGAACCAGGCCCTCGAATCGCGACTCCGGGAGCAGCGCGACCCCCGCGGTGGGGCACGCGAGCGCCGGAAACCCGTAAGCGGTCGCTCCTCTCGTGTCGGGTAGGGCGCCAATTAAATGGCCTCGCCGGATCGCTGCTCGAGTGTTTATTGCCGAGCATTGAACAGACAATTATGCCGCCGCTGCGTGGCATGGCGGCGGGCGACGCGTGCCAATTAAGCGCCGGATCAAGCGGCAGGCAGCGTCTGAAGTCCGGGCATCAGAACCCAACCGAAGACTCGATGGGACACCTCGGGCCCGCCGTTAACCGAGCATTAAACAGTCGATTACGCTTCCGCTGCGTGGCCCATTAAGCGCGAGATCTGGTCCGTCTTCGCGGGTAACAAAGCCATACAGCAGCTGGGAAGGCATGTGAGTGGTTAATACATATGCATTGAACTGTAGATATGCGATACTAACGAAGCTGGAATTCATCTGGATACAATGCATACCGCTATCATTTAAAAGAGCCCACTTGGAGGAGCGACAGATTAACAACCGGAGTTAGAAGCTCGGTCCACTTCGAGACTGTCGCGTTCACGGGGGCTGGTGTGCGTTAAATCAGTCGTGGTCTCAAATGTCTCCATGTTGGCTTGGAAGAAGGGGTTGTTCTCTTCATCTGATCTTGGTTCAAAATTAATTAAGGGAGACCCGTAAGGAAAAATACAAAATTCTTATTATTCATTTTACATAAACAATTTTTTTAGTGATGATTAAGCACATATTTTAAATAAATAATCAATAAATAAATTAGCATTTATTTGCAATTATATTTTATAATACGATTTTAATATGTTTTTTTTAAGCCGAAATACACACTTTTTATAAACCCTACTCCTCTGTCAATTTTCCATATTTTTGAATGAAATAAATTTTTACAATATTGTTATAGTATATGTAAAAGACTTAGAGAGAGATTAAAAAAAATTTATTTACGAGTTTTCATAAAAAGAATATTTTACTCATTATACGTTAAATTTCAATATAAATTTCCAATTTTTTATGTTTATTAAATTATAAAAAAAATTTCTGAACTATTTATAAAAAAAGCTCTCCCTGTGTATGTTAAACAGTTATTCAAGACCTAAAAAATGTTAACAGTTTAACTCTAAATGCATACATCAAAAAACCTTAGTACTTTGAACTTTGGCAAAATTGCAAAGAACTGATTTTGAGATAATCGCATTTTAAGTACAAAATACTACAGAAGTTAACGAAAACAACTTACATTTTGCAAGTACTATTTTTTTAGTAATTTCTATTACATTGAGACTCTTATCAAAACAAGAGTTTTTACCGTAAACTCGTATATATTTTTTAAAAGCTAGTTTTATCTCTGATGACAAGTGAGTGATTTGTGATAATTCACTGAAAAATTATACATTTCTTGTTTAATGAACTGAAAAAAAAATTATTTTTTTGGATCAGTACTATTTTAAAATAAACCACCACTGTATAAACCACGCATTCTTTTTTCTATAGCTGTTTTTTTTTCTTCTGTAAACGAGCCTTTTTGTAGTGATACGCATGCTACGAAATTTAGCGTTATTTTTTCAATCTGTTTCCTTCAATGGCGTCACCACGTGTTTTACATGAGGACCTGGATTTTGTCATTTAGTTTCCGCCGATTGATAGAAAAACCAGGAGTCTACACCTTAAGGCTATTTAAAATGTTTGGAATAATCATCGGTAGATACACTATGATATAATATTGCATAAACGGAAAACGAAGCTAATGGTTGGCAGTCGATTATGTAGTTGGAAGGTCAAATAAAAGTTAAAAAGCAGGTGGTAGCACTTTTCTTCGACTCTGAAATTTTGTCCATTTGTTCTTAAATATCTAATGCATCGTTTTATCCAATAAACCAAAAAACACTTTTAGAATTTTTTTTTTTTCGAAATTTGGGGTTTGGGTATCTTTTAAGGGCACTGCCGAAAAGGTTTTTTAAGAGGTAAGTAGTTAATTAACGTCGCATTGGAGCAACACAAAGAGCAATTGGCAACGATCCGGGATCACTCCCCAAGGGAAAGATCCAACTACAACGCCTCGTATTTTTGAACCACGGGCAGATGACGAGAACAATATCTGAGCTGGCGACGCACTCTCCAAACTTCTACACCACGTCATCGTCAACATTAAGATTTTTGAGGCCACGACAGTTTAAACGTGCAGCAGCCCCCGTGTATACGACGGGTCGTTAACTGGATCCAGTTTGGAACTACCAACCCTCCGGTTCCTAATCCGCTGTTGCTCAAACTGGTCTACCGCAGCACTTATTTAATGAAACAATTATAAGTGTCTTGTCCCTGTCATGCCGTGGTCAGTGTTTTGGTTCTTTAACCCTTCTGGTGGTTGTCTCGACGAGGTACCTCGTCATTAGTAAAACCTATCAGAAATTGGACAAGTTACCTCGTCATGAGAACAAAAATTGACCAGATCGATCTTTATCTCATCTTCAAAAAAAATTGCGAAGATGGTGGGACGATATATCTTGTCATTACCAGAATCAGTCATATCTTCCTCAGGCATAAAGATTTCGTACTCTCAAAGTACGTTTCTAGTTTTGGTGAAAATGGTGTTGATAACATCAGTTGCACGGCCATGAGACCTCCCTAGGCAACAATGCCTTACTGCCCATTTTGAGTTGCTGTTCTCATGGCCGCGGTCGGCGTTTTGGTTCTTAATTCCTCCTTGTGGCTGTCTCAACAAGGTACCTCCTCATCAGGAAAACGTACCAGAAATTGATGGACGAGTTATTTCGTCATTGTAGAAGAAAAACTACCCTCTGGGGCAATGGCACCCCCAATTGGGCCATATATGGCCCGCACGACAACAACAGAAAAAAAAAACTGACCAAATCGATCTTGACACCATCATAAAAAATTGTCAAGATTTTGATGACGAGATATCTTGTCATTACTAGGATTGGTCATATCTTCCTCAGGCATGAAGATTTCGTACTCTCAAAGTACATTTCTAGTTTGGGTGAAAATGGTGTAAGGTCAGGTCAGCACGAGACCTCCATAGGCAACAATGCCTCACTGCCCATCCTGAGCAATGGTTCTCAAACTTGGTCAGACAGTGGCTAGATTTTTTTTTATGACGGAGACGGTCAGAAGAGTAGGGGCTGTTGCATGCTAAATTTTTCATGGCCTCAAATGTCCTCACATTGGTGGGGTGTGGAAGTTTATAGAGCGGGGTGCCAACATAGGTGTTGATCTCATCATCTGACCGTGGTTTAAAATTACGAGGTGTTGTCCAAGCATCTTTCACTTCAGTATTGATCCCGGACCGTCGCCAATAACCCATTGTTTTGTTCCAGTGCGTCTTAACTACCTACCCGAAGCAGATCCTATTGAAAGTGTTGGATATTCTCCTGTTCTTTCAACTGTTTAAAGGTAGCAAATCTTATATGCAAATCAGGCTAGATTTGCATATGAAATGCCCATTTAATTTGGTCAGAGCTATACATATAAACGAAGTTAGTTTATATTCTGTTCCCCCAGATCCAAATACTGGATATTTGTATGTTCTCTTATGAGTTGCTATTTTATCTGTAAAGTTTACATTTTAATAAACTTTTAAGTCTCACCTTGGCTGTCTATTTTTAAACTGTGCAATACTATGCATCCTGCATTTCGCACCTTTTGCTAGATTCTTAGTCCATTAACATAACAAAGGAACGTAACTCAACGGTAGTTCGTCGAAAGAACTATTATTCATAGTCAAAGACGGTCACTGTCGGGAACATCCGTCCTTTAACAACCTCTTAAATAATTGAGAAATCTTCTCTTGGAAAGTGGTTTGATAAAGGTAAAAGCGGGCAAACCTTTTACGATGCTGAGATGTCAGTGCGATGCAGATCTTAGTGAAAGGAAAGCGACTCTAGGGTAGACCATCGGAAGCACTTTCATTCACAGCGAAAGACGGTCACTTTCGAGAACAAATCCGTCCCTGCACAACCTTTAATAAGTGAGAAATTTCCTCTTGTTTTAATATTAGCGAAGCATCCAGGCATCGATATATGAAAGCCTCCTCGTGGATTTTTTCAATACCGCGTCCCTTTGTTTGCATGAGTTATTGTCCGCCACACACAGAAACATTTTTAATCTCATTCCGGAGCACTGTCGGAACGACTCGGTCAAGCGCCTAAAAAACGGCGCCCGGGTCGATGTTCCGGTGCGAGAGGGGAATGAGAAATCGCTCGCGTGTTTCTATGAGATTACGGCACCCGAGGGGGAGGTAGGCGGGAAAAAATGGCGAGCCTCGGATCCGAAAGGCTGTCATTTCCATCTATTTAGCATGTCGGTGCCTAATGAAAGCGCTGACAGCCTCCTTAATTGATCCCCACTCGCACGAGATTGGGCCTCTGCCACTTTTGTATACCGAAGCTATTACGCATACGATTACCCCAGAATAACGATTGAACATCCTCTCCCTCCCTGCGCTTTTTCCTCTTACTTTAACTTCGGATTACTTCTCCGAACACCAATAATAGAGGTTATTATTCACGAAACGCAGGGGGGCCGAGTCCGTGTTTGTATAAGTAGATCAGCGAAATTTCTCCGCGTCGAGTGGATTGTAATAGGGTGTTGGGGAGCCGTGTCGACCCAAGCAGGTCTCCAGCAGATATTGCTTAGGCCTTGCGATCATTTAGAGGTCGGTATCTGGTTGGATTATGAGGCACATACGCTGATCACTTAAATTTGCCTTGCGGTCATTTAGATTCCTGTGTCGAGTTGGATTATGAGATACTCTCTGTGATCACTTAAATTTGCCTTGTGATCATTTAGAGGCCTGTCTGGTAGGATTGTGAGTCTGTCGCCTTGTAATGATTTGTCATCAATGAGTGGTATGCCTGGTGGGATTGATTCAGATACCTTGCGATAATTTAAATTTGAATTTGCTTTGCCTTCATTTAGATTTCTCTTTGGTTGGATTATGAGACACCGACTCTGTGATAATTTGAATTTGCCTTGTCATTATTTAGAGCTCTGTGTTTGGTTGAATTATGAGAAGACACTCTGTGATCATTTAAATTTGCCTTGTGATCCTTTAGAGGTCTGTAAGGTGAGATTTATGAGTCAGACGCCTAGGGATAATTAAAATTTTAATTTGCCTTGCCATCATTTAGAGGTCTATCTGATTTTGTTATGAAACGCAGAAATCAATGATCATTTAAATTTGTCTTGCGATCATTTATAGTTATGTGTCTGGTTGGATTATGAGACAGACGCCCTGTGATCATTTAAATTTACCTTGCGATCATTTATCCATCCACATTAAATCCGACTCTCAAAGGAACTCCATTTCAAACTGAAGAAAGGCGATTTGAAGTCGTAGCCTCGGTGAATTAAATGAATGAAATTCCTTTACAATAGGAATGCTATAAATTCTACTTAGCGTATGCCCGTAGAGGAAATACTGATATTTATATTATAGAGAATTCTTTATATAGGGTGATCCATCAATATTCTGAAAGCCATCGAAGCCTCGCTGTTTTGCCGATTATATACCATATTTAACAACATTGAGAAATTTCTGACTCTTTCAAAAGAAACTAATTTTATGTCAAATGAAATAAAGGCGATTTAAAGTCATAGCCTCGGTGTATTAAACGAACGGAATTCCTTTTCAATAGGATCCTACTTAGAGTATGCCGGTCGAGCAATTACTGGCATTTATATATTAAAGAACCCTTTAGGTAGGGTCAGCCATCAATATTTTCTATAAAAGACGAAGCCTTGTCCCTTTTGCAAAATATATTTCATACTTAGCGCCATTTAAACAATAGGGAATCTTTTACGTAGGGTGAACATCAATATTCTAAAAAAGGCCTCCAAGCCTTGTCCGTTTGCAGATTTCAATCCATACTTAACACCATTAAACAATAGAGATCCATTTCGTAGGGTCATCCAATAATATTCTGAGAGAGGCGTATTGGTCCTTTAGCAGATTATATTCCATATTTAACACCATTACCCAAAGTCCGACTCTCAAAGAAAATTGATTTCATGTCAAATGAAAGAAAGGCCGTGAAAGGCTCAGTGAATTAAACGAACGGACTTCCTTTTCAATAGGATCCTACTTAGAGTATGCCAGTCAAGGAAACACTGGCATTTAAATAATAGAGAATCCTTTAGGTAGGGTGACCTATCAATATTCTGAGAAAAGCGTCGAAGCTGGTGAAGAATAAAAACCACACACACAATTGGGTATGAGAGAGCACGCTCTCTGCCACAGTGCAGGTCCGAAATATAGTCATTACTTAAAGTGGCCTGCGTGACAATGTCCAGAAGTTCGCATGACCACTCCACAGAAGCCACGCGCTTTTTGAGTTCTTACCTTGAGACCCTTCGCCCTTTAATCGCAGCGTTGGTCGTTTGTCGACACGAAACCGCTTTCTTAATTACTTCCCCGTTTCAAAATCGAGTTTCGTTTCAACTTCATCGGGCGGTGGTACTTCGGCGAAAATGAAATTTCCTTTCACCGGTCTTGTTCTTTGGTGCTTTTAGTGTGATGAACACGATTCCCTCAAAGAAGCGTTTTTGTTACACAGTTGCATCTACGGCCAGGATAAGTTAATCGATAGAAGCGATCAGCAATGAAATGAGTCTTATTAACTTATAAGAGTACTGAGGGGATATTTTCGGGATTGATGAGGATGAATATTTGTGTAGGGTCGCAATCAGTAGTGTAACCAGAATTACATTTCGGAGGTGCCCTCTTGGAAAAATTAAATACCTGTAAATTTTTTTGTGAGAAATAAATACTTAAGCTTTGTTATGGTGTGACTAAAAATGTTCTTATATTTGGATTCTAGTACAATTTAATTGATAAATGTGAAAAGCAATAAAATGAGTATCTTTAACTTATAAACAGAACTGGATATTTTCGGTATCGATGAAGATGAATATCCGTGTAAGGCCGCAATCAGTTGCATAGCTAGAATTGCATTTCTGAGGAGGCTCTGGTGTAAGAAATAAATATATAAGTACACTTTTGTGACAAATAAATATCTGAGCTTTATTTTGATGCGACTAAAAACCTCTTGTATTTGGTTTCTAGTATAGTTTAATTGATAACTTTGATAAGCGATTTTAAGAATATCATTAACTAATAAGAGTACTGGGTGTTTTCAGGACGATGAAGATGAATGTTCGTGTATGGTCGCAATCAGTAGCGTAGCCAGGATTATATTTCGGCAAGAAAGCTCTGTTGAAACAAATAATTAATGTCTAGGCTTTGTTACCGACTAAAACCATTTTTATATTTGGTCTCACTTGGATAATTTAATAGTTAAATGCGATAAGCAATGAAATGTGTCACTTACTTGAAAAAGCACCAACTATTCGGGGACGATTAGGATGCGAATATTTGTGAATGGTCGTAGCCAGGATTAAATTTCGTACGTTTTTTTTTTAGATTCCTATTTTAAGTTCCTATTTTAAGTACTATTTTGTGATAAGATCTCTGGGCCTTATTACAGTCTGATTAAAAATATTTGAAACTTATATTTGGTCTCATTAGACTAATTTAATCGATAAATGTGATAGACATTGAAATGTGTCTATTAGTCTCATTTAAAAAGCCAATTATACTATAAGAAATACCTCCAAAATATTTTTATTGCATGACTTACTATAAAAGACGCTTGTTTGCGAATGTTAAATTCTAGTTTTCTGTTAAATTTAACTTGACTTAAAAACTACACACACTTCTCTCTCTCTCTCTCTCTCTTCTGTAAAAGCACGCCTGTATGAAATGTGGAACATGCTCTATACCTATATTGCGTACTCTGCATAGTGCATACTCAGAAATATATTTTTAAAATAGCTGAATTTTCATTTTAAAGGAAACATTCTCTATGAAAAACCAGTGTTTTTAATTAGTTGACAAGTTAACAAATCAGTACTTTGTGCTTTAACTCGTACAGTTGGATTTAGCTGAAACCCCATGGAAAATTTCAAGACTACATCCAGTAGTTTCTTCTGTGGACTCCACAGGCACAGAAATCCCACACATTGTCTTTTAATAATAGATATTCTAATGTAAACTAATGAATAATATATTACGTAGTTTAGCGTTTTAATATTATTTGCACATATGGAACCTCAAGTTGCATTTGTAAAAAGTAAACAGTGAGACGAAGTATGTTGCTGTGGTGCTAGCTAAGATGGAAATTTTTGTATTAATTTCTATTGTTTAAGGTGTAGTATTAACACCCTAATAAAACTATTACCACACTCATAAACAAATTTCCATAATTTATATTTCAGTCTTGTTTCGATAGCTCTTGGAGATGCTCTGATTTTTCTATTTTAGCATTTATTCGAATTTATTTATGATATAAAAGCTGATACTTCAATTTTAAGTTACTAAAAACCTTATTACAAGCAAAATAATTTTATTTTAACCAACAATTCAACGACGAATATGTAGAGATTACTCACTTTTCATTAAAGATATTTTTAACATTAAATTCGTCACTCAAAGTTTGTTATCATAATTAGAATTGAATGAACAAATGAACACAAACCACACTCCTTTTTCTTCATCTTTTGCATTTAAAGTCAACTCTTACATTAGCTTGCATTTTTCTGATTGACTGTGTTAAAATATATCTTTAACTTGGAACTGGGCATCTTAGAATTTATGTCCTCACTAAATATCTGTCTACTATTTTCACTGTTATGTTAGTTTTATATACCCTCCAAGTGGTTTCGACAAGACATCTCGTTCATCAAGATCTGACCAATTTTGCTAATAACGAGATATCTCGCCATCAAGGTATTTCCAATTTTTTCAGTTTTTCTCCCAATGAAGAGATATCTTGTCCATTAAGATCTTGTTAGTTTTTTCTAATAGCGAGATTTCTCGTCGTGACAACCACCAGGAGGGCTAATATAAGATATTTCCTGCATCAATATTTAGTTAAATTTCCTTCTCTCATAAAACAAAAATGTCAAAAGGGTAAAAGTTTGTTTAAATACTATAAACCTGGAGGAGCGGAATCGCAAGTCTATCTTTAACCAAAATGTCACAGTTCCAAGATTGCAATAGCTACTTTAACTCAACGATATGCAATAAAATTTGGATTTTCCTCTCCTGCAAATTTGTATTTTTTGAGCCATAAAAGTTTAGGGGATAGCGATAAGAAGCTAGCTAGTTAAAATCAGCTAAGCTAGTTAAAAGTTATTTAATACAGCTAGCGTACTATGCAATTGCTAGCATGGCTAAGGGAAAAATAAGCCATCAAACAACCACCTCTTTCAGTTTCACAAATCAAGATGTATCGAGAAACATTCAAGATTTAGATTTAATTCGTATTGAATGCTATGTATTATCTAAAATAGCTACCTTGCAACTGTCAATAAATGTCAATTTCTACAACCATTTCATTTAAATTCATCTGCCACAACGGTTCAGAGAGTAAGTCATTTGGGACAGACGTAATAGAAACCTGTCAAAACAACTAAGAAATACCACATCAACCAACACCTCGAACGTTTCAGTCTCTATAGAGTACTATCGATATATCAAGTCTGCTCATCCGAATACCTTAAGGCAGTTCTTCGCAACTGGTGTGCCGCGAAAAATTTAAATTAAAGTCCTAATTATGGGGTCACGGTGCCGGAGAGCTAGACCGTCGAGTGCATCCCTTTTCACTTTATTGCTGTTTTCTACCTACGCATGTGTGAAGGTTACCTTCCAGAATTCATGGTCACCATTCTTCCCTCCCTCACATTTTATATCTACGACTCGAATTCAAATGCAAAATTCCTTCACGAGGTCAGCCAGTGGTTTCTAATTGGGCTGTTAGAAGTAAGTTACTAAGTCGCGAGATTGATAGCTAAAGCAAAAAAGCCTCACAATTACCATATCACTCATTTTACCAGCTTGCGTGGAAATTGTCATAAGTATGTGTGAAATAGATGAAGTAAAAGAAACTGAAAAAGTACCGCTTTCAAATAATACGATCAGCAGGCGCATTGAAGACACGTTAATTAGCATTATAAGGAACACTAATTCAGAAAAAATGTGAAGTTAAAAAATTTTCCCCCTGCACAGGTTGATGATTATTTAACAGATGTTAGAAACTGTAGTCGACTAATTGCATGTCTTCGGATTCCTGATGAGAAAGGGTTGAAAGAACATTTTTTATTCTGCAAAGAACTTCAGAAACGAAAAACTGAGAAGAAAATCTTTAAAGTGATCAGTGAATACTTTGATACAAACAAAATTTCATGAAAAAATGCGTAAATTTTATGTATTGATGGCTCTGTTGCAATGACAGGAAGTGTCAGAGGCTTGGTGTTCGAAGTTCGGTCTGAAAACCATGATGTTCAGATAATACACTGCTTTATTCATAGAGAAGATCTGATGTCAAACAGTTTACCTCCAGAAATAAAGTCCATGCTTTTAATGACATGAAAATGGTGAATGTGATCAAAGGTAGACCTCTTCAATCGCGTCTTTATTCAATTTTGTAATGAAATAGGATCAAAGAAACAATCTTTGTTGTTCCATGCTGAAGTTCGTTGGTTGTTGAGAGCGAGAGTTCTGTTCAGAGTTTTCATGAGTTTAAAAATGAATTAAAAGTATTTTTTGAGAGTAACTCTCAGTACTCCACTAAGTCGGAAGACAATTAATGGTTGCAAAAAATGGTCTACTTAGCTGACATAGGTATTTGAATACCAAAATGAACTTAATCGAAAAATTCACAAGGACTACTTGAGATTGTATTAACTTGCACTGACAAAATTAATGGATTTAAACACAAATTCAACTTTGGAAAGATGTCATGAAAAATGGTTCCCTTGAAATGTTTAGTCGGTGTTGTAGTTTGAATCCTAAAAAAGAACTATCAGAATTTGTAGATCAACACCTATGCATAGCTTGAGAGAAAACTTCATCACTAATTTAAATCAACGGAGACAAAGAAATTCGATTGGGATCGAAATCCTTTTGCATCTTAGATTACATGGCATTCGATTTATCAGTGAAATAAAGGGAGTTATTAGACTAGTTCACATAGATGCGATACAAAAACTATGTCAAATATCAATCACATAAGATGTATGGATTGGGAATTTTCATTCCATTTGTTTCGTTTATTTCGTGCTTATAACTGCATAGGAAGACTTATCTGAAACGAATATATAGCTGGAGAGAGAGAGAGAGAGAGAGATGTTTTAAATTAAATCCCTAGTATGAAATAAAAGAAATTGATCTTGTTAATAGACAAGTATTCCTTTTTAGTGTGTCGTGAAATAATTTATGCTTGTGAGGTGTCCCGTGAAATTATTTATACTTATGAAATGTGGCGTAAAGTGAAAAAGGTTGGGAAGCACTGCAGGGTATCTGACTACTTTTGAGAGTGTTTTTTCAATGTTGAAATTGTGCTATTTTTTCTTTTTAAGGTAAAATAACCTTTAAAAACACATTACAAAAAAAAATCTATATAAATGATAATAATATAGTAAAAAATTGCCACAAATTGGAAAATTAGGAAAAACGAAGTAAACAAAACACATTACAATTAAAAATGTTGAGTACATTTACCTAAAATGTCATACAAAATCTCCTAAATATGACTAAAATACATGCATTGTCTGAACTAAAATACATGCACTTTTTCTTTCCACTCATGAGATATTGGTAATAATGTAGAAGAAAATATGAATTTTTGAAACTTTTTCTTACGCCACACACACACACACACACACACACACACACACACACACACACACACACACACACAACACTAAAACCTCTTAGGCGATTTCCTTTCAAGATAACTCTTATATCCTAGTTTAGGTCTAAAAGCAAATATACATCCTAGTATAAATGTAATAATCAGTACACCAAATTTCATTCAAAGTACACAGTACATTTCTAGTTATCGCCGTTCTCGTGCAAAACTTTTGCTCAAAAATCACAAAAAAATTTCTTTATTTAAAGACAACAAATTAAAAAAAAAACAGTTGCCAATATCTATTCAAATTTCTATATGTCTGCTTCTATTCATCGCATAGACAAAAATATTTTTTAGGCTAAATGTTAAGAATATTGAATAAAATGAAATATGAAATTTTAGTCTCAAAAATCAACTTTTCTACGAATTTTAAAAATAGAGAAAACTATCCACTCGTAAAATTTGGACAGCTCGGGTGGTAGGTAAGTATTTTAATTACCGTCGTACAGGAGCAACACAACTGACTATTGGCGACGGTCCGGGACGGGATCAATCCCATAGGTCCAGGATCAATCCGAGGAAAACACGTAATTTGAACCACGGTCAGATGACGTGGACAGCTCGGTAAGAAAATAAAATAGTAAAATCTGACGAAATGTGTAGATGAAAATACAGTTAAAATAGTTTAAATGCGAGATAAATAAAAATATCAGATTTTTTCAGCTCTTAAATAATTTAAAGGGCATTATTTTTTTAAGACCCTGATTGCCCAGCCTAGACATAAGGTGTGAGGCCGCACTGGGACGATCGGAATTACCACTTGTCACGCCCACTAAAGTCCTCAGGGCCTTAAGTCCTATCGGACCGCCAAGTACAATTAATTCTTGTGGTCATGTGACAATCCCTCCTTGAAGCTGGCAGTAAAGCGACTCTCTCCTGACATGTTGCTTGTTATATAACTTTATTTAACTACTTACATCGTGAACGCAACACTTTTACATGTTTTCAGAAACATCTGAAATATCCGACATATCTCGAATCCTACGCCGCGCACACACATTCGCTAGCTAACTCTTATTAATATGTTCTTGATGAGTAAATATCATGATCATGTTGACTGTACTGCCCTCTATTGAGCGAGTGAGACATTTATCACACCATTGCTACACTCCCCCTTCTGGTTTCGTAACCGTCTCGATAAGGAACCAGAAAAGGCAGTTTTTCCACGTATGTGACGCAGATCAGTCTTGGTGATATCACCTGAGGTAATTTTTAATTAACGTCGTACTAGAGCAACACAACGGCTCATGACGGTCCGGGATCAATCCCCTAAGAGAAAGATCCGAGGACAACACAACGTAATTTTGAACCATGGTCAGATGACGAATCTCCTGAGGTTTTAGGCTACGGATGGCGACCACGTCTACGCAGCGGTATCAATGGCTTAGTAGCTTTTAATTTAGATGCCATCAGGGATGATGTATGATGAACATCAAGTGGTAAGCTGGCATTCTCTGGGTTCGCTATATCATACGAAGTTGCACATCGTTGAGTTTTTATTCATCTCTTCGAGGCATTAGCTTCGCACTTCTATTCTATATCGTATTAATTAGAGGGCGTAGGTTTACACAGACAAAGTCTCGTGGAGACAAATTTGGACTTGGTCTTCGACACACTTATCTGCATACTTCTTCGTCCGAGATCCTGTTGGCATTCTACTTTTTCTCTGACTTCTTTTAATGTGTCCACAGATTTTTTGAGGTACGGAGTAATCTTGGATGAGAGAGAGAGAGAGAGAGAGAGAGAGAGAGAGAGAAATTATCGTTTTTAACAGTACCACGCAAGTCATGTTTTACTACATCAGGCGTCCATCTCTCTTCCGAATTATAAATATGCAGCCGTCTGTTCCGTGGTTTCAGACTTTACCACTGTTCATCGCTAAACGAAAGGTAGGTAGTTTCTCATCTCAATCGAAGTGATCTTCGTCAACTAAAATAGGCAGTCTTTTGTTCAAGATCACGATTCTTCCTCTCGACAGGGTTCGCTTGTAGGTGGTATACAGGAATAAAATTTTGTTGGATTTCCATATTTTTAATTTGTGACCATTCATCAAGTAAGTGGTATCTTATGTCTAGAGGGACTTTTCGCTTAATTTAGTCAGTTGTGAGCGAATCTGAAAGTTCTTCAAATGTATTTACGTCCAATCCTGAGATCCATTCATGGAAGTAATTATTTAGCTCGTACACAAAATCCGTCTAGGTACTAGTTGGTTCCTTGGTGTGTTTTGTAAACATTATGCGGAATCTTTCAGGTGTTAACTTGTATCGCCTTAAGAATACGGTCTTCAGTTGATCGTAATTATTAGCCATCTCATCAGATTCTCTGGCTATTAACTGTGCCATATAATTATATAATTGAGTAGCAGTCCCAGTAGATGTGATACCCAATATTCCTTCCTTAACTGTATTCGAGTTACTTGTCGTTCAAAGAGAGTAATGTATAAGCTAATGTATTTCAACTGAAATCTTTGCATCAGATTTGTTAAGTCCTATTTGGCCTGTTCAATGTTCATGAAGTCATCATCCAAGGTCTCGGGTCTGGGCAAATTTGCCTGGGAAGCCAGCTTAAATTCGCAATCTCTCCAACTCGTATTCTAGTTCATCTTGTTTCCTCTTATCCGCCAATTCTTTTTTCCCTCTTCTCTTGTTCTTTTCCTTTTACATCTTCTATCATGATCTCTAAAAACTCTGTCACATACTATTCATCGTAATCTTTACTTTTCACAATAGGTTCTTTAGGTCGATAATTTTATGATGAGGTAATACCTCCAAGCCCTCATAAAAAGATTTTAGATCTTCCTTCTTTGTTTTGCCAATGCCATTGTTCTTATTAACTGTCATTACACTTCTAAATTAAGGTTCAAAAGTCTCAGTCTAAATATTATTTTAAGTTTCTACATGTACTAAAATTTTTCAAAGAAAATTGCAATGAAAGTAAATTCAATTTTTACAGAAAACAAAACTAGAATTTAAGTTTAGAACTTTCTATATAAATCTGCACAAAATACTTAAAATTATAAAAATTATTCAATGTGTTTACTATCATTTTATGAAAAAGTGACTTCAAGTTGACATGTGGTGTGGAAATCTGAAGTGTGAGTTGTCAGATCAAGTGTGACTTCATCATATGACCGGGATTCAAAATTACGTGGTGTTGTCCTCTGATCTTTCCCTTCGGGTTTCATCTCGGACCCTCGCCAATGACCCTCTGTGTTGCTCCAGTGCGATTTTAATTAAATATCTACCTTCAGAGGTGTTGTTAAGGGAAGAGGCTACAGGGCGACACATACGAGCACTGATGATTTAAAGGGGAGGTATTTTAGAAACATATTTATTTAAATGTTTTTGCGGTTATGGAAAAAAAAACATTCGTAATTTAAACAATTTGTTTGTCTAAGTCAGAAGTACTTTGCAGTTCTGAGCGTGCGAAATGAATGCTTTCACGCACCTCATCTTTTCAATTACACTGTCTAAAAGTCAATCCTTCCTTTCAAGTAACCGCTGGCAGTCACAATTCAGCAAAGGCAAGAAGAAACAAAGAGATTAGATTCTCTTCTCGCTAGCGTCTAGAAAGCACAAAGCAAGACCAGGGGAGGGGTTTTTTCATACTTCCGTCCTGGGCATCCATTAACCCTCCTAATGGTTGCTTCGACGTGGTATTTCGTCATCAGCAGGACTGTCATATCTTACTGGACGAGATATCTCGTCATCAGCAGGAAACGTAAGAATTGATCTCGTCATCTCAAAGAATTGGCAATATTTTGATGAAATTGTATCTGGTCATTAGTAAAATCGGTCAGATCTTGATGGACGAGATATCTCGCCGAAACCGCTTCGAGGATTTATAGGAGCTATTAACAAAGCTCGGCCTTTATCCTAGTTTGTGCCCACAGAGAGCCCTACTATATATTGCTGAGCCAGAGATAACTCGTCACGGATACACAATAACGGACCATATGAAGATGGACAGAATATACAAGGAAGGGTGTCATATCCTACTTGACTGCTATCAAAATGGAGTGAAGTGGTTAATTGTGGAAAGGTATGTAGGTAGCTAATTAACGTCGCACTGGGGCAACACAGCGCGATATTGGCGGCGGTTCGGGATCAATCCCGAACGGAAGGATTCGTAAACAACACATCGCAATTTTGAACCACGGTCAGAAGACGAGAACAACGCCTGTGAGATGACACCCCACTCTCAAAACTTCAACACCATGCCAATGTGATAATTGTGAAAGGGAAAAAGTGAAACGCGATTCCAGTGATATTTTACTGTCAGTGAGTGTAATTTTTAACTTTAATATTTCCATATTTTAATAAACTGATCGTAAAGTCAAATATGTAAGATTAAAACAAGCAGCCCCTTCTTTCGTGATGGGTACACAGAGCCCTCTATCTCTAGCTGCGCCAGTGGTATCTCATGATGGATCCGCATTAGCGGACCCCAGGAAGACGGACTGAATACACAAGGGGGGTCATACCCTACTTAATTAATAATTTACGAAACAGAGTGAAGTGATATTGATTGCTGAAGGGGTAAAGTGAAGTTTGATTCCAGGTCACGGACTACAGGACACGATCTTCATATTAAGCGTTCCGCTATTTCACTCATAAAAAATGCATGGCTGCCACCATCCACTCCTGAGTCGTCCCGATGGAAAGGGTTAAAAATTCAATAGACAGATTGCGCGATTTCACGTGCACTCGGGAACAATGTTGCTCGGGCCTCATAATATATCAACTCTCGGTCGAGGGGAAGATTGAAGAGCTTCGGTTAGTGCGTGAGTGTTTTTCACATCGCAAAAACTCCTCTGTTTCGCGTGGGCCGCGGTTACTCGATTGGAGGAGCAACGGAATAGGAACCACAGGAGCGAGAGTTCGGAACTCGGTCCAGCCAAAGACCGTCATGTACATGGGGGCTGGTGCACTTAAATCTGTCGTGTCCTAGAATGTCCTCACGTTGGCGTGGTGTGGATGCTCGAAGAGTGGTGCCGGCTCAGCTGTTGATCTCTTCTTTCAACCGTGGTTCAAAATTGTGAGTCTTTGTCCTTGCTAGGTAGGTAGTTAATTAACGTCGCACTGTAGGAACAGAACAGGCTATTGGCGTCGGACCGGGATCAATCCACAATGGAAAGATCCGAGGAGAGCACCGTGTAATTTTGAGCCACGGTCTGATTATGAGGTCACACCTGAGAGTTGGCACCCCTCTCTCCAAACTTCCACACCACGCCAACGTGAGGACATTTGGGGCCACGACAGATTGAACGTCCACCACCCCACGTGTACACACGGCTGGACCGAGCTTCGAACTCGCAACCATACGGTAGCTAATCAATTCCTCTGCCAACTGGACTACCGCGGAGTTGTCTTTGGTTCTTTCCCTTCTGGATTGATCCCGGACCGTCCCCAGTTCGTTTTGTTGCTTCCGTGCGAGGTTAATAAACTACCTACCGCTGTTTCGTGGCAGTTATACGATCCCGATGTCCGAACTTGAAAGGGTTCACCGTTACACATCGTATTCTTCACACAACACATTTAGGGAAGCCAGACGTTCTTTCTGGAATTGATAAACATTTTTGCCTTAGGGGAGAAGGGGGCTAGTGAGGACAGAGCTTGATTAATTCTGCTACTTATCAGTCAAAATCTCTCGGCAAGTTTTTGCAGAATAGCAACACTAATATAAACTTACATGTGTAGTTGCATGACCACACACTTGATAGTTCAGTAGCAATTTATAAAACTAGGTTTTCATGGTGGAAAAGTAAGTTCTTGATTTGTCTTTCAATTTCAAGATTAGACTATTTTAATTCAATATTTTTAAAAAAGGCCACAGTATAAATAAATGTATTCATTGGGGTATTTTGATATTCACTTTTGCTCTACATGGTTTAAATTAACCAGAAGTAGGCCTAAATAAACAAATGCCTTCATGGGGCTAGTGTGGACATGTCCACACCAGCCCCATTTAGCTGTCAGTGGTAAAAACATGGGTTAAATATTACATTTTAGGCTATTTATTTGTTAAATAAGATTGTTTATGTGAAAAATTCATAACAAATAATTCTATTTTTCAATTTTAAGGCTTTTTGGTATTAAATCAAATTGATTATTGTGAAATGGTAAATTAGTTACAAGGAATTGTGTCGTTGTTTCACACAAAGCAGCTCTTCTAATAAGCAAAGTGAATATTTCTTTTTCCCAGATGTGAAGGACATATCACAAATCTCAAGAAATGAAATTATAGCTAAATTACCATCACCAGATGTTGCCGGTAGCACAATTCGTACTGCATCTCAATTGACATTTAATATTAATTAATCTAACTACATTGCAAAATAGAAGCATAGTTCCATTTTTACATTAAAATAATTTTCCCACTAAATAAAACTTAAAAATAGCTTTCTTATTGTGTTGATTTGTCTTTGAAGTACATCGATAATGTAGTGCAGTTCCTAATTACAAATATATTGGGCTTACCATCAATTAAATACGCTTTATTAAGATTAACATTTATAAGGAGTAATACTGCTTACGCTAAAATTGATTTCATTATGGTTTTACACACTTTCATGGGTTGTATTACATTGCATAATCAGTATTCTAACTTGTCCACACTAGCCCCATGTCAGGGGGCTAGAGTGGACAAAAGCTACTTTTTTTAAACAAAAGATTATTAAAAAACTATATTGCCAAATACTTTAATAAATCAACCAAAATAAAGATAAAAGAATACATTATTGTAAAATAAATAGCGGATGTGTTAAAAATGATAATTAATACGCTTTTTTGCCAAATTTATAAAAATTATTCACTACCACGAATTCAGAAATTCCCGAAGGAACCTTTGAATTTGGAAGCCAGCATCCTGATCACAAGATACATATTGATCGACCGATTAGTCAAAATTGAAATTTAAATTATTTCATGCAAACGCACTTTATGTCAATTAGAAGTAGTATCATAAATAACTATTTGAGGTATCTGACTACAATGTGTGGAAAAGTTGTTTTCTGATTAAAATTTCATGTTTCATTTCTTCAATATTCATATTATTTAAACATATTACATTACAAAACTTTTTTTATTTTCTCTGCACGGTGATTAGAAGCGGAGATTTATATAGCAGTTTGAATAAATATTGGCAGCTATTTTAAAATTAGTTTTCAAATCCTTAAATGCAATTTTGAGCAAACATTTTGCACAAGAAACGCGATAACTAAAAATGTGCCATGTATTTTTAATGAAATTTAGTGTACTGATTTTCATATTTGTTTTGTAGATGGCCTGAACTAGGATATAAAAGTTATCGTTAAAGAGGAAAAAACGGTTTTGAAAAACGAGATTTCAGTGTCGTGGCGTAAGGAAAATTTTCACAAATTCCTATTTTCTTCTACACTATTCACAATATCTCATGAATGGAAAGATTATTGCATATATTTTATTTCAGGCCCTAGCTGATATATTTAGAAGAGTTTATGCAAAATTTTGTGCAAAGGTACTTTTATTTATGTACTTTTACTATAATTTTTCCAGGTGTAATGTTTTTCGTTTTAACGTCCATATTTTTATCTATAAATTCCAATTTTTGCCAATTTTTCAATAGATTATAGTAATGTTTAGTGATTTTTCTTAAAAGGAAAAAAAATAGTATAATTCTAACATTTAAGAAAGAGGACTTCGAGAAACTAGACATACCTTAAAAGCAAAAAACGTATTGTAATCGGGTAATCAATATTGTGAATTATTATTGACATATGAAAGAGAAATTGTAGTATTTCAATACATTTACTTTTTAAATTTCTAAATAAATAAATTTTCTTTCGGACGAAGGGTGGCAACAGCAAAATATAACCCTTCCAAAAAATAATTTTGTCACAGGATGTGTTAACATTGAGTTCAGATCTTTAACCCTCTTAGCTGTCTCCATAAAATTCAAGACTTGAATGTTTCTATAATTCATTAATTTCCTTAGCACGCAAACCGTTGTGTTCTGTTAGGGAAAACCCCTTTATCACGATCTTGAAGGCAAAGAAAATAATTTAATGATAGGTCATTATGTCAAATACGGAAAAAATCAGTAAGATCATTTGGTTCCTGAGTCCCCGATCATAATGGTATGAAAGTTATAGATCCTTGCTAAGCAGCTTGAGATTGAGTTATGCTTACATACCTGATTCACGCCTCCCAACCGGTGCTGAGCAAAAATGAACCTGAAGAATTATTGAAAACTAATGACTGAAAAATTAATCATGACTAATGAGTAACGATTAAATATTTTTGTTCCTTCCACGTCAACTAATGATTTATTTAGATTTAATCACATAATCATGACTTATGAGTGAAATTCTGCCTCCACTCAACGTTCTGAATTCAGTAAAAATAATGTGTCAAGTTTTGCAATAAAATACTGACTTGCCCATAACTTAAAGAGGAAAATTATAATAAAGTGAAAAAGAGGACAACATGATGGTGTCAAGTATTAATTTGTATTTTACGGAGTAACGAAATTCAGATAACACGACAAAAACATAAATTACAAAAAAATAACCAAGTACATAATCGAATAGGATGAACCAGCCAGTATTTGTGCTTTTTTTTCATGAAAACACATTTCCTTAGAGCAAATTTGCAACCGTACTTTCAAGATTTTTCTACATAGTATCTTGTAAAAATGATGATTAAAATGAGTTAGAGTACAGTTTTTAATATTTGGGGGGATAGTTTTTGCAATTTTTATTTCAAAGTTCAGAATAACGATTGGATAATTGACCACCACTCATCCAGTAACTGACCACTGCATGATATTAATGGTTAATGATATTAATGGTTATGGTATTAAACATGATGTTAAAATGGTTAGTGCAAGTTAATATTAACAAGTTAACAACTATAAAAATCATATTAAACATATATTCATATTAAACATATATTCATATTAAACATATATTCATATTAAACATGTATTCATATTAACCATATATTCATATTAAAAAAACTAGTTAAAATCTATTAAAAACCACTATTTGCAATTGTACTTTCAAGTTTTTTTGCACTTGGTATTTGGTAATAAAAATGAGTTATAGCACAATTTTTAATATTTGATAGTTATCTGGAATTTTACCTCAAAGTTCAGAATAATGATTGGACCAGTAATTGACCACCACTCATCCAGTAACTTACTACTACCCATCCAGTAACTTACTACTACCCATCCAGTAATTAACCACTATTTGCTTTTCCAAATAAATTCCAATTGAAACCTTTGTGCTAATATTTTAGCGATAAACAGTACATTTGTATGAAACATAGCCAGGCTAAACATTTTCTATTTCGTATTCTAAGACTTGGTACATTAAACGAATAAAAAAACTTGATATTAAACAGATAAACATGATAGTGTAAACACTTCTGCAGAGACTGATAGATAACGCTCCTCTTCGGATGCCCAGAAACATTTTTTAGAAAATTAATTGGAAGGATGAAAGAGAAGGTAAAGAGTGTGTCTTGAACACACTCGTTCTACAAAGACACTAAAATGTGTTAATTTTGAGATTTTCTACCTTTTATGTTGTATTGTGTGTCTTATCTGTACTGTGACTGTATGGTTATTATCAAAAGTAATTTAAACCACAAAAGAAAGTATTCCTTTTGATGCTCTAGTGATTACACTTTGAATAAACAAGTGCAATATTAATGGTTAGTGCTAATAAACAAGTTAAAATATATAACTAACCAATATTAAACAATCAATTAAACATTGTAATAATATTAAAGAATTCTTTATCATTAATACAACAGAAACGAAAGTCAATCACTGCAAATTCCATAATTTTCTCTCCAAAACACATCAAACAAAATCGATATCATTGTCATTAAAAAAAATTATTCCCAACTGCATGTCTTTTTGGAATGGGTTTATGTTTTGCTTTATACTATATTTGTTTTTATACTATATTTGTTTTCGTTTGGACAGTTGCTTTACGTTTACCGCAAATTCATCACTTTCTCCAGTTATTTGGAAGTATTTGCACTTTTCTAGTAGGGGGCTCCAGTTGGAAAAGCAACGGATTAGCAACCGGAGGATTGCATGCTTGAACCTCGGTCCAGCCATAGACCGACTGCATGTCTTTTTGGAATGGGTTTATGTTTTGCTTTATACTATATTTGCTTTTGGTTCGACAGTTGCTTCACATTTATCGCAAATTCATCACTTTCACCAGTTAAGTATTTGGAAGTATTTGCACTTTTCTAGTAGGGGGCTCCAGTTGGAAAAGCAACGGATTAGCAACCGGAGGATTGCATGCTTGAACCTCGGTCCAGCCATAGACCGACTGCATGTCTTTTTGGAATGGGTTTATGTTTTGCTTTATACTATATTTGCTTTTGGTTCGACAGTTGCTTCACATTTATCGCAAATTCATCACTTTCACCAGTTAAGTATTTGGAAGTATTTGCACTTTTCTAGTAGGGGGCTCCAGTTGGAAAAGCAACGGATTAGCTACCGGAGGATTGCATGCTTGAACCTCGGTCCAGCCATAGACCGTCGTGTACACGAGGGTCGGTGCACGTAAATTTGTCGTTGCCTCAAATAACCTCACATTGGCGTGGTGTGGAAGTTTTTAAGAATGAGGTGTCATCTGACCAGGTTCAAAATTACGAGCCGTTGTCATTGAATCTTTCCCTTCGGAATGGATCCCAGACCGTCGCCAATAACCCGTTGTGTTGCTCCAGTGTGATGGAAATTAACTACCTACCTTTTATACTATCAGTTTGAAAATATTTTCTTTTGGTTTGAGTTAACCAGCTTTGCTTTTCTTGCTCTTTAACTTTTTCTCATTTTATCCTTTCTTTCATAATGTACTAATTTCCTTTTAAATACAACTTCACGGGATACTCTAGATCGTAAGGTTCCTGGTTCGAATCCGGGTCCGTGCATGGATGTTTGTAAGCGTATGGTGTAGAGGCGGCTGGTGCACCTTAAATCCGTCGTGGCGGAAAGTCCTCCCGTTAGGCTGGTATGGAAGTTTGGAGAGTGGGGTGTCAGCTCAGGTGTTGCTTCGTCATCTAACCGTGGTTCAAAATTAAGAGGTGTTGTCCTCGGTTCTTTCCCTTAAGGGACTGATCCCGGACCGTCGTCAATAGCCCGTTGTGTTGCTCTAGTACGACGTTAACTAAAATTAACCATTACCATTATGACTGAATAATCTTTTCCGTATGTTTACGTGCTTTGACCACGTGGTCAACTTCTGGATACAGGCTCATTATATTACATTTAATTCACCATAAACCGACACCAAAAACCTGGTCGTCATGAAATATTTAGGTAGGTAGATATTTTAATTAACATCGCACTGTAACAACACAACGGGCTATTGGCGACGGTTCGGGATCAAACCCTAAGGGGAAAAATCCAGGACAACGGTTCGTCATTTTGAACCACGGTCAGTTGACGAGAACATCTGAACTGGCATCCCAATCACCAAACATCCACGCCAACGTGATGACATTTGAAGTCACGACAGATTTAATTTGCACCAGCGCCCTTTGTACGTACACGGCGGTCTTTGGCTGGATTCGAACTCGTAGCCCTGATTGCTAATCCGTTACTCTTCCAGATGTTGTCCTCGGATCTTTCCCTTAAGGGACTGATCCCGGACCGTCGTCAATAGCCCGTTGTGTTGCTCTAGTACGATGTTAACTAAAATTACCATTACCATTACCTTTATGACAAATTTTTGTTCAAAATAAGTAAGTATAATTGAATGACTTAAGATTGAGATACATCACACACCTCAGAGTAAGTCCACTACATTTGAATTTCAGATTCCAATGATTTGGCACCTACTTGTTTTTATTTTAATTAATAAAAAATCTGATTAATAAGGTAATTAATTAAGTATTTTAATTAACGTCGTACTGCAGCAACACAACGGGCTATTGGCGATCTGACTAATAAGACTAGTGATCATATAACATTTTTAGCCACGGCGCGCATTGTCATTTTTGATTCTAGATGGACAAAATTAAATTTTCTTAGAGTCACAGACTCTGTCAAAAAGACATGTCTTAAAAGTAGTATGTCCCCTTAGCAAGACCACGGTTTTATTTTTCTAAATAATTCCTCCTAACAGGATGTACAGGGGTCCAAAGTCGAACTTTCTGCGTTGGCTGCAAAACCAATCTGGCGAATGAGTATTATCATTAACTTCTGTTCATCCAGGTATGTTTACGTGCTTTTAGTTTCTTGGGTACTATTTCATTAATTTGCAAGATCCTTTCGAATTTATAGCTAATTAGCGTCTTACGCGACTGTTGATTTCAAATTTCAATTAGATTTTTAACATATTATACCACTAAATTATTACATATGTATTATAGGCCGACTCATTTGACGTGCACAGAACAAAAAATTACTTGCGGAAGTCTGTGGAACTGATAGTGCTTATATAAATTTCAGAATGACTAAGGAGATTTTTCGTCAGTCCATTTTTTTTTTTTTGACATTTGGGTGATGAAACGAAAATCTATACTATTTTAACTTATATTTCTCAAGAAATGGTTGAATATTTGTTACCAAATACTGTTTTAAATGTTTTAAGCACTGTTAAAGCGAAAATTTTTGAATTCCCCGCTAAAGAATTGAGCAAAAGAGGTATAAATTGATCGGCCACAAAGAACTCTTCATCAGATATAATTCTTCTTGACTTTAAGGAAATCTTACCTTTTCTCACACTGTGATTCAAGACCTACCAAGTTATTTACAAGGAAGTTTGAAAAATAGGCCTAGAAGGCCTCAAAAAGATTTTTAAACCTGTAGTTCCAAGGTATAAAAAGAGAAACTCGTAAACTTGTAGACAACTAGTCAAAAAGATGGTAATGGTAATTTTAGTTAACGTCGTACTAGAGCAACACAACAGGCTATTGACGACGGTCCGGGATCAATTCCTTAAGTGAAAGATCCGAAGACAACACCTCGTAATTTTGAAACACGGTCAGGTAATTGGTAATTTTTAATTAGGTCGTACTAGAGCAACACAACGGGCTATTGACGATGGTCCGGGATCAATCCTTTAAGGGAAAGATCCGAGGACAACACCTCGTAATTTTGAACCACGGTCAGATGACGAAGCAACACCTGAACTGGCACCCCACTCTCCAAACTTCCACACCAACCCAACGTGAGGACTTTCGGCCACGACAGATTTAAGGTGCACCAGTCGCTTCTACACCATACGCTTACATCCATGTCCGGACCCGGATTTGAAGCAGGAATCTTCCGATCTAGAGGCTAACATCTTAACCACTATACCGGTTGGTCGGCAGTCAAAAAGAAATGTCAATGACAGCTAAAGTAAAATTCGAAAGTCAGATGTACGATATTCTACTTCAAATCGTCGGATCGCTCTTTGCTGCTTTTCTGGAAGAGGTACAATTATGAAAACGACCCGTGTCTTAGTAAAACGTCAGTAAAATTATCTGAAAATAATGTGCTTGGGCTAAGAGTTGACATTAATCTTTCTAGCACCAATATAAAATTACATAAACAACATAAAGAGCATAAACTCTTATTTATATACTCCGTATAACAAAAAATTGACCTAAACGGTTGTTACTCTTCTAGGATGATTTTCACGGAAACTTCTGCTGTTCTATACAACTCACGAGTCACTTATCAACTACTCTGTTAAACGGTTACGTACAATTAATAAACAATCCTTCATTCTGATTTTTTTCGAAAAATAATATCAGAAATACAATTATAATGAGTGGCTGTGATGGCGCTGAACAGAAAACTTTCCAGCAATTTTTTTCAGAAAAATATCACTATAAACAATGTGTGTTTAGTATGTCTCTTTGTTACCTTTGCTTGTACTAATGAGGGTAAAAATATTATTTGTCAAAATCTCAACTAGACCTTGTCGTTCCATCAAATTTCTTTTTGCCAAATAATTAGATTTAACTTCAAGGGAAGTTAATGGTCCATGGGAATATTATTTCACTTCTTGTATTCTTCCAATTAGTAATTGGTCCGCTTCGTAAAAGCGCAAGACAAGGAATAAACGCAATAGGCGATAAGAGAAATATTTTCTATAAAAATGTCAAGAACTGATACGAATAGATTAGTCAGTACCTCAGATCCACTAATAGTAAGCAAGGTCTACAACTAAACGCAGCCAAATGTTTCCAAAAAGGTTGAATTACTTTAAGAACTTTCTCAGTTGAAATTCCAAGTATATAATTTGTAATATTTTTCAAATATTTTCCTCTTTTGTTTTTGAATTCTTCTTTATTTTTAAATGGAACTGTTATGGGTATATCTGACCATTGTTCAGGTGTATATTGATATAAAATTACAAAATATACGGTTAATAATTGATCGAAGTATATTTAATATATGGAGCAAAATTGACAAATTTCTTTAATTTAGCATATTTCTGCATCCAAATAGTAACTAAAAACGTTAAATGTACACCAAATCAGTATTTTATCACACACATCCTCTTATAATCACCCAAAACCAGTGTATTTTTGATGCAATAATTATGTCCACCTAGATTGCGAAAATGACACACTGTGCGACGGTGAGGTTGCGTCAACTATCATAAGCTTACAAGTGTCAAACGCCTTGCGAAGTTGATCGTACAATACATTCTATGGAAGTTCTATCATTTTTCTTTTTTGCTTGCTTTTCAGCCGCGTGGGGAATAAATCTGTGATCGAAGTTCAACGTGGCCAAAAAACGTCTTAGTTCATCGACTGTTTTGGGTTGAGGGTAATCTTTTAACTCTTGCACTTTTTCGGCAAGGGTGAAATTCCTTTCGCTGATACTTGAAATCCCAGAAAAGATAAAGATTCTACTCTAAAATCACATTTCCGAAGGTTTAGTACGACATCGTGCTTTCGAAAACGTTCAAGAATGGCTTTTAGATCTTGCTTATGCTCCTCCACGTTACGTGATGCAACTAAAACATCGTAAAGGTATGCAAACGAGCAATCAAGACCTCGTAAAACGTTATCCATAAATCGTTGGAATGTTTCAGCAGCGTTTACTAAACCAAAAGTCATGTAAACATATTCAAACAAACCAATAGGTGTAATCACTGCGGTCTTAGGGATATCGCTTGGTTCAGCCGGAATCTGGTGATAGGCTTTCACAAGATCTAATTTTTAAAAAATAGTTTTCCTGTCGAGTTCTTGTGTGAAATCCTGTATATGTCGGATCGGATACCTACAGAGGTGTGAAAATTATTAGAATTGTGAAATTTACAATAAAATCTTGTTATGTTAAAGAAATAATACATTATTTTGAAAAATATTGATACATTTAATATTTAGTGTGCATCTTCTTGTTTTTTATTAAAGATTCGATACGTCTTGGCATACTTTGTATGAGTTTTTGGCAATTAGATTGTATTTCGTTGTCATGGTGCCAAATTTGAATGAGTCTTTCTATCAGACCATTTTTGTGATGTTACAATTCTTTAATTTTTTCTTTACAATGGCCCAAAAATTCTCTATTGGGTTCATATCTGGACTGTTTCCAGGCCATGGAAGAGTTTTATATTTTTTTCATCCAAAAATTTGGTTACAGATTTAGGCTTTATGGCACGGAGCTCCATCATGCATGAATATGAAGTCTCCATATGGAAACCAGTCATTTAATTGTGGAATTAGTCTTTGTTCAAGCACTTTTTTATACTGATACTGGTTTATCATGCCTTCTACAATGTATAAACGTCCAGTACCCTGAGAAGACATTACGCTCCAAACCATTACTTTAGTAGGATGTTTAACCGTTTGTGCTATGCAATTTGGGGAAAATTCTTCACTGGTACTTCTCCTGAAATACAGACTGCTTTCTTCTGATATCGTAAACATTGGTTCATCAGAAAAACATACCTAAACGATAAAAAATACTTTAAGGTATGTAACTTGTTGAGAAATATTCGTATAAAGAAATTTTTAATCAAATTTATAAACAGTTCTGTATTTTTAATCAGTATGCAAAAAACATGATTTCAGGAAAAGAACTGAGCAACTTGAATTCAACTGATTAATTAAAGGAAAATTAATATTTATCACCTTGCTCCAGTCATTTCCGAATTGTTCTTGCACAACTTTTGCCCAAGCAAGTCTCTTCTTTGCCCTAGCAGATGTGATTTTAGCCTTTTTTCGCGGACGACGAGTACTGAGTCTAGTTGAGATGAGCTTTCTACGGATAGAAGAATCACATACATTTACTCCATACGCTTGAAGAGAGATTTTTAGTTCATGACTAGTTACTCTACTGTTAGATTTAGCAATTTGAATTAATTTCCTTTCAGTTCTTGCAGTAAATTTATTTTTCCTTCCGCATTTCCCAACTCTAGAATTTCCATATTCACATTTGGAGTCCAAAGATCCTTTTTATTCTACACACAGAAGCTTGAGAAATTTTTGATTTTTTAGCGATTTCGTGTTGTGTATAGTTATTTTCTTGGATGAGACACTTTACCACAGCTAGATTTCTAGGAGAAATATCACTTGCTTTACCCATAATCACGCAATAATCCTTTGACAAAGGAAAAAAAAGCTACCAATTATAAACTAATCAAAGCAGCGAAAAGAATTGCTTTAACAATAAAATAATACCAATGCCAACTCAAGAAACGAAACAAAATACTAGCACAGCAAGCAGCGATGTTAAAATTTTATTTTAAGTTCGTTTGTTAATCAAACAAATTTTTTATGCAATGCAAACAACTTGATTACTTTGAATAAAATATTTTTCTTTTTAGAAAATGGTATTATTTAACAAAATTATATCCCCAAAACTATTCTAAAAGAGTGAAAATTGATTGGATCAACAAAACAAATTACCTTTCATGAAATATTGCAAGTATATACAAAATGAATCAAGAAAAACTGAAAAAATCACAATTATTCTAATAATTTTCACACCTCTGTATCTACCTCTGTCACTGCATTCAATCTGCGATAGTCACCGCATACACGAAACTCACCAGTCTTTTTCCGTACTAAATGAATAGGACTAGCCCAAATACTGTTAGATGGTCTTATTATACCCTCTGTTCGAGCAATCTGGAAAACTCTTTCTTAACAGCAGCTAATCGTTCGGGACGTAATCGTCTAGCCTTAGAAAGAATGGGTGGTCCTTTCGTAAGAATGCAATGCGTTACAGCGTGACTACTGCTTTTTGTGTTAAGTGTAGGAGCAAATACACTCGGGAATTAACGCAATAATTGGCTGTAATTGCAATTAGAAGCGATAGTTATACCTTATGATTGTGTAGGCTTAACATTACCTTTCGTAGAAAGGGTTGTTGTACCATCAATAAGGCACCGATTTTTGATATCGACTAACAAACTATCGTTCTAAGAAGTCTGCGCCTATGATCGGTCGTGTATTGTCTGCACTAACGAAAGTCCAGGGGAAATCGCGTCTAAGACCCAAATTTAATGATTCGACAACTACCATAATTGCTTTATTTTGACCCGTTTGCCGCGTATAGACAAAACACGTCTTCTTTTCTGTTTTGACCACGAAATGCATGCTTGGGATAAACGGAAACCGCAGCACCAGTATCAATAAGGAAACTACTATTTGTCGACCTTTCAAAAATAAATAGGCGACCTAATGCTAGGCTATCATCTGTCATCGCCAGTTCCGATGAGCCATTTAGTTTTCCTGAAATTTACATGGTGTTTTACATTTATGCGCTTTCTCCCCCAAACTTAGCATGATACCAGCATAAATCTAACCGAATGTCACTATGTGAGCTACGATTCTTACTAACTGATCTTGATCTCTTCCTCGAACAAAAGCGTCCGTCCTTACCCCTAGAAAGACTTCGAAACTCGGCGCTCAAAGCCGAAGTTTGCGCATATAAACTCTCAAGCGAAAATGCCGTATTCCTGGGTATTTCTGCAACTGTGAAAGAAATACTAGGTACGTATAGTATTTTGTCAGCGATCAGAGCTAGACCGTTTAAATCGTCCGATCTGACAGACAAAATCTGCTGTACCTGTATCGGTAACCGTTGCATGCATAGACTGCGCAAAATATCATCGGGAAATTTATTTGCCGCGAGTTTTTTCATTTCAAATAACTGCGATGGGCGTCTATCGCCTAACTGGAGATCTTGTAACAGAGTTTTTAATCGGGAAGTTTCAGTTTGTGCAAATTGATTGATAATTCGTGTTCTCAGTCTCAGTCTCATACTTATTTTCGAAGGGAGGAGATCGAACTAGACCACAAACGTATGCTAAAATCTCAGTATCAACTGCTGCTACTACTTTGTGAAATTTCGTTTCATCGCTAGCGATTCCAGCGTTTTTAAATTGGCTTTCAATATGCAAAAACCACATCTCATGGTTTGCACGCCAAAAAACTGGAGCTTTAAAAGCGACTCTGGATAATTCAAAGTCGTCAGATTCTGTATCAGGCATTTTGAAAACGAACTATCGCAGCATAAACGCGATTTTGGAATTAAGAACACTGAAAATATTGACAGCGAAGGCAGGGAGGAACAAAGACTTGAACTAAAGCCAAAAACTCACCCACTGGCACTCAGGATCCGATCCGATTCGATGAAGTTGAAAATTCGCGTCCATGGTCACTACTTTAGCCACGGCGGTGTGGTTGCGTAATTTAGTGTGTAAGGAATTTAGAGGCTTTAAATAATTGAATTGACTGAAGCAATAAAACTTAACATTTACTACATTTAACAGATAATATAATCTGACTATGTTAAAAAGTCAATTTTTGAACCAAATTTCTAATTTTTTTAAATTTTGATATTCATAAAATATGAACTCTTCTCTTTCCAAAACTGTTTTTGTTTTGTCTCTAACGAAAACAGAAGTTGAGATATTTCAATTTGAAAAAACCTTGATGCAAACTTTTCAAACTGGAAGTGGTGTTTACGTGTCTGAAGTTGATTCAAATTTCGGTTTCCCGCAGGATTTAAAAAAATTAAATTGCAGTTTATGATTTTTGTTGTTCTATGTTACAGCCAACATTTATTTTTAGAGCAAATAGATAAAGATTAGTATTCAAAAAATTGCTTTTCAATCTTTAAAAGATTTTTTTTTCTGAATGCTGTTTTCAACCAAATGCACGGTAACAATGATAGCTAAAAAGTAATTAATATACTTTTTTAACTTTGGTATTATGGTTCTTATATGTATATTTTAGTGCCTTAAGCTGGATTTTATCTGTATCTTTAGTAGAAAAAAAACTTTCAGTCACTTTGTTGATTGTTGTAGAAAAATTTTTCAGAAATTCATATACTTTTTACGTCATCTCTTATATATCCAGATTCGAATAAAATTTAGCTTATATCCAGCTTCAGCCACTTGCTTAGATATTTAAGAGTCTTAGTGTAAAGTTTTGTTAGTATTGTGATAAATTGGAGTGTTTTTCGTAAATATTTTTTGACCAAAACAAAACAGTTTTTGGCATTTATTTAAAAAGAAAAAAAAAATTTTTTTCAGTTTTACTGGGTTAGAATGTTTTTTTTTTTTTTTTTATGTTCATTCAACTTTTACAAGAAAAAAATTGCTATTGAATCACTTAAGAAGAAGTACTCCGAACGTTGTCGGTAATGGTAATTTTGGTAATTTTGTAATTAACGTCATACTAGAGCAACACAAACGGGCTATTGACGACGGTCCGGGATCAGTCCCTTAAGGGAAAGATCCGAGGACAACACCTCGTAATTTTGAACCATGGTCAGATGACGAAGCAACACCTGAGCTGGCACCCCACTCTCCAAACTTCCACGCCAACCCAACGTGAGGACTTTCGGCCACGACAGATTTAAGGTGCACCAGCCGCCTCTACACCATACGCTTACAAACATCCAGACCCGGATTCGAACCAGGAACCTTCCGATCTAGAGGCTAACACCTTAACCACTATGCCGTTTGGTCGGCCCGAACGTTGTCGGATACCTTAACTAAAGACAATTCTATCAGCGCGCTAATAGGGGTGGTCACGAAAACTGAAATCTTCTCAAGAACAGCTTGAAGTATTTAAAGAGTGAACACATGACGCAGCATGTGCACGTCAGAAGTCTTTTGAAGTAGGAGTAGTCTCTACTTTGCATAACACCACCATATTGGTTACAATTTATCCAAAGTAGACCATTGCTTTAAGAATATAAATTTAATTTCTTGAGGTAATGGTAATTTTAGTTAACATCGTACTAGAGCAACACAACGGGCTATTGACGACGGTCCGGAATCAGTCCTTTAAGGGAAAGATCCGAGGACAACACCTCGTAATTTTGGACCACGGTCAGATGACGAAGCAACACCTGAGCTGGCACCCCACTCTCCAAACTTCCACCCCACTCTCCAAACTTCCACACCAACCCAACGTGAGGACTTTCGGCCAGTACAGATTTAAGGTGCACCAGCCGCCTCTACACCATACGCTTACAAACATCCTTGTCCGGACCCGGATTCGAACCAGGAACCTTCCGATCTAGAGGCTAACACCTTAACCACTATACCGGTTGGTCGGCTAACTTGTTCTTGAATCGATTTGGTAATCGATAAAATCATGCAAATTGAGAGTAAACAATGTCACGCCCAGGCAATTTAGCATACCTTAACTTTATGAATCTATTTCGTGACTAAAACTAGTGATTGAATCATTAATGACTTAATGATTGATTTATCACTATGACTAATTTTTCAATCATGATTAAATTTAGCCATGATTATCTAGCAATGAAACGTGAGTGCGTATAAACACAGTGTGATTAAAGACTAAAGGACTAGGGTATGGGTAGGCAGGTATTTTAATTAAGGTTGTACAGGAGCAACACAACGGGCTATTGACGACGGTCATGGATCCCAATCCGGAAGGAAAAGATCCGAGATAACAACACCCCGTCATTTTGAACCTATTCACCAAGACTTTGGTGGGCAGTTGAATTTACGTCACGCTAGAAAACACAGCGGACTATTGGCGAAGTTCCGGGATTAATTCGAAAGGGACATATTCGAAGACCACACTTTGTAATTTTGAACCACGGTCAGATGACGAAGTCAACACCTGAGCTGGCACTCCACCTTTAAACGTCCACACCACGCAAACGGGAGGACATTTAAGGTCACGGGATTTAACGTGCACCAGTCTCCGGACACGATGGTCTTTCGTATCGAGTTTCGAACTCGCAAACCACCGATTGCTAATCCGAGACTCTACCAACCAGGCAACCACGGCCCTTCGAAATTTCGTCCAATTCGACCTACACTCCAGCGTTACGTAAATTCAAATACTTATCAGTCTCGGTCGTCCAAACGAATTTTAAAGTTTCAAAACTGGACTAACGACCGATAATTTCCAACTGTGTCTTATTCATAGTGTCGTCAATAGCCCGTTGTGTTGCTCCAGTACGACGTTAGTTAATATACCTACCTACTTTATTCATAGATGCTTTTCTTCCCTAGCAAACTGAACAAAGTTCCTTTTAAACAGAGAGGACTGGGGAGGGTTTTTGCTCTTTCGTTTATGATCCCAGTACGTAATAATATATTGGCGGCATTCTTTCGCTATCGTGGCCATGGGGGGAAATCTCGCCAACTGCCCTAGCTGAGTCACAAGTATTGCGCTCTCTTCATCTCGATCACACCAATTGAAATCAAATTCCCCTTCCGTTTTTTATTTAGTTTACTCCCGTTTACGACTCCCGAGTCCGGAGTAAAATAAAATATAACCCCAAAGGAGTGAAGAGGGGAATGCTTTTAATGCGACTAAAATCGCTAGACTCACTCTTGTTCCGCAAAATGTGGTCGAGCGACGAAGAAAAATGGCGGCCAAAGTGTTTGTGCTATTTTATTGAACATTCCGCGAATACCGGTTTTTCCTACGCTGGCCTCGAGGACAATTCGATTACAATTTTTTATCCCTTCTACGTTTCGAATAGAAAATTCGGGGCTCTTCCCCCTTTGCTCGAACGAAAGGGATTCACATCAATAATAATCGGATTCAACCTTCACCAGAACTGAATCATTAAAACCACGCATATTTTGCAAATATGTGAACAGTTTTAACACCATTCGCATAACTAGTCAAAAATTCATGCAGGTGTAATTTTTTAAAGGCGCTCCATTTCCAACTGCATTTTTGGTTACACTTATGTTTTATATTTGTAGCACTAATGTAATGAACATAGTGTGCTAGGTCTTTTTATGAAAAACATTTGTATAGTACAGTCATATATATAGTACTGATCTTTTCTAAGTTTCGAAGAGGAAATTCGGACACTTCTCCCTTTGCTCGAACGAAAGGAATTCACATCAACAGTAATCGGATTCAACCTTTACCAGAACTAAATCATTAAATCCACGCATATTTTGCAAATATGTGAACAGCTTTATTAACAGTAGCATAACTGGTCATAAATACAGGCAGGTATACAATTTTCAAACAGGTGCTTCATTTGTAACTACATTTTTGGTGACATGTATGTTTGATACTCGATGTTTTTTTGTAGTGTTCATTTATATACTGTCTTGCCGTTCCCTCACCAATAGACTAGATAGATAGACGAGTAATGAATAGAAATAATCAATGAATGTTGATCTTAAAAAAGAAATTTGATCTGGTCAGGTGAGCACCTGCTTGGGCCCAATACGATAAACTCGAAGATCTGAGATCCTTTCGGGAGGGTCGTGGCTCAGTGGGTATGGCCACTGCGCTAGCAACCTTCGAGTTGTAGGAGGCGTAGGATCGATTCCTGTATTTTGTGTCAGTAAAACTTTCATTGTGTTGTATGTCTTGTGTCTGGCGCAGCCATAGCCAAATAATAATTTTAAAAAAAACCGTAACCAACCAAAGTAAAATGTACGAGTTTAAAATGATGATAAAGTATATTTGAAGAATTACCAACCAATTTAGATTATTAGAGTATTACTTATTGAAAAACCAACCAACTTTTGAGCGTCATTTAATTGTTTAATTATCTTCGAAATTTAAAAAAGTCGTACAAGTTTGGAATAAAAAAATATTAAAAAAAAAAAATTAATATAAAGTTGAATATGGATAGCGGATGAGCAACAAGGTTGCGAGTTCGAAACTTGGAACAGCTAAAGACCCTTACAATACATAGGGGCTTGTGCACGTTAAACCTGTCGTGACCACAAATGTCGTTACGTTGCTGTGGTGTGGAAGTGTTCTGATTATCTGACCGTGGTTCAAAATTACGAGGCATTGCCCTCGGCATTGATTCCGGACCATCGCAAATATCCCGTTGTGTTTGTTGCTCCAGAGCAACGTTAATCAACAATCTACATTCCTCTCTTTGTGTTTTCCTTGAATTTGGCGAAACTGGCAAATACTGCCCCTTGCGGCATAAAACCCGAAAATAACCAACTAACCTTATATTAAGTAGAATATTAAAAAATCGGGTTGACAGCTGTCTTAGTCCCACAAGAGGACAAGATTTAATTATTTTTCCACAGTGACTTCAGAACGGTCCCCCTTGAAGGGAGCATGTATCTAAAGCCTTTGAGCCTGGACAAATCTTTTCAAAAGTCAAGGGGGTGTCTGAAAAGCCTGTAAGAAACGTCGGACAACCCCCCCTCCCCCCGTAAGTACGGAGAGAAGTCAACCTTCATAGATAGGGGCGACCACCTGTGACAGAAATCGGCGGGCTCGTATAACTCACAGCGGAGGGAGTGTCAGTGCATTTTGCCAAATCCCACAACCTTGAACTCTAATCAATACCTTTTAACCTTCCTGGTGGTTGTCTTGACGAGGTGGATTATCTCTTACAAAAGGTGACCAGATATTGAGTAGAAAACTGGCCGGATCTTGATATCGTCGTCGTAAAAAGAACCCGCACTATCTTGATGACGAGATATCTCGTCATCTTGTCTCGTCTTATGATCTTGTCATCTTGATGAACGGGATATAATGCCGAAACATGTTGGAGGGTTAAGAACACTGTGATCAATCTTTGGAAATGTATAAAATATTCAGGCCATGCTTTAAAAATAAATCAACGAATTAAACTTTCCTTAACTTATTAAGAGTAGTCCGATATACCATTTTCGTAGCGGCTATTTTAGCCTGTCCATCACCTAATACATTTTTTTTAATTCGTTTGAATTCAGTCGATGAAACCTGAAGCAAAAATGTCGAATTTTTCACGTTGAATGCGACTAGCATTTCGTTGCAGTACTGGGACCTACGGTAAAAATCCGTGTCCCCAAAAATGTCTACTCCAGACTTCCTATAGTAATTTAAAAGCTATGAGAGCTAGCAAAAAATGTAATAACAATTGAAAGATGAGAAAATCCAAAGAGTCTACCCATATAGCGTTCAACAGTCTAATGGTTTAGCATTCAAGAGTCTAACGACATAGCGGAACGTAAAAAAAATAGGTTTGTGATTTTTAAACGAAAAATATCCTCTATTTTGAAGTACATATTTGAACCAATCAAATTTCTGAAGGTTTGTTTCGTACCAGACCCCTGAAGAGAGAACGTGTTAAAACTCTTCTCCCATAACAGTTTCCATCCTGTCACATTTGAAAGGATGTCAGTGTTTATCCGAAGCTTTTGAGTCGGCTTCTCAAAAGTGAAAGGGATGTCCATAGAGCAGACCAGCCCTCTGTAATGTCCAAAGAAAAGTCGATCTTCAGAGGCGATGATTTGTAGAAGGAACTAATAACTAATCATAGAAATTAAAAAACTAGGTATGCAATTCGGAGACGTAAAATGTCCTCTATTTTGAAGTACAAAATTGAACAGTCGAATTTCGGATGGTTTGTCACACATCAGTCCCTCAAGAGAACGGGTTCTCCCATAGCAATTTCCATCCTGTCACGTCTGAAAGGACGTGTGTGTTTATTCGAAGCCTTTGAGTCTGGCTCCCCAAAAGTCAAAGGTATGTCCGAAAAGGAGACAAGTCCCCCGTTGGGTCCGAAGAAAGGTCAACTTACAGAGGCGGTCGCCTGTGAAAGGAAGCACTGGGCTCGTAAAACTCCCAGCGGGAGGTGGTGTCAGTGTGTTCTCCTAAACCCCAAAGCACCTTGAACGCTAATCGGCACTAACCCCCTATTAACGAGGGAGATTGTTCGCTCCGACACCCCTGAAGCAGTCCGGTGGACCCCCCGGGGACTCCCTCACGGGGACGTGGGAAAACCGCACCCTCCTCGCAGCCCGTCCTTCTTGAGAAGACCACTAATGGAATGCGAGCTCGAAATGAAAGTGGGAATTTTTATTTTCGGAAAAAGGGTTCCTCACTCCCCAAGATATCATAATAGAGATTAATGAAAGAAAAAAGGGTTGGGCTAATTCGGTTAATGAAGCTTGACACAATTTCCTGATGGCCTTTCTTCATTCGTTTCTTTATTTGCTCGCAGAGTGTACGGCCATCTATAGAAAAACAGAGAAATCCAATTAAAAGAATGAGAGTATCACTTTCGAATGCGAATACATAAATAGAATAAATTCGCTCCCCTCAGTCTCTCTTTTATTCTGTCAGGTTTTATTTCACATGGAGTGGCACGTCTGTCTCATTAACTGTGCCATTTGAGCGTTCCGTCGTTATGCGCCGCAGCAAATCCCCATGGTACGCTTCCAGTAACAACGCTCTCTCCTTTTGAAGCTCGTAATTACCTTATGATAATCCATCTTCCGGCACCACTAATGGATTCTTTAAATATTTGCCCGCACCTTTTTTGGATCTGCGTCTTTATTCGCAAATGTCGCCGGGATTAGCTTAATTGCTCCCCTATCGCATTCGATGCCACATATTCTGTCCACCTTCCCGAACCGAAAATGGGTTTTTGCTCTCGCTTTATTGCTTGTGTTGTTCCCCCAACTTACTTTTGAAAAAAAAAAGGCGTATAATTTTGGAGGCACTCAAGGAATGATTACTTTGTGGGATACCGGCATCGATTGCTACCTGGCGAGTTCAAACCTCCAGACGGAAAGTTCGAGACAGATGAGGAAATTTGCTCTCGTCAATTGGGAAACGATTAAAGTGTGGAGTGACACACTCGAGCTTTCTGCTCTGGGGAGGAAATTCAAAAAGGAGAAGCGATCAATGGCGTGGAGAAGAATGAAGATTTCAGCTAAGATCCCGTTGGATCTTACGCTGGTGGATTAAAAGTTGAACTGAATAAGAATTTTTTTCTTTGATGAAATGTTGAATTCAATTATGTACAAAAAGCTTTAAACAAGAATACATATTCATAAAAAATCTTCCACATTTCCACGTAGCTATTTGTAAAATAACGCTATGCTTTGCCACCTTTTTTTAAATATTTAATTTCATGAATGGAGTATCCTCTAGGAATATCTGCTATACGAATGTGATGGCAAAACTAGTCGATTAAACCTTTCCGGAGGGCCGCATGCGGCCGGTGGACCGATAAGCCTATCCTGATAGTCACATCTGGTCGGTGGTTCTTGTAAACTTGTCCAGAGGGCTTTATCTTGTAAACGGGTTGTAAAATCCTATTTGGAGGGCTATATCTTGTTGGTGGGCCAAACTTATTCGGAAAGCCGTATCTAGGCGACGAACCAGTAAACCTACCAGAAGGTCTATATCTCTTCGACAAACCTGGAAAACCAATCCGGAGGGTCATATCTAGTCGTCTGATCGGGTAAACCTATCCTTGAAAGCCGTATTTAGTCGATGGGCCGGTAAACATTTACCTGGAGGACTACATCTTATCGACGAACCTGGTAAACTTATTTGGAGTGTCATATCAGGTCGGCGAATCGGTAAACCTACTTGACTAGCTGTATCTGGTAGACAAACCGGGTAAGCCTATTTAGAGGGGCATATCTGCTCGACGAAAAGAGTAAACCTATTCCGTTGGTTGGTTAGTTTCAAGGAGAGAGTTCGGGTTTTATGGCGCAAGGGCCATATTTAGCCATGCTGCGCCAGACACGACATACAATATCAAGTAATAGACTCACAATAAAAATTTGGAATGACACAGAAGAGAGAAATACACTCAGGGAGGAATGCACCTGACAGGAATCAAACTGCGCCGCTAACAAAGTAAACTTATTCGGAGGGCCATATCTGGTCTACGGGCCTGATAAATTTATTCGCTACAACTTTTCTGCCGAACGCGTATGGGTTTTGTTGACACCATCAGACCCCAAACAGTACGATAACTACTATTTCACAAATAGCTGATAGGCGCTGCAGAACGGATGGTTTTGTTGACACCATCAGACCCCAACCAGGACAATAACTACTATTTCACAAATAGCTGATAGGCGCTGCAGAACGTATGGACTTTCTATTGTAGAATTGTTTTTCATCCGAAAACGATCTGAAGAAATGGACTTGTTACTCAATTGTACAATATTATTCAGTCAAAAACACATGCAAGTTATGTCTCTGAGTAAAACAACCTAGGAGCTTAGAAACAACTGTTAAAGAGTTAATTTATTACTCCTGAAAATTGTTTTACCAATTAAAATAACGTTCTGAAGATTCAAATTGACCAGGCGAATTTCGGTTTCAGTGTTAAAAATTGCCTCAAAAAGCACTGAACGCTTTACGAAACATCTGATTGGATGGTTTTGGGTTTCACTGCGCAAAGGCCTTGGGCCAAACTGAGCCAAGCGCAAGACAGACAATGTCAAATAATTTTGAAACGAAAGGACTGAGAAACGAAAGAAAGTAGTCTGCTAGTCTTAGGCGGCGCTGGTTCGATTCATCTCTGAGTGTATTCCTCTCTTCTGGAGTGCCAGCTCAGGTGTTGCCTCGTCAACTGACCGTGGTTCAAAATTACGTGGTGTTGTCCTCGGATTTCTCCTCCTTCGTCAATAGCCCATTGTGTTGCTCTAGTAGGACGTTAATTACAAAATACCAAAAATTACCTATCCTCTCTTCTGTATCAGTAAAATTGATGTTTGGCGCAGCTTGATCTAAAATAGCTGTTGCTCAATAAATCCAAACCATTTTTTTTTCGAAGATAAGTTAGTTAAAAAATAAACTAAAATAAAAAATAATTAAATCTTGTCCTTTTTTTGGGAGACTGGTTGGTATTGGGTTTTATCGTACAAGAGCCATATTTGGTCAAGCCATGCCAAACACAAGGTATCCAATGTCAAGTCATTGTGAAAAGTAAGGACGGAGAGGAGAAAGTTCGCTTGGGCATCCTTGGGTTGAGCCAGTAAACCTGATGGGAAAAGAATATATAGATCACTAGGGTACGTAAAGCCCGTACACACCTAAAGAAGATGTACATCCAAAGATGAAACGTTTGGAGATATTAATAACACTTAATGACTTCTAAGAGTATCTATAAAATTGTAAAATCTAATCATATAAATATAATTTCTTACTCAATAATTCCTTGTCTTTTCAGTTTAAGGCAGCCTGCCTTAGCAGGCATTTTGGAAATTACACAATTATTTTCTGTACCGTTTCCCTATGTTGTTGGGGGGTGGGGGAGTAGACTAGTTGGAAGAGCAAAGGGGGTTGCGAGTTCGAAACTCGGCAAAACTTGCAATATGCCTTTGCACTCATGTAACCATTTGTACTTTGCTACATTAGTTTGCTCTTCTCTTTCGTAATACCAGTGTTTATCAGTTTACAGCTACAATTTCAAACTAATGAAACTTGTTTAGGACAATTTGCTTCTCATTCTCTTCTTAAAAGTCGAACGTACGAAGTATCTCATTTCTCTGCAGTGCTAAAAGAGACATTAATAAATTAATTTTTCAAGATTAAAAAAAGTGAAACCTTCTGCAAAGCGAAGTAATTTTTGTAAAGTATTTATACTTACATCTACAAGAGCTCAAATTGCAGCTTTTGATTTTTTTAACGAACAGTCAAGAGATTTCCCCATTCAGATTTGATGTATAGTCGCGGAAAAAAATCGAAACATCTCCTTTATTTCGAGCACTATTCATATTAGATAAAATTCAAAGGTATCATTCAATAGAAAATAATTTCCTCTGCAAATTCAAATCCAAAAAAAATATGCATAAGGGGGCGTCTTGATATCAAATTTTGCACAAACAACAAAATTTTTAACGGAAATATCGTGTTTTGATGCCATAACCAGATCCTGTGCAGTTAAATTAGTCTAATTATAAATTTCATGACTTTACTATCAATATATCCAGGAATATTCAATGTTCTAGTTAGTTTCAATTTCAGGGATCATCTCCACACATAGAAAGACGCTATTCGTAGATCGAGATTAATTGTAGTTATCGCTATCCGAATTTCAAATTTTAACACTATTTCAATCTTATTTTTCAGCAATCCGAGAATTATTATATTCATAATGCAAGTAGAAACAATTTGAGAATTACGTTATTATATTTACTATGCAAGTGTATCCGTTGTTTATCAAACGCTTTGTAAACTTTTGGTTTTTCCCTAAAATCGCAGCAATTAGGAAAATTTAATGTAGCTCAAAACTAATCATCGGAAAGAGCTGAAATTTTGCACAGCCATACTAGAAATCCTTCTGAATCGATTCCATTAAAATATAATAAGGTTCCAATTTATTATTTTTTCTAACATTAATTTAATAATTATTGTTACATACTAAAATCTATTTTTAAAATACAATACTATGTGGATTGTGTTTGAATTGTTCAACAGTAGCATGGTACAAAATATCAGCGCTATAGAAATGTTATTTTGGAAAATATTAATAAAAGTCTACGAAACTGATTTAATATTAAGCTCCAATCTTTCTGCCCTCATAACTTCGAAACGGTAAGACCTAATGACGTGAAATTTGGTATCTGAAGTAAATTTTTGACATAGATTTGAAATTATGTGTTGAAATATGCGGTTCTTATTGGAAAGTATAATGTTGGTGCACAATTTAATATGAAGACCCTTATGCAAATGTTATGAATTTGAATTATAGAAGACGTTGGTTCCTGTCAAATTCTATCTTTGAATTTGCTCTACGGTTAAAATTGCTGGAATGAAGAGGGGTGGTTCGTTTTTTTCCCACGACTATACATTCTATTGATCATATACAATAGCATTTCTCGCTTTGTAAAACAAAGCTCTCTTTTTAAAAAACTATACTAATTTTTTGGCACTTATCCATACCATTTTTACTTTTCTACATTAACTTACTCTCTTCTCCCTTAATACCAGTGTTATCCAATTTAGCCCTAAAATTTCAAAATAACGAAATCTTATTAATTTGTTTAGAACATTTTACTTTCCATTCTTTCCTTACAAGACCAACGTCAGAATATTTTATTTCTCTGCAGTGCTAAAGCAGACATTAAATTCTTCAAGAACCCGTAAGAAAAGTGACATTTCAGCTAAGCGAAGAAATCGTGTAACATATTTATACCTCATTCGTAACATACACTCATTGCCATACAAATTTACACACCAAGGAAAAGTCGTCAAACTGAAACGCGAAATTTTACACATGTATGTACTACTTTGATATAAGTGATTAGAAAATCAAAGAAAAAGGATCATTTATTGCAGAAAAAAGTACAAATGAACGGAAGTTTTAGTACTCTGTTGGACCCCCTCTAGTGCGAATGCACGATGCGATACGAGAGGGCATTGAGGCATACAAGTTCCGTATGATGTCCTGAAACATCTCGTTCCACAGTTGCTGTAAACGCGCCTCTAATTCAACCAAACTCGTAGGGTGTCCAATTTGCCGTCCCAAATGATCCCAGATTTGCTCGATTGGTGACAAATCTGTTGATCGAGCAGGCCAGGGAAGGGTGATAATGTGGCGGAGGCAGTCTTGTGACATCCTTGCTGTGTGTGGCCGAGCATTGGCTTGTTGAAAAATGGCTCCTGGGAGCGCTGCCATGAGTGGCATCACATGTGGCTGAAGGATGTCATGGACGTACCGCTGGGATGTCATTGTGCCATGGATCAATATTAGGGGTGACCGTGTATCGTAAGCAATGGCACCCCATACCATCACAGCGCAAATTTTTATGGCAATGAGTGTATTTATACTTCATTCGTAACATATTTATACTTCATTCGTAACATATTACTACTTCATTCGTATCATATTAATACTTGTATCTACTAGAGCTCAAATTTCAGTTTTGTATTTCTTCCATGAACATAATAACAGAGTCATAATCACATCTTCACTTTCACAACATTCATCGCTTTGTATAAAACAAAAAATGCTATTTTCTGAAAGGAACAACTAATTTTTTCCCACTTATCCATTTCAATTATACATTGCTACATTAGTTTACTCTTCTCTGCTACCTCAATACAAGTTTTTATCAATTTGATTTTTAAGTTACAATGTGATGAAATCTTAGTAACTTGTTTAGGACATTTACTTTCCATTCTATCCTTACAAGACAAACGTCAGAATGTTTATTCTCTACAGTGCTAAAATAGACATTAATGAATTATTCAAGTCTAAAAAAATGAGATTTTCAGTCAAGCGAAAGAGTATTTGCAATGCGCAAAACTTGCATGCGCTCGAGCTCAAATTGCAGTTTTGGATTTTTTCCACGAAGAGATTTCCCCGTTCGGATGTGATAATGATTCTATCAATCTCATAACATTTCTCGCCTTGCAAAACAAAGCGCTTTCCTCAAAGAAACTATACTAATGAATGTAAACAACAAAATCCCAAGCCTAAACAAGAAACAAAAAACCCGGGAGCAAATAATGGGCAGGGAGAAAATGGAAAGTAAACTACCCGTATCTGGGATCGATTTTTTAAGTCCACTCATCCCCAAAGCATCCTCGCTTCTTCTCTCTATTAACGTATCAGTAAATGAATTTCCGGAATGCTTTCATATATTCTCTCCGGGGTGTATAAGGCAGAGCATAATGGATTGATTCCGATACAATAATTGGATAGTCTGATGCGCCGTGTTTGGGATGCAGTTCTCCCACCCATGCAATTCATATTCTTCCATCAAGTAATCCAACATTTAAACTTTTCCGAAAGAAAATTCCCGCAATTGCAAAGGGAATAAAAAATACTACACGATATTTGAAATGGACTTCCTTTATTAAATGATCACAGAGGTAAGAAATATACGATCAGCCCGTGAGCGTATATCGCGTGGGGAATATCTCCCCTGCTTTACGTGCGTGTTTAAAAATTCCAGCATTTCTTTACGCTTCAATATTCTCTCTATTTCTTTCTGTGTATGCATAGCGTATAGCGAGATATATCGATTTCGCAGGGGGAGAGTCAGCCGCATTTCTTGCATTTCGTCGAGCGTACCACCGAGTTGCGATTGCGAGTCGGGATTTGAAAAAGATGCAAACATTTATTTCCGCATACGTTTCCGGTGCGGGTTTCAGGGGATATTCCAAACAGAAACGCAGATTTCATTTTACATTCCAGTTGGGATGTAAAATTCAAATACATATGATTTCGTGTCGATAAGTGATGCATTACGGGGGATTTTGGTAGTCGAGTTTTGAAAAAGTGATTGAGATGAAAATAATTGACAGTGGCAAATATTTCTTTCCGCTTGCATTTGTGGTGCGGGGTTCCTTCAAAAAACGTAGTTTTCACATTCTAGGTGGGATGTGAAATTTAAAATACATATGATTTCGTGTCGATAGGTGATGTAATCTGGGATATTTTGATAGTCGAGTTTTGAAAAAGTGATTGAGATAAAAATAATTGACAGTGGCAAATATTTCTTTCCGCTTGCGTTTGTGGTGCGGGGTTCCTTCAAAAAACGTAGTTTTCACATTCTAGGTGGGATGTGAAATTTAAAATACATATGATTTCGTGTCGATAGGTGATGTAATCTGGGATATTTTGATAGTCGAGTTTTGAAAAAGTGATTGAGATGAAACTATTTGAAGATGCAAATATTTCTTTCCACGTGCGTTTGTTGTGCGGGGTTTCATCCAGAAATGCAGTTCTCATTTCACATTCCAGGAGGGATGCGAAATTCAAAATACAAATTATTTCGTGTCGATATGTGATGCTATCAGGGAGATTTTGCTAGTCGAGTTTTGAAAAAGTGATTGAGATGAAAATAATTGGAAAAAATGGAAATATTTCTTCCCGTAAGCTTTTCCGATGCGGGTTTCCAGGGGAGGTTCCATCCAGAAACTCAGTTCTCATTTCACATTCCAGGCGCGATGTGAAATTTTGAATGCCTCGCTTTTCCGCTGATTTCGTGTCGATAAGTGAAGCAATCAGGGAGTTTTTGCAGCGTGAAAAATGGGGGAATTATAATTCATTGCATAATTGCCCAAACTTGGAATCCCTCAGCGAATGATTATTCTCTGTCGGGTTAAATTACGAGCCTGAAATTGCGCTGTGGGTAATTTATCTATTGCCTCTATGGCATCTTCATGAATCTAAAAATACAACAAAGTTGATTTGTGGATTTTTTAGACGATAACGAATTGCCGATTGGTATATTATTCATCAACTCCATTTCATGCTCGGTACCGACGGTGGGTAGGAGTATAGACGTACAATGAGCGGAAGGGGTTAACCGCTCGAAATCGAAAGGGTTATAGCACGCTCATTAACCGTTGATGTATGTTTGCCTGTCACGATATCATTTTAAGATGCGTAGCAATTTGTAGTTTCATGACTTTCGGGGAAAAAGCCGTAATGGATTGCTTTTCCAGAGGCGCACAAGAGAGACGTAAGAGCTGGCCTTATGCGGATTGCAAAATATAAAATTTGAAAATTAATGGCAGTGGATAGTTGCGTTTAAGCACATGCGCTGCAAAAGTTCTTTTGAATTAAGTTGATATTTTAATACTTTCTAAAAAAAGGAGATGTTTCAAGGAATATCACACAAATCACATGTACAGTCATGTTTGTTACTTGCAACAGTGGTGCAATTAGTTAAAAATACTTGCGGGATAACTATTTCAAAGAGGCGATCCATTTGAAATTGGTGGATTTTAATATCTGTACTCTATATTTTTGGCAAAGCTACATTGCAGCGCTGCAAAGGTTCTTCTTTTGAATCAAGTTAGTATTTTAATACTTTCTAAAAATAGATGTACACAAACCACACACGTATAATCATGTTTGTTACTTGCACCAGCGGCGAACCTAGTCAAGAATGCATGCGATATAACTATTTCAATGAGAGAGCTCCAGTTGAGAATTGTGGTTTTTAATATTTTTACTCCATACTTTTGGCAGAACTTCATTGCTTCGTAACTTTTGATTTGGTTTACGGTAATACCGTAGCAACGACCGTATTTCAGAGCGGGCCAAAAGCTAAAAATTGAATTTTGTTAATGCAAATTTAAAATAGAATCAGTTTTAAAAAGTAGTTGTTCGTTGTCCCACTATAAATTTTAAAAGTGGATTTATTCTATGTCTATAGAGGTTGATAGGTTGTTGAATTAACGTCACACTGGACCAACACAATGGGATATTGCCGACGGTCTGAGATCATTCTCGAAGGGAAAGATGCTAGGACAACATCTCGTAATTTTCAACCACGATCAGATGACGAGGTCAACACCTGAGCTGACACCCCACTTAAAACATTTACGCCAACGCGAGGAATGAGGCTACGATAGATTTAAAAGCACCAGCCATCCCATACACAACGGTCTTGGGTTGGGCCAGGTCTCGAACCCTCAACCTTTCGGTTGCCAATCCGCTACCCTTCCAATTAGGGATGCAACATCGATGTCGATGTATTTAACATCGATGTATTGGAGTCGATGTTTTTGTAACATCGATGTTTATACTTGTCGATGTTTTTACGTTGTCGATGTTTTATTTTTAAATGAAAAAAAGTACCGTTATAAAAATTTAAAAATAACCAAGTAGCATAATTTTTATAATCAGCAAATTGAACATACTTTTAGATCAAAGTGTCCAAGGGTGAATGGTCTGAAAAGTAGGGATGCGACATCGATGTCGATGTTTTCAAAACATTGATGTTTTATAAAAAATACATCGACGTATTTGAACCCATGTCGCATCACTAGTTGCTAAACCAGTTTTAATAAATGGGGGGGAAAAGTTAAATACACTGAATTTTAAAAACATCGATGGTTTGGGGGCGATGTATTATCAACATCGATGTTTCAATTTTGAACATCGATGTTTTGCTGTATATGTCGCATCAATAGTTGCTAAACCAGTTTAAGAAATGGGGAAAAAAAGTTTAAATACACTGAATTTTAAAAACCTCGATAGTTTGGCGGCTATGCATTATCAACTTCGATGTTTTAATTTTGAACATCAAAGTTTCAAAACATCGATGTTTTGCTGTCGATGTAGCATCACTAGTTGCTAAACCAGTTTTAAGAAATGGGGGAAAAAAGTTTAAATACACTGAATTTTAAAAACATCGATGTTTTTGGGACGATGTATTATCAACATCGATGTTTTAATTTTGAACATCGATGTTTTAATTTTGAACATCGATGATTTGCTGTCGATGTCGCATCCCTACTTCCAACTGGGCTGCCGCGGCCCCGTATGTGTCTAGAAAGTGACACATCTCGGTTGATATAAATGTCCGAATGATTTTAAATGTTTGCCTGACCCCTGATCTCTTCGGTATTCGGCACTATAGACGACTATTTGTTAAGGACATTCCAGTGGGAATCCGCTTTACTCTTAGCGAAGAAAATCATCGACATTCAATGTACTGACAAAAGTCATCGGACACATGGAGAAGAAAAACATAGAATTTGTTATAACACATAGCCTGACTATAAATTTAAATTTCGGAGATCATATCCATTGGGGTAACAACAAAGCTAACTACTAGTGACTATAGCCAAAAATTTAAGGAAGGAATGTCATATAGAAATGTGTGCAAATGCTTTATATCAAAATCTAAACACTGCAGAGTCACTTTATTAACCCTAAGTATCCATATTTAGAATGTTAAATACATACCATCATGAGCATAAGGCCGGCCTCGAAATAGAGTTTTTAATACAGGTGCACCTTGTGCACCTAAGTTTTTAAATTAAGTGCACAGGTTATATTTTAGGTGCACATTTAAAAAAAAACCTGTAATATAAGAGCATTAATGTAATGTAAACTACTTTATTAGTTGGGTATATTTTTATAGGTTAGTAGTTGATAGTAAATAAAAATATTTAAGCATCTAAATTCTCCCTTCTCCGGCGCACGGCTGTTGCCACAGTAGCTTCAACAGAGCCATCTGGAAATGTTTCGATCATTCGGAAAGTTGTGGTTGCAGTGAAACAAATAAACCTTCCTCCTGTATGAACCCGTTACGGTCCAGCGATTTTATTTTCGCATAGTGGGTGAATTGGAATTTTAATTACGTTCTTTTAGAGCGAGAGAGGTAGATACTAATATTTTGTTCAAACATCAAAATAGCATTAAACAATGTTTCTCCCCCCCCTTTTTTTTTTTAACGTTAGCGGGAAGAAATTAGGTGCACAATTTTATTTTCATGTGCACAGTACACCTGGGTATTTCGAGCCCTGGTATAAGGAAACACAAGTTGTAGGGAACTGAACAATTTTTACTAATCAATAACTTTATGAAGAGTCGCCCGTACACATAGTTCAGTCCCCCATGTCTTTATATATTTTTTAAGTTATACAAAGAGAGACTGCTACTTCAGTGTTCAGAGAAATTTTGATATCTGCGCATTTCTATAAGAAATTTTCACTTAAATTTAAGTCTATACACACTAGTAGTTAGCTCCACCCATCGGATGTGGACTCTGAAATTGAAAATTTATATTTATAGTCCGACTCAAATAAATGCTGTTCTGTTTCTACTCCAGGTATCTGGAGACCTTGTCAGTACAGTGTACATGCGCTTATGAACCAAGACCTACTGGGCGGCAGATAAGCTCAAATTATATTGTATAGGACTATTACTATATATGGTGATTCTACGGCCATGAGACAAACTTAGAGGGGTGGTACAGCTTACTACAACATACATTTTTCGTATAGAAATGTATGGTTGGAAGTGACCTTGTTATCCGCAATTACCTGGATGCCAGTTTTGCGGGGCGATGGATTGGGCAAGGTGGACCAGTCCGATGGCCACCTCGATCGCCAGATTTATCGAGCATCGATTACTTCTTATGGGGGCATCTATCTGAAGACCATCGTTTACGGGACTCCAGTTGACTCAATTGAGGACCTCGTTGCTCGACTATCCATTGCGGCTGCAAGCGTGCGCGAAATGCCTGGCATTTTTGAAACTGTTCGCCAATCACTCCTTCGACGCTACCAAGCATGTATTACTGTTGGTGGTCGTAAGTTTGAGCATTTATTGTAAACATTGTTGCAAAGAAGCACTTTTCAAGGATATTGTAAAAAACCAATGTTTTTCTGTTCATGGTTCAGTTTTTGTGTTATTGCCTCAATGCGTCATACTTTCGACCATACATTCCTATACGAAAAATGTATGTTTTAGTAATCTGTACCAGCTCTCCAAGATTGTCTCATGACCGTAGAAACACCCTGTATAAAATAATAGTTACAATATTAATGTATATAATACTTGGTATCAAACATAAATTAACTCATTTATTTGAAGAACGCAAAAGTACTTCGTGCCTTATCGGTATTTTATATATAGATATTTTAAAAATCTGAAATCATGACTTCATTTGGCTATGACGCTGGTTTATAGTAGCTTTTGATAATTTTAAGAGCTATTTAGGAAATTAGGATTACATTTGAAGAGAGATTTTGTACATAGATTAGCTCAATTTTGTTTAAATATCTTTCCAAAGAGTTAACATAAGAACAATAACATATAACCGAAACTTACTCTTTGTCCTCAGAACACATGCATGTCATTACAAATGAACATATAAACATTTGTAAATTATAACCAATATTAGGTAGGTATTTAATAAACGTCCCACCAGAGCGACGGACCGGGATCAATCCCAAATTGAATGAATCGAAGACAACACCACGTAATTCTGAACTACGGTTAGATGACGAGAACAACACCTGAGCTGGCACCCCACTCTCTAAATTTCCACACCACGCCAAAGTGAGGACATCTTAGGTCACGACAGATTTAAAGTGCACAAGCCCCGGTGTACACGAGTGTTTGGCTGGACCTAGTGTAGATCTCGCTACCCACTGGTTGCGATTCGGTTGCTCTACCAAGTGAACTACAGCGGCTCTTATAATCAATGGCACAGTCGCGATTTAAGTTCTTGGATTTATTAATTTTTTCCTTTTACAAGTTATTTTATTTAGAAAATTAAATGGTTAAAGTAATAATTTTTTTTCTAATGTAAAAAAGGGAGCAACATCTGGGGAATGTGATATTGTATATCACAGCTTTGCATTTTACAATTACAATTACAATTTACGAGACTGGATTGCCTCGGAGAGAGTGAATGAGGGGCATCTCCATGGCGAGCACTTCCTCCACGAATTCGTTTGGTTCGTGCTCGTAACACTCAACTTGTTAGAGTGAGAGCAACCATATGCAGCGCAGGGACTACTGGCGCAGAGGAATCGCTCGCCTTGGCGGGATAATCCTGAACACCGCTTCTTGACAACACGTAAAACAAACCGGTTCGTGCAAGGCCAAACTTGGTGGTATTGGCGATGCCGAGAGGAGACTCGCTGCTGGTGTTGTGACACTGCTCGCTAACCAAATGGGAATTCGTAGCCTATTGGATAACAGCCATCACAGCGTTGTCAAATGCGGCCAAATTCGAATTGCGAAGAGATCCAATCGGCGTGACGTCACTATCTCTTGCAAAAATATAAATATTTTCTTGAAAAATTATTTTTAGAGGAAAATCAAACGTATAAGGTATCTATCTGGTGTAAAATTTTCCGCAGATTTCAAATCGGTGGCAATTTTTAATCTATCTTTTAACGACCCCGATTTTACAAAAAAGAACTAAACAATGCCAGTCAAAATTTTTTTTTATTTGTTTTGCTTTCATTCGCTGGAATTGTTTGAGCGGAGGAAGTGGAATCTGTTGATTTCTCGACAGCGAAGGTTGGCGTGACGTCACAATCTCTTGCAAAAATATAAAAGACATTCAAATTAAAAGTTATTAATATAAAGAAAATCATATTTTTAGGTATCGATCTTTTATGAAATTTTCCGTAGATTTCAAAACAGTTGAAATTTTTACTCTATCTTTAACAATCTAGGAGATAGGAAAGAGAACTACATAACTCCAGTTAGAACTTTTTATTTGCTTTGTTCTTCGGCTGAAAGCGTTCAAACGGAAACACGGAAAAGATAAATTTAGAATCTGCCATCTCTTTATGGTGTTGCCATTCTAAAGAAAACAATAATAATTAAATTCCATTAAATTAATTTTAAAATGTTCTAGATTGAATTTTAAAATTCGACGCGATGCAAAAAATTCGTACTACTTGTGTGCCAAATCCCTTTTCTGTAAGTGCCATAGATTCGTCAGGACTTCGATCACAGTGAGACAAACACTTCCTTTTATAATAGTAGAGATGCAAGTTCAAACGATACGAGAAATTATCCGTGGTTTGTAAGACTTTTATTAAACTTTTCGTTGCCCCCTAAAAACACAATAATGAAGAAAATTTAATGTAACGCACAAACTATTTATTGGAATGATCTGAAATTTTGCATGACCATGTTTAGAAGTTCTTCTGAATCGATTTTCATCAAAATATAATAAGGTTTCAATTCATAATATTTTCAAATATTAATTTAATAATTATTACTGCGTATTAAAAACTATTTTTGAAATAAAATATTAAGTGGCTTTTGTTTGGGTTGTTTAACAATTACATGGTACAGAATATCAGCGCTATAGAGATATTATTTAGGAAGATATCCATAAAATTCTAAAAAACTGATTTAACATTAGGAGCTCTAATCTTTCTGTACTTATAACTGCGAAACGGTAAGACCTAATGACATAAAATTTGGTATCTGAAGTTCAATTTCCTATTGGGTCCCTATTGGAATTTATGAAGTCGGTGCTCAATTTAATATGAAGACGGCCCCCTATGGAAATTTTATGAATTTGAATTTTTAGAAGGGACGTTAGTTTCTGTCAAGCTTCATCTTTGAATTTTCTCTACTGTTAAAATTGCTCGAACAAAGATGGGTGGTTCGTTCTTTTTTTTTATACGCGTGTGTACATAAAATTGCTAGCACTTATTCTATTCACTAGCAAAATACCCGACATTACTCGGTTTGAATTGCTTTACTCTAGATTGAAGAGATGATCAAAATATATAATGACTTACGTTTTTCGTAGAATAAAATAATATTTTAACTCCTAGCGCCATCTTTATAATTCCTGCCACTTACTATGGACACAAATCCTACACATGCATATCCATTCATATAATACATTTCACATACGTCGCATCATTGCTGTATGACAAAGCAACAAAATGACGAAAGGTGATATTAAAGTTTGAATTGGTTAAAAATATATAGGTTACTACAACAAAAGACCGTTTTAAGGGAAATTTGGAATTCCCCTCCTTAAGTTCTTTTCAAGGTTAACGCAATTAATAAAAACGACGATTTACGGTGATTGCTCTCGCACTCGTAGTCAACAAAACAATATTTTTTTACTTGTGGCACTCTTGCATCCGACATGCGACATTGTGGAATTTCGCAATCTTCCCCTGTTATTATGAAAAAAAAAAATTTTATGTTTGAAAAGTTCTAGTTCGGATTTTCTAATCATTATTATTCTTTCAATAACGGCATTATTCTTTCAATAATGGCATAATTACACAAAAATTTGCTTTATTCTGACTCACCTACCACTTTAAGTGGAATACTTTGTGGTGGTGTTGCGTTTGATGAAAATGGAACACAATTTATTAAAATAATAAATATTTAAAACAGAAAATAAAAGAAAACAGCGAAATAAAACAATAAAAGATGTCGAGAAAAAGTTGTTCTAAAGATATTAATATGTGATTCCTTTTTATCTCTTGATCTCGCAGTTGCCACAACTTAAAACTAAAAAGTGCACAAAGTTTAGAAATGCGAAATTAATTTAGAGCGATAGAAAGTCGAGTTTTCGTTTTATTCTCGTTTGTTAAAAAATATCGTCTGTTCCAAATTTTCGGAAATCATTTACATTGCGCAAAGAACAAAAATAAGACTAAAAATAAATGTAGTATCAAAGCTAAAATTCCATTAAAAAATTTTTTTTTTGAAAAATTATTGGTTTTTTAGCAATACTGGTAAAGCAAATCAAAGTAATCGTAATACTCAATATACGTTCCAATTTTTCTAAAACTAACAAATTATGGTTGATTTAAGTATACTTACTCAGGTGTTTTAGCATGAAACTCATCTAAATATAACAACAAAGAAATGCTCAATATTGTATTCACTAAACTAATAGATAATGTATAAAATAAAACCCTTTCCAATAAAATATCTGGAATAAAATTCATGTAATGCCTATACAAACACACAAACACAAATCAAACATAGAACAGAAAGACGGACAGACAGACATTCGCAACCACTTTCACTCACTAAATGAAGATAAGTACTCACTGTATGCAAATTTCCATGAAAATATATTAAACCGTGTGGACGTGCATAGGGCACATACAGACAGACGCACAAGAGGCGGATTTGGTATCAGAAGGGTCCGGAACGGATAGAAAACTTGAAATGGGTCGAAAATATTCAGTGCACAAACAATCTATTCTTATTTATATAGATCTAATAATAGCTCAATTCCTAGATAAGTATTTTTGTTGTAAGTCTTAAAAAGTCTAAAAACTTTAAAAGGTTTTTAAAAAACCGTGTTTAACGCAACTTAAATTTTTTGTTATCTTTAATCTTTTAAACCAACTTTTATGCTATTACTTTATATATTTTTTATTTTAACCTTATATATTTAAAAGAGTAAACACGATTTTTAATTTTTTTTGTACCCCTCCCATGTTTTAAAAACTTGTGACTCTTAAAAAAAGAAGAAAAAAATCACTATAACTTTTTTTTTGTACAGGAAATCGCCTCCAAAAAAAGGCAGTAATATACTTAAAATAAATCTCTATGGAAACACCTAAAATCCTAACAAAAAGCTGCTCCTTTGGTTTTTTGATTCACCGCAGAAGGCACCCACTAGGTAGTTGCTCTTTCAGAAGGAAAAGAGCGATAAGCCGCAGTAGGATTTAAAATATGGACACAATTTTCAACATTTGTAGCGTTTTCCTAGTTAAAAACTTAAAATTGTTCTTATTAAAGAAAATCTTCAAATTTCGCTTATTAAAGGAAATCTCCAAAGGTGGTCGGGTACCAAAAATATAATTTTTACACAAAAGACAATATCAAAGTGGTAAAAAGTGGCTACTTTGGTGTTCTGATTCATCAAAGGAATGACAACTCAATGGCCGTTGGACCGCAGTTTCACCTCTTTCAGTGGGAAAATAGCAATAAGTGATAGCAAAATTTAAAAGTTGAACACAAATTTAATATTTTGGACTATTTTCTAGTTTTAAATTGAAAGTTGACAAACATAAAAATGTCTCCAAATTTCGCTTTTTCACGAAAATCTTCTAGTCGGTAACCATAAATAGATCTTTTACTCCGAAGAAAATACCAAAAGTGGTAAAAAAGCGGCTCCTTTGGTTTCCTAATTCACCACAGGAAGCACGATTCAATGGCAGTTGGCCCATGGTTGCACCTCTTTCAGAAAAAAAGAGAAATAAGTCAAGCAAATTTTTAAATATGAACATGATTTTTAACATTTGCGGCTGTTTTCTTGTTTTAACTTAAAATGGCTGTTGCAAAAAGAAGAAATTTCCAAACTTCACTTTATAAGGAACATCTCCGAAGGTGGTCGGGTACCATAAGTAGATCCTTTACTCCAAAGAAAATACCAAAGCGGTAAAAAAGCGGCTCCTTTGGTTTCCTGGTTCACCACAGGAAGCCCGACTCAACGGCAGTTGTCCCGCGGTTGCACCTCTTTCAGCAGAAAAAGAGCAAGGAACCGCAGCACATTTAGCACCCATCATCATTGTGCCAAATGACTTCTCTTTCAAAAGTCAAAAACGCGGGTCGAACGAGAAAGGTCTGGTGCATTCACAGAATCGGAATGTGCAGCGGCTGCTGAAGACGTTTCGTCTGAAGGCATGACACCCAACGAGTCTTTCGGGGGATTGTCTCTGTCTGTCGGACACGATTGGTAAACATTTTGAACTAAATGCGCATGGCCGCCGAACAATGGACCGCGGGAAAAATGCGACACCCCGAAAGCGGGCACAAAAGACTTCGTGGGAGATCCCTGGCGACAAAGACCTCACCGTCGCATCTGCCTATACAAAGTGACAGAGATCCTACAAAAGAGCCTTTAGGGTGTCTAGGCCATAATAGCCACCTTTCTCCCCCACTGAAAGAGATGCTCATATTTAGTGCAGATGGCCGCATTCAAAAGTCACCCCAGTTCCCCTCTATGTCGAACCTCTGTTTCACACTCCCAAATGGATAGCCACCAATCACAGCTGCCCACAGGGCTTTGGGTGCCTTTGATCTGTTCGAGGTGCATTCTTCGGCGATTTACGACCGATTATCGATAGCTTTACTTGCTTGTCTCCCCAGCAATAGATAAGGGAATTCGTACACACACCAGGGAGCTCTATTTTCACCGACTGCCCAACAATCAGCGATGGGGAGATACCGTCCACGAACGGCAAATATTATTCCGTCAAGGAATGGATCGAGAAAAATAATCTTTTTAAGCATATCTCTTTAGAGGAAGTTGTTACATATTTGATTTTTAAATTGGAAGCATCAGAAAATGCTGTTTTGTTTTATTGGAGTCTCACGGTATGTGGTTGTTGCATTTTATTAAGTTTTCGAGACTAATAAACAAAGACTACCATATCTACCACTTTAAGAAGAAGTCGATACACATTTTATTTTTAAATGAAGCATCGGAGAATGCTTCTTTGTAGTTCATTGATTTGTACCATTTTATTAAGTTTGTGAAAAATCAGGGAATTATTGGATTCGAGTTTTCATACCGATTTGATTTGTTTTCATGACGCTCTAAGTATAGTCTTAGTAAGCTTAGTCTTATTTTAAAGAGACTTTAAAAGAGAAAACAGTATAGTATATATAACAGTCGTAAAAATCTGGCTAGTACAATAGAATTTTGTTCCACACATCATACAATTTAACGTGTCTAATTTTGAAATAAAGCAAATATTACCCGAGTCAGTTCAAGCGTTTACTGTAATTTTTTGAATTATGCATACTTAAAAAGAACAAAATACATTTGAAAACTCTCCACTAAACTATATATATAACGACTATGAAACTACTCAAGTGAAAGGTATATCGTCTATTTCAAACTGTGAGATTCAAAATTATGAATAACTAAATAAATAAATTGAATAAAAGATAGAAACCGAGTACCCAGATTATTTATAAATTTATATTTTACAAGTATATGTTTTTTGTTAATGCAGTTTCGATTAAATGGAATATAATTAAAAAAGATTTACCTTCTATTCTTTTATTTTCAATACTTTTCCTATAAAAGCAAATAACAATACACTCCTTTTGCCACACATAAAGTTTTGTTTCGAAACTTTCCGCGTTAAATATTTCCATTGTGTCATAAATCTGTAACTCAAGTCACTCATTTTTTAATGTGCAAACTCAATCAATTTAATATACATGTTTTTCTACCAGAAAACGCTTTTTTTTTCCTTACTTTCTTCACTTAAAATTATATCACTACTGGTATCCTAAGTGAAAAATACATTTAGACAAGATGTCTCTCCACTAACGGTTGTGTACTTTGCCTGAGCAGCGAAATACACAGCCAATTTTTAAGTGCAAAATTTTATTACTTTTTCCTTATTATGTAATTACTTAAAGCTCATTTTTTTAAATTTCGAAGCTAATTTGTTAATAAATATTTTACACTATTTGTGTTATTTTTAATTAACGTCATACTGGAGCAATACAACGGGCTATTGACGACGGTTCTAGATCGATCCTCGAAGAGGACAACACCACATAATTTTGAATCACGGTCAGATGACGAGGTCCACCTGAGCTGGCACCCCATTCTCCAAACACACTATTTATGAGCTTGCTGATTATTGAGAGTGAATTACCTGGTATTAGTTTCTCAGATTGAAGTCAGGTGTTGTACCCAAAACTGAATTGCTTTTAGGCCCCAAATATTTAAACAGTACATACAATATCAGAAAATTCTTTTCGCTTCAATGGTAGGTATGTATTTAGTTAACGTCGTACTGGAGCAACACAACGGGGTATTGACGACGGTCCGGGATCAATCCCAAGGAAAAGACGCGAGGACAAGTAATTTTGAACCCGGTCAGATGACGAGGCAACACTTGTGCTGGCACCTCACTCTCCAAACTCTCACACCACGCCACCGTGAGGACATTTGAGGTGCACCAGCTCCCTTTGTACGGTGTTTGTTGGATTCGAACTTGCAACCCTCTGAATGCTAAACCTCTACTCTTCCAACCGGTATCGCTTCGATGGAGGTTATTGAAATTGCTTGAACCAAATTTTGGGGTAAGTTTATTCATAAGTTCCTACAATATATATATATAATTAACGTCGTACTAGAGCAATACAACGGGCTATTGACGACGGTCCGGGATCAATCCCCTTAGGGAAATATCTGAGGACACCAACACGTAATTTTGAACGACCGTCAGATGACGAGGCAACACCTGAGCTGGCACCCCACTCTCCAAACTTCCACACCAACCCAACGTGAGGACTTTTGGCCAAGACAGATTTAAGGTGCACCAGCCGCCTCTACGATATACGATTACAAACATCCATGCCCTGACCCGTATTCGAACCAGGAACCATACGATTTAGAGGTGCTAAAGCCCTTAACCACCATATATATATATATATATATATATATATATATATATATATATATATATATATATATATATATAACTTACTCAAAAATATGTAACAAAAGAAATGAAGAACCTCCCCTCATCAATAACCAACGACAAAAACGTACAAAATATTATGAGTTGTTGGCTTTGACGTATTCAGAATTTGTGTGCTATCTTGATTCAACATCAGTAGCTTTAGAGTGTGTGATAGTATGTAAATTCTCTCTAAACTAAAAAATATAAAAAAGAAAAATCGAATAAAGTTAAAATGGTATCACCTTTAAACTAATTTCACTTGCATCAATGATATCGAAAATTCAAGTGAATTTCACACAATCTATGTACCCTCGCTAAAATATAAAATACTTTTCGTTTCAAACCAGTGTAAAAAATGTCTTCGTAAGATACTTCAAGATTAGAATTTGACACATATTTAAATACATCATTAATACTTACAAAACTTCAGAATTTTCTTTCACAACAAACCAACAAGATCTTCGATGTGATTTAGACAAGGCACAAATTGGTCCAACATCATTCCTGCTACACTAAATTGACTGAAGTGAGCATGCTCACCGACATGGTTTCTGTACAGAAACGGAGTCTGCATGCGCTTGTCTTGACGTTTCGTCGCATATTGCTCCAGTGTGTGGCCGGTCTAAAAATATCATTATAGAATTTTACTTACATCTCTAAGTCATAAAAACAAATAATGACATTTTTCGTTATCTGACAAACTTTTGAGTTAATTGCCCCCTCAGGGGCATATCTCCTTCAAGTGTGTACGGCTTCGCTGGCCCAAGGTAGTCTAGTGATCTTTTCTTCTCTCATGGGGTTTACTGTCTTTAGTGATCTTTTCTTTTCTCATGCGGCTTACTTTCTTTAGTAAACACCGGTGTCGCGTTCGCCCAACCTATCTTTTTCTATTGCATCCCATTATCCCATTCCCTAATCTCTCCTTTTTCCCTTTCACGACATTTTTTGCTTGAAGTAGTCTGCCTTCTGCTTGGCTTCTGAGTTCTGAATATGGCCTTTACGCCATAAAACCCCAAAAGAACTAACCGATTTAACTTCAAACAACCTAGGCATCTCAAACACATATAAATATCGACAGAATTCAGTTTCAACGCGTCACGAAAGTTCAAAAAAGGGCCTTAAGGCGCAACGTTAAAAACCTGACATACGTAGTTGGCACTTATGTCTTCCCATGCTTGCTTCAGACTTGAGAAAACCGGTTTCTCAGTAGGAGTTAAATCCGAGGACGGTATCCCTTTTTGTTCCCTTTCACGACAATTTTTGCTTGAAGTAGTCTGCCTTCTGCTTGGTCAAATATGGACTTAACGCCATAAAACCCCAAAACAACTAACCGATTTAACTTCAAACAACCTAGGGATCTCAAATACATATATAAATAGACAGAATTCAGTTTCAACGCGTCACGAAAGTTAAAAAAAGGGCCTTAAAACGCAACGTCAAAAACCTAACATACGTAGTTGGCACTTATGTATTCCTATGCTTGCTTCAGACTAGAGAAAGCCGGTTTCTCGGTAGGAGTTAAATCTGAGGACGCACAATGTCTCGACATCATGCTGAGGCAATGATTTAAGCCAGTGTGCTTAGGTGTGCTTCGTATGTGTTTAGATATTCAACGAACAAAAACATTTTGAGTTATGTCAAAAGAAGCATAAGCCCAGCATGCTTTTCAAATGTTCTTTTTCATAAAGTCACATTGAATGTATCTTCTGTCTTCACTTTTCTGTGTATGACATTTTACTTTGTTGGATGGGATGAGCATCCATTTTTTTCCCGCGATCACCGAGAGAAAGGATTTTTAAACCTCCGAAGGATTTACTTTTATCCATTCTGCAACCTGCAATCTTTTCCATGAGTTCTAACCAGCTTTGACATATGGAATCTTTCCTAAGATTCCTTCAAGATCTAGATGTGGTTATTATATAAGTCATTTGTGTCTTGTGGTAATAAGCAATTCTAGACTACTCGAAAACATCTTGACATTCACTAAGGGTTAAATAGGCAGAATTGCTTGACTTATAAGCCTGGAATTAAGGGGACCAGTGCAATAGTCTCTCCGTAATGTTATATATATATATATAAAGTGGTCAAATTTTAAGGAATATTTTCTCAGAATCTTTTATGTTTATTGATTTGAATTATTATGAAGACACTTTTAAACACTTTAACACGGTTTTTTTTTTTAAACTTAAAATTCGAAGCTTTAAGATTTTCTTTTCTTCAACTCATATTTTTTTAACTAACCAATTTTCATCCTTTTTAACGATTGAAATTAACTTTCCTGAGCAGATAGAAGAAAATGCCCGAGTTAAAATAAGTTATAGGGTATTTTCCACTTGTAGACCCATTTGTTTTACATTTGCTTGAATAGACTTTGAAAAAATATTTCTTTTATGGAAAAAATACACATTTTGATGTATTGAAGTTTAAAGCATAAAATTTACCTTACTTTGAAAAGTACAGGTATTTTTCAAAGACTTATTTAAAATACTTCTCTACTCAACGTATCTTCATAAATCATTTTAAACAGAATTGTATAAACATTTATTTATATTTTATAAAAAAAAAAATCGAAATTTCGAAAGATTTTTGTGCACTAGTCCACTTAAAGAAAGCTGTAAGTCTTGCAAAATTTCACCTCCTTCCCTCCAAGTAGAAGAAAGAAATTTCTTTTTGAAAATTTCTTCTTTCTCTTCATCGAAACATCTTTATTTTTGAAAATATCGTTCATCCGTTCTGCAACTTGAAGTCTTTCCCATATGACTTCTAACCAGTTTTTACCTTCTTGACCAATGAAATCCTTCTTCGGATTCTTTCAACCAATTGATGTGGTTATTTAGTTATGATATGTATTGTGGTAATAAGCAATATATACGGGAATGTCATACCGATCAGAGGTTAAATAGGTAGATCTATATGATTTGCACGCGTGAGAAATTTTATTAAAACTGTGAATCTAGCAAAATTTTACCTTTTTCTTCTAAGTAGAAGAAAGCAATTTCTTTTTGTAAATATTATCTCTCTCTCTCTCTCTCTCTCTCTCTCTCTCTTCAAAACATCTTCACTTTTCAAAAATATCATTTATCCGTTCTGAAATTTGCGGACCTTCTCACATAATTTATCACCAGTTTTGACCTTATTGACCAATGGAATCTCTCCAACAATTCTTTCAGCACATAGATGTGGTTATTTAGTCATTATGTGTCTTGTGTTAAAAGCTACTCGGAAATGTCACGACGATCAGAGAGTTAAATAGTTGGAACTAATTGAGTTATACGTCTGGAATAAAAGAAAGCTATAAGACTTTCAAAATTTCAGCTTTATCTTCCAAGTAGTACTTAGCAATTTGTATTTGAAAAGAAATAAAGAATATATATATATATATATATATATATATATATATATATATATATATATATTTTAGTAAGTTCTCGGGAGGGACGAGCTTAAGGTTTTCAAGGTCATATAAAAGTCCTAAATGGATTTAAATCAATATATGACACTCATTATTTTGTATTGTATATTGCTCTAATCCTAATTTTTTTAAGTATTGATTTAATAACTAATATTGTATATTAGAGATGAGCGTGAAAAAGAAACACTTGGTAGACTTTGGGTTCCTTAAAATAAACAAAATTTTTGCGTGTTGCAAGATATGAATGAAAGTCCGGAAGCTCATTTAACATTAAATTTAACCAATTTTCCGTCCTCACAGTTCATAAACGCGGCTGGACTAAATTAACTTAAAACTTAGTACCCGAGGTTAAAATGGTATAGATTCAAAATCTGGTGTTATTTTTGAAAATTCTAACTGTCCCACTTTGATATGAAGCGGATGCATTTTAATATATAGGAATTTATAGAAGACTATATTCCTAATTGACTAGTTCCACACGGTAGCCCAGTTGGAAAAACAACGGCTTACCAACTGGGCTGGTACACGTTAAATCTGCCATGGCCTCAAATGTCCTCATGTTGGTTTGGTGTGGAAGTTTAGAGAGTGGGGTGCCACTCACAGTGTTCTCGTCATCCGACCGTGGTTCAAAACTACGAGGTGTTGTCCTTGCATCTTTCCCTTCGAGATTGATCCCGGACCGTCGCCAATAGCCCGTTGTGTTGTCCCAGTATGAAACAAATTAACTACCTATCTACCCTCAAAACGTTTATTAATTCTTGTTGTTCCCCTTTAGTTACATTCTAATGTTCTGACGCATGGGATATTGTAATCAAATGGCTAGATTATCCATCTTGGAATATTAACTATAGTAGAACCTTGATTATTCGAGGAAATGTGATAATGGTAATGGTAATGGTAATTTTTAGTTAACGTCGTACTAGAGCAACACAACGGGCTATCGAGGAAATGTGAACCAAGCCACCTCGGATAAACAAAAACTTGGATAATATGTACGTAATAATACAAAACACAGTCAGTACAAAATTTAGAAAACATTTGCTGTACTACATGTCACTATTACTTAAAGATTCATAATGCAAAGGTCAGGGGGGGGGGATTTATACTCGGATTTGTGTCATAGTTTATGTTTTTATTGGGATATTTTTACAATAAATCTGGACGTGTATTACGTACCTTTTAAACTCTCTTGGAAAAGTTCTAAACTGTCTTCTGATTCTTGCCTCTTTGAATACTCGAACTCGAAGCTTAAAAAAATCATCGGTATCGAATTCAGCTCGGATTCCATGGACACTCGTTCGATCGGAGCTCGGATAAACAAGGTTCTACTGAAATCAGATTTTCAATTAAATGCTTTAAATAGTCTATAAAATACTTTTCCGAAGAGCGTTTCCCTTCATATCTGACGGTTAAATCAATTTTTGGATGAACGCTAGAGCTGTAATTCAATCTTCGGAATCGAATTCGGCTCGGATAACACGGATATTCGGTTGATCGTAGCTCGGATAAAAGAGGTATTAGCGTATCAACTTTTTCAATTAAATTTTCCTTTCTGAGCCTTAAAGTGCCTTAAATAGTCTATAAAATACTCTCCAGAGGAGCGTTTCCTCTCATAACTGAAGGTTAAATCAATTTTTGGATGAACACTAAAGAGAGTGGTAATTCTTTGGCCACCACACATTGCTCACCTCATAAGGAACCCACCGCGCAAGCATTCTATTACGGCGGGTTGCGGAGAAATTCCTTTGTTCACGCATGGCCCTTCTCTGGATTCAAAACTCCCCACCCACAAATTAAAAAAGAAAAATCGCCGAGGTCGGTTTCGCTCACGATGCAATCACCGCGCCAACAACTGCATTTCCAAGCCCCCTTCATGACATCTAAGATTGCATTTTCGCCTTCCTGTCTAAAAAAGGGTTACTCCGCGAAAACGAAAACAAAAAGGGGCGATAAACGAGCTAACAGTGTCCTTCATCCCAAGCAGTGCTTTTCGTTTCGCAGCAAATGCTTCGCTTGTCGTCAGAGTTACCCTTTAATTCGTTCCATTCGGGGGGCGAGGGGAATTTTTTCCTTCCTTTTTTCCCCGTTTCGTTGGTGCGGGGGATTTCTACAAACTGCGTGCCATTTCTGGCAAGCGGAGCGGCGGAATTCCGTTTCCGTATGCGTTCCTTTAAATGGCTCAGGGAGGGTGAAGCCGAGGAAATTTTGCGGCAGAGAGGCTGGCACGTCTTTTGTGGAGGGGAACTGATAGAGGGTAATATTTCTGCTGCCTTGAATCTGCGCTATGCGCATTTTCCAACCTGGAAGGTCGGTGGAAAGAAGCGATTCTGTCCGCGTGAGTACTCCTCGCCCAAAAACTCATTTCTCCCCTTTCTTTTTACGGGTCTTTCTACGTTCCCCCGGCGCTTTTACATTGCACACAATTCCTAATTCCCGAGGATCAATCTGTATCGGGAGTCCTCTTTGCATCAGTGGAAATTCAAAGCGAGGGTTGGAAACCTACTGCCGATGATTTTATACTGGACTGCTACCTAAATCAGAATCCCATATTGTTATTGACCAAAATGCTAGGAAGATTCCTATTCCAGAGGATTAATCTGTATCGGGAGGTGTGTAAATTCAAAGCGGGCTTGAGGTATACTGAAAGTATTCCAATGATTTTCTACTGGATTGCTACCGAAAATGTTACTAACTTCAATAATAACCGGAATCTAAGATTATTATCGAAAATGTTACTGACCTCAATGCTGAGCGGAAATCTATTTCTGGGTATCAATCTGTATCGGGAGTCTTCTTTGCATATCAGTCATAATGGAAATTCAAAGCGTGATTGAGTGTTAGAAACATACTGGTAGCATTCTGATGGCTTTGTAATTGACTGCTACCGAAAAAGTTACTAACCTCAATACTATTCCTGGAGATGAATCTATATCGGAATAACCTTTACATACCAGTGGAAATTCAAAAGGTGTTTGAGAGTTAGAAACATACTGAAAGTATTTTTTCGTTCTAGACTTATCGAAAATGACTCAAGTGTTGACCTTGCTATCTAACCATAGTTCAAAATTACGAGGTGTTGAACTCGGATCTTTCTTTTCTTGATTGATCCCGGACCATTACCAATAACTCGTTGAATTGTTCCATTGCAACATAAATTCAAGTACCTAATTACCTACCTTTTCTTATATATATATTAAAGTAAAGAACGAAAATTTTAAATGTTCTGACTATACAATTTCCCTGTCAAAATAGTTTCAACATTTTTGTAAATAGATATTTTTCTTTAGAATGGTTTGTTTTACCTATGTGTATCCGTTCTTTGTGTAGAGAGGGTAACCATTTCTCGAAATGATTTTTCCTGTTTTAAACTTATAAAAGTGTTATACTTGTAAAGAAGTTAAGGATTTTTTCTTGATGGTTTAGTTTTTTTTTTTTTTTTTTTTTTTTTTTTTTTTTTTTGTGTGTGTGATTTATTTATAGCATTCATACTCTTAATTTGTAATGCTATTGTTGAAGCTACACTTATAAATAAAAGTTATGTGGTTTTGTAAGTGAATCATATCGTTGTTCCAGAAGAACAATCATTCAAGTGCAAAATATGGGTATTTAAGTTAAATGCGTCACTTGTTTTTCACAATATTCATCCTTTCAATGAAAAAAGGACAGAACTGTAGTAATGCTTAGCTCTGCTATGTAAAGATCATTGCGTCATGGTTGAAATTTCAACTGTTTCTCGTTATCCTTTAAAAGAATAGCGTAAATCTTAGTCGTGACTCAGAATTTGGTGCGGGAGGTTAGCTCTTCAGTACAATGAAGCGAGGACTGTTTTGAACGATTACATAAGTAATTTTGTGTTGAATTTGACTGGAACAATGAGGCAATCGAAAATTGTTTTCCAGTTAATTTAAACTCCGCCCGTTTCATAATGTAAATAACGAAAAGAATAAAAATGTTAACAAATGTGTTGTAAAAAATATTATGAATGAATGAAAAAAATTTGTGTACTTACTGACTGTTGAATATTTTATTCTAAAACCTAGGAGAACAACTGCACAAAAATAAAATTGGGGTGAATATTCAATATACACCTGCATGCGTGTCATTTAAAAGTAACATAAATATGCTATTATTAAACCCCACTTCCATTGTCATTAAAATTACTTATGATTGATAATAATCATGAACGTTATTCTTAGTTTTCGTTTCCTGAACATACCGATGAATTCCACTTGCGTCATTTTTCTTCCGGAACTGCGAAATTTATTCAGTACATAATATTCGTTACAAAATTAATTAAAGCAAAAGACTTACACATTAGTTGAAAAAAAATTAACTTACAGAAGAAATAATTTTGTTTTGTAATGTGATCGTGAAAACTTTCGGTCTTTTCTCTGTATAATATGCTACATAAATATGCTATTATTAACCCCACCTTCATTACCGTCAAAGTTTCTTGCATGTTATAATTGGTATTAATCATGAATGGTATGTTTAGTTGTCATTTCCCGAACATACCTATGAATCCCACTTGCATTGTTCTCCCGGTATAGCTATATTTACTCAGTGTTTGATTCAGAACTAATTAAAACAAAGGATTTACACATTAATTGAAAAACAAATTAAATGGCTAAGGAAATTCAAGCATGGCTAAGATAATGGAAACATAGAAAACCTTCGGTCTTTCCTCCGAAATTTCACTCAGAGAATCAAAACTCACCCATCACAAAAGAAATGAATGGAATTTAACAGAGAAAAGTAAACAAGTAAAGTATTCAGCCGGAGAATTCCGAGAGAAACGAGATAAATACCCCTGTATATACTAATCAAAAGATCTCCAGTTTATCGAACGGTAAAACGAACTGCGCGTGTGTACTGATCACCGTTTACCTAATGCGTGCGGGAGCAAATTGCAATTTTTAAAGACGAATCAGGACCGCTTCAGGCGGTCCAGCTGAATCCCGGGTAATCAGCAAATGAGCACAGAAAAGACAATCAGCAAATGCATTTGTATAAGTAGGGGGCTATTTACAAGTTTCCGATACATAAAGCTTGAAAGAGATATTCCCTTCGTTTCTAATGTTCAGCAAGTCGCTTCAAGGGAGATTGGCCACCACCTCTGGAACAGCTGGCTTTAATCCTGAGCGCGGTAGATCTCTGCTGATTGAACGGCAGTTGGTAATACGTACCTGACACTTATGACAGATTGCTAATTATGATAACAGCTTTCACCAACCTCTTATTACTCGGCTTTATATTAATATTTCTTTATTATGGTGCGTCTTTCGTGCTTCCTTCAGGACCACCCGTGAGAATCGGTACCCTCTACCCGAACCTTTTTGTTTCCACCGGCTTCTCCAGATGAGAGATCAAGCATATTAGGCGGATCGGACCTGCGGCAAGTTGAGTCTACAATAGTTTGCTTGATGATTAATGGTCGGAATCATCATTAGCGGAGCTTTCATTTAGTGGGGAGGTTAGAAGGTTCACAAATCGCAGAGCACATAACTCAGATGCCGATTTGCATCCAGTGTTGGTGGTGGGTAAAGGGGGTATAGTTCCTCAGAGTGCGGATCGCTTAGTCAGCGCAATCGGTGCTCGAATTAGCACGGTTAAGAGATCATCTCAAACTAAAGATTATTCTGCGCGGATAAAGCAGTGCTCCTTAGATCAGTTTCTCAAACTTCTTTTACTTGGCCGGCAGTTTTTAAAGACCATTTGGCTTCGACGCTTCCCTGGAAAACTTTATCACAAAGATCAATAAATTGCATGTGTTGGTGTGCCTATAATATTTTAATTTGCTTAAAATGTTTATGGAGCTGTAAAGCTATTGAGTTGATGCAAAAGTTCGTCCCAGTTTCTGTTTGACAGAAATTAAAGAAAAATTACTTTATTCAATGCTAATTACATTTAATCAATATAATATGTGCCATTCTGTTAAACGACCGTTCTCCATCTCTCCGGTAGTTGCCTAATCCCGCGCTGATAGAAGTTCTGAGGTTTCTGTCTCAAGAACTGATTCAGGTAACGAAACTTTCTGAACCACTAACGGAAAGTAGAATCGTCAACGTTACACTCACCATACACAAAAAATATATTCTTTTGCGTCTGCGAAGCATTCTTAACTTATCGGAACTAAAAAATAGCACGTCAAAATGTTCCTTATTTTCTACTACTTTCAGCTCGTCGAGTTTTTTAAGAAATTTCAATTTGGTTCCTGATAATATTTTTTGGAAATTCGGGTAAAATAGGGACATTTTCGTTACTTTTCTTTAAAACTGTCATATCTATATCTTATTGCTATTAGTTTTATAATTTGAAAATATCCCAGTATACCTTAGAATGTACTATTTCTTACGGTACAATTATTTTTGAAATTAGTTAATAAATAAATTCGATGCAATCAAAAGTTAGTCATACAAATTTCGCAATATTGGGATATTTTCGCTACTTTTTGTTAAAACTGTCGTATCTAAAGATTAATACTATTATTATTTTTTTAATTTGAAAACATGACTGAATACCTTATATTATACTCTTTCTTATGGTACAGTTATTTTTTAAATTAGTTAATAAATAAAGTCGATGGAATTAAAAGTTGGCCATACAATTTTCGGAACTTTTAGATCGTAATTTCCTATAAAAACTAAAACTGTCATATCTATTGCTTAATACAATTAGTTTTAAAATTTGAAAATACCACGAGAAAGCTTAGAATGCACAGTTTTTTACGGTAAAATTATTTTTTAAATTGGTTCATAAATAAATTCGATGCAATCAAAAGTTGGCCACCCAAATTTCGTATTTGTTTTTTCGCGAAGCATGTTTCTCACCAAAATAAAGGTTATATTTTTGACTATTGGTTTTGCCAGATATCAAATTTATCGTAGCGGGGTAAGTGACAAGGAGGCGGAGCCCCCTAGTAATATAAATTAACCCAAACTTTTTGAATTCAACGTGCAGTTTTTAAAGACAGTTTTCTTCGCCGCTTCCCTGAAAAACTGTCTCAAAGATAAATAAATTAAAAGTGCAGCTATTTCTGAATTTTTTAAATTTTTTAAAAATGTTTATGTTGCTGTGTAGTGTTTCAAAAAGTTAGTTTGGAACTATATCAATTTGGAATTAAAATTGTAGAGCTATTCATTCAAATGAAATAAAAACTAAATTGTACATAAAACACTAGATTGCTCACTATTAGGGGTAATAAAAGCAAATTAAATCAGTAAAACAAAAACAATCATTAATGAGAACGATGAGCTTGGTGTTGTGATATTAATTTGTCTATTTTACTGCATTTTCGTCAACAGCATCCTTAAATAACCATAGTTAACTATTCGCAGTAGACTTCTCTCCTTAATTAATCCTCCTAGAGGTTTCGACGAGATATCTCGTCCATCAAGGTTTGGCAAATCGTGCTTATGACGAGATACCTCGTCATCAAGATTCTTTTTTATATGACGAGATCAGAATCTGGTCGTTCTTTTTAATTCTGATAAACAACGATAGTTTGATAAACGAGATAACTTTTTCATCAAAATCTGGTCAGTTTTACCTGTGACGAGATACCTCATCGAGATAGCCACCAGGGGTTTAAAGGTTTTTCTTCGAGCTAAATCCACATTGAACTAAACAAAATGACAGAAATCCGATCAAATGTTTAAGTCGGAAGTGCGCGTAAGTGCATACAAGCTAACATTCTCTTGTTATGACTTATCCTTTTTACTTTATAACAAGATATCGTCAACTCACAAGTGAAACATGGACCACGGTAGCCCAGTTGAAAGAGCAACGGATTAACAACCGGAGAGTTGTTAGTTCAAAACTCGGTCCAGCCAAAGACCTGCCATGGCACCAAATGTCCTCACGTTGACGTGGTGTGAAAGTTTGGAGAGTGAGGTGCCAGCTCAGGTGTTGTTCTCGTCATCCGACCGTGGTTCAAAATTACGAGACGTTGTCCTTGAAACTTTCTCTTCGGGATTGATACCGTCCCCAATAGCCCGTTGTATTGCTTCTGTGTGACGTTAATTAACTACCAGCTTACCACAAGTGAAACACTTGAGGTCGAAAAACATAGTTCGGAGAAAAAGGGGAAATTCTGCTCACTAAGGCTGAACGCAATGAGTTTTTGCATCTTACTGTCCACTTTTGTTGCTCAATACCCCTATTTGCCCTTGAAACAGCATTGCTCCCAAGGTCTCTACAGCGTTCACAGGAGCGACAGATCCCTTTTTTAAAAACAATGTTCTACACGGATAAAGCCGTATTCGTTAGATCGTTGATCTCAAATATAGAACGATATAAATAGTGTAACATTTAATCACTGGCGTAGAGTCTAGAGAATACGCTCAGAATCCTTCATTTTGATCAAAATAAATATATTTGGAGACAAAAATATTAAAAATCTACGAAAACAGGAAGCAAAATCGACGATTTTAGCGCATATCTGAATGGAGCGTCATTTCATATGTTCACGTCCTTAATTTTCACCGCAAAGATCCAACCAGTGACTGTTAACAGCAATGAGAACCTAATTTTTTAAATTATTAAATAAAATTCACAATAATGTCATGATTTTCAGATGATATAATGTTTTGTAAAAACGATAATTATACTTTTAAGGAACGTACGAAATATGGATAATTGTTTACTGGGATAGATAATTTTTCAACAATGTGGCCATGAAATAATGCATTGAATAGTTTGTTCTAAGGATGGTTACTATTTCAGAAATAGCTTACACAAGGGTAAATGATATTAAAAGACCGTAAAAAGAAAAGCCCTTTCTGCAATAACCCTTTTTACATACAACATCACCCTATCATATAAGTTATAAGGGCAATCAAATCTCTTGCCGCAATGAGATGGAAATATTCCACTGGTGAAGACAAAATACAGAAAATAACTCGAAAATCCTCATGGAGTATTTATCTAGTATATTCTTTATCCTGTTCTTTTTTACCATAACTGTGAGTTCATAATAGAAGTTTCATTTCTAAACTAAATCTTCTGACCAAATGGCCGTTGGATGAGCTATGCAAGAGTTTTAAGTTAACCCACTCTTAAATAAGTAAATTTCACTACATTCATAACATCCCTCGCTAGTTTCAGGAAAATACAACGAGAAAACTTATTAAAGCAGTTTTTTTTATTTGAAAAACAATAACCTCCAACATTCGGAGAGCGATCCTTAGACTTCCTCTGCTTTAATTAAAAAAAGTTAATTGTGGAAACACAAAACTTAATTTAAAAATTTTTAATACCTCAGGTGGGGGAGTATGCAAACAATCTTAATTAAATTCAGTTAATCGAAAGATATTTTTAACATTGTCTACTCAGTTGTTTATGTTTATTAAATGTGACGGAGGAAGAAACGAAATATGCAATTTTACTCGACGTTTACAAGTGCTATATAAAATGGAGTCAAGCAAATAATGCTTTAATTTGTTAAATGCAGTTCACATGCTTCTCATTCGTCTTATGTTGAGGAAGAACTACATGAAGGAAATATATTAAATTGCATATATAATTAAACTATTAAACAAGGACTCCTACCCCTTAGCCTATGTAAAAAAAATATATTCAGCGCAAAACTAAATTATATATATACTTAATTTTACTCAGTTTTCGCATACATGTAGCATACGTGTCAAATAAATATTTGTTGTAAAATCCATTTGCTAGGACTTCGAAAATTGCTTTAAATCTTACTTTCTTTTAATGAGATTAGCGTGCTTACCTTACAAAACACGCTCTGAAAAAATGCTTGCATTTACAGATCGAGGCGGAACAGTGCAGTTGAAATAAAAAGCTCCTCTTTCTCATTATGATTATACAATCACAAAGAAACAACTGTGTTTGGGAAAATCAAAACTTCCACCTAAATTACCCCTGTTACAAGAGTAATTCAACGTGTTCGCTAAATTTACTTAAAGACATTATGCTTCACAGACAAGAAGATTGATAATTCTTGTCTCTTATTCCGTTTCAAGTGATCTTCAGCCAAGAAACACGCGCACCCAGCACCAAGCAATCAATGGAGCAGCATAAAATTTGTTTAGTCTGCAGTTGAGTCACGCATGTAAATTTCCCGGAATTTTTTCCCGTGTAATTGATTAGGAGCTCACAGAATTCAATTTGCGGTGTGGTGCATTATTTTCGAGGAACCAAAATATTGAAATCTAAATTAAAATTATCAGACACAGTCATATATGTGAGAAATAAGTCTTTCTGGATGTAATCAATTTCTTCGTTGTTTATTTATTCACAGAAAAACCCGTCTAGAGAAAAAATAAAGACAAGCGCATTACACACGAAAAGGTACCATGGGACCAAACATGCAATCAATATTAATTCAAGAAATTAAGTTTTAGTTTTTAAGCCCAAAACCACAAAAATAAGAGAAAGCTAATGCACAATACACTGAAAAGGTACCAAAAAGTAAAAGTCGCAATCAATAATTGAAGAAACGAAGTTTTAGTTTTAAAAAGTCGAAAAGAAAGAAAAAGACAAAGAATCGAAAAGAAAAAGTAAGAAAGACAAAGCACAATACACAGATTTGATACCAATTCATAAAATTTATAATCAATATTAAATTTAAGAAATAAAATTTTAACTTTTAAACTATCATAGAGAAAATGTCCAGTCTTTATAGTAAGATATTTATGATCTCTATCAACTGAAAAACGTACTACTTTTAAATAACTCTCGAGATAAAATGTTTCCTTAGAAGTGAATTTCACATCGTCATCTGACCATGGTTCAAAATTATGAGGTGTCGTCCTCGTATCTTTCCCCTCGGGATTGATCTCGAACTGTCGTCAATAGCCCATTGTGTTGTTCCGGTACGACGTTACTTAAATACCTACCTATCTTAAGAAAAAAAAGTTCACAAATGTTTTTATTACGTCATTGAACATGAACACGTTGTTTGTGGAACTGCTCAATTCAAATTTTATGGTTATTTTTAATATAGAGAGATAATTTTCCCATCGAAGCTTATGTATACTTAACATTGAACACCTCAACTGCACTCAATATGGAACATGTTTCATATACGGAACATGTTTCATATGCGGAACATGTTTCATATAAGGATCCATATATTCCATGAACATGGAACATATTTCCATATTGCGTGCATTTTTCATTTTATGAAATGTATTTGGAAAGAAAAATAGGATTTTATGGGTGACACATTTATGGGAAATGATAGTTTTTAAGTAATTAAAAATTAACTAATGAATATTTTGCGAAAAATTTGAATTGTTAAACCTGTCCAGTAGTTTCTTATAGGAATCCAGACTCCACCCATGTATTATTTTTATATAATATAGATTCTATTGTGCATTATTAAATCATAATATATTATGCAATTTAGTGTTTCACAGCTATTATGTTTGCACATATGAGAGCTTAAGCTGTACGTGAAATAAGGAAATCATGAGATTTAATGTGATAGACGTGGTGCTGCCTAAGATTGAACTGGAAATTGAACAACTTACATCAGTAAATTTTATACGATTAGTAGAAAACTTACATCTCCTGAGATTTTAGAGTGCCTCGTTAGCCCGGTTGGAAGAGTTACGGATGAACAAACGGAGGGTTACGAGTTCGAACCAAAGACAGTCGTTCATAAAAGTGGCTGGTGCACGTTTTAATTTGTCGTAGCCTTAAATGTCCTCACGTTAGGGTGGTGTGGAAGTTTGGAGAGTAGGGTTCCAGGTCAGGTGTGACCTCGTACTCTGACCATGGTGTTGTCCTGGGACCTTTCTCTTAGGGTTTGATACCGGGTCGTCAACAATAGCCCGTTGTGTTGCTCCAGTGTTACGTTTATTAAGATACATACCTAATATTTTAGAATCAATGTTGGTTGAATATAGGTAGGTAGGTAGATATTTAATTAACGTCACTTTGGGGCAACACAATGGGCTATTGACAACGTCCTGGGGTCAAATCCGAAGTGAAAGATCGAGGACAACATGTAATTTTGAACCACGGCCAGATGCCGAGGGTAGAACATATGATCAATATGGTTAAGATGTTTTTGGTTTGAAGAGGATCGTTGGTTGGTTTTGGGGATTTTATGGCGAAAGTGCCATATATGGCCATACTGCGCAAGAGACATGAAACAAATATCAAGTAACAACATACACGCACAATAAAATTTTTATTAACACAAAAGATAGAAATACACCCCGCAGGAAAGAATCAACCAGTTTTCTGAAAACTAAACTAAGATATGTATGCCTTTGATTTTCTACATTTTATTATTCCTACCATCTTTGTTATCGTACGCAATGCTGGTATTTTTATTTCACTACTTATTTTGAGTATTTTGAAAGTTTTTACTGGTTTATATGTCTTGAGGTTTGTGCTGCTTGTTCATCTTTGAACCTTGCACCATGGAACCCAAATAATCAAACCGTATCATCCATTGTTTTTGTCGTTTGCCAACATTGTTTTAAATTTAATTAGTTTGACTACTTTTTTATTAGTATTTTTGTTGTGCTATTGAACTCAGTGAACAACATTTTTCAGTTATTTTATTCTAAATCAATTCATTTAATTTTATCTCCTAATTTCTACTGTCTGAATTTCTTCCTAATCCTAATTTCTTTTTAATTTTTTTCGTCATGGAACTCAAGTAATCAAACCAAATCATTCATTGTTTTGTCGTTGGACCACACGATTTAAATCTAATTACTAGTTTGAGTGTTTGAATTGTATTTTGAACTTTTTTTACTGCGATGTTGATTTAATCAACATGCTTTTTCTGTCATTTTTCCCTCAATTAGTTTATATAATCTTATCTTTAATTCTTGTAATTTCTATCTTAATATATCTTCATAAACCCAATTTCTTCCCAATCTTCATCATGGAAATAATTCATTGTTTTTGTCGTTGGCCAACATGGTTTTATTTAGTAATGAATGTAATTATTGACTACTTCATTTGTATTTGAATTATTTTTATTGTGATGTTTTTAAATTCCTACATAGTTTTGAATGTAGTTAGACTATTTAATTTGTATTTATTGTGATGTTGAATTAAAAAAACACGGTGTTTCAGTCATTTTAACTTCATCCAGCTTATATATTATCTCCTCAATTTCTTCCTAATCTAATTCCTTCTTCTCTATCTTCTCAATTTCTTACTAATCTAATTCCTTTTTCTCTATCTTCACAATTTCTTCTTAATCCTATACCCCTTTTCCTTATCTTCATAATCGTAATCCCCTTTTCCCTATTTTCCTAATCCTAATTCCTTCTTCTCAATCTTTTCTTCCATTTTCTCTTATTTAATCTTGCGTTCGGTCTTTTTGCGGACCTCATCCTATGAAACCCAAACTGCCAAAAAAAAAACATTCTGGTACTGCATCCAGAGTTAACAACGTCCAAACGCCAACTTTTAAACAAACATAAAATCTACACCACCCGTAAGTGTTTCACGCAAATGAGCAACTCCGACGGTTTCATGCAAGAGCTAAGCGAGCCTCGCAAAAAAAAAAAAAAAGGCATAAAATCACCCACAACACAGACTGCACATAAAACTGCGTCGAACACACAAGGCGCACGCTAAATTCCTAAATTCACAACCCATGAGTACCAAAAGCTAGAGGCAATGATAAAAGTCACCCCTATAATAAAGTCTTTCAATAGTCCCAAACGTTTACGTACCCATCCAATAACGTATAATATAGAGAAGATTGAAAAGGACTACAAATAAAAACGAGCCGGGGGCTTTATGAAAAGGACAAGGGAAATGGGGGAATTAACACTGAAGATACCAGGCTTTAAAATATTCCATTATGTTAGATATATGAGTGGGGGAGTAGGGTCAGGGCAAGGGAAACCCCCAAGCGGGAGAATAGCTCGGAGGGCCTTTGATTTCCTGGTGCAACAAGGATGGGGCTCAAGTATAGAGTAGATCTACAGCTTTTGTCGATCGTCAAATAAAAAGGTATTCGAGCATGACGTTTATATAAAATAGATCAGGGATGTCAATTACCAGATCCGCGAAGATGCATCATTATACCTTTTCGTTCTTAGTTCGCTTTCGTGGTTTTTTCATTAGTTCTGAGTTTTGATGCTGTCTATCGTAGACTTCTGGAAATGCGCGATTGTCTGCTCTAACAAAATGGACCAGTATTGAGGGAGTCAATGAGCCCACTTGGGATACGGTGGTCATTGTTTCCTTCGGCGCTGATCGTCGGTTTGCTGCCGACCGTCTGTCTGTCATCTTTCAGACACGTGCGTGTATCGACTTCAAAGATAATAACCGCCAACCCTGGTATGCTGTTTTTTGCAACCCAACCTAAGTCGCATAAAAGCTACGGAGAAATTATGAAAGTTGAACGCGGATAAATGAACTAAGAACTACTGTACTGAATCATCTTCCACCATATTGATGTTTACCACTCTTTTACAGATGATCAAAATATTTAATATTTTCATGCTTTTTCAACGTTGATATTAGCAAATTCGTACACAATTGCAGTCTTTTTACCACGGAGAAAATAAGAAGATTAAACAAAAAGACACGTAATAAGTAGGGATGCGACATCGATAGCAAAACATCTATGTTTTGAAACATCGATGTTCAAAATTAAAACATCGATGTTGATCGACCTAAAAACATTGATGTTTTTAAAATTATGTGTATTTAAACTTTTTCCCCCATTTCTTAAAACTGGTTTACCAACTATTTATTCTACATCGACAGCAAAACATCGATGTTGATAATACATCGCCCCCAAACCATCAGTGTTTTTAAAATTCAGTGTATTTAAACTTATTTCCCCATTTCTTAAAACTGGTTTACCAACTATTGATGCGACATCGACAGCAAAACATCGATGTTGAAAATTAAAACATCGATGTTGATAATACATCGCCCCCAAACCATCGACGTTTTTAAAATTAAGTGTATTTAAACTTGTTTCCCCATTTCTTAAAACTGGTTTAGCAACTAGTGATGCGACATCGGCTCCAATAGATCGATGTTTTTTTCTAAAACATCAATGTTTAGAAAACATCGACATCGATGTCACATCCCTACTTTTCAGACCCTTCATCCTTGGTCACTTTGGTCTAAAAGTATGTTCAATTTGCTGATTATGAAAATTATGCTACTTGGTTATTTTTAAAATTTTTATAACGGTACTTTTTCATTTAAAAATAAAACATCGACAACGTAAAAACATCGATGTTACCAAAACATCGACCCCAATACATCGATGTTTTTTAAAAAACATCGATGTTTTGAAAACATTGACATCGATGTCGCATCCCTAGTAATAAGGACTACTGTACTAAACCATCTACCTCCCATATTGACCACGTTAACCAATTTACCACGTTAATGCCAATTGATCAAAATATTTATATTTTCATACTATGCTTTCTTATTAGTTTGTTTTAAATAATTTGGCTACGTTTTGTAATTTTTTTCTCGATATTAAATTAAATTCATACGCAATTGCAGTCTTTTTATGATTAATCAAATTTTATTTAGTCTTGCGTTTGACGAAGCATGTTCTTTTTTTAGGATCTTGTGCAATTAAAATTAAAACAACCAAATTATCCACTGCGCGAGATCTCCAGATATAAAAGCCCGAATACATAAATTGATACATTCATAAATAATTTTTATTTTTGAATACGTTCGCATTTTTTTTCTTGGTTTTCTATTATCATCAACCCTTCCCCACATTGTCCATCAAGATCTGGTCTGCATTTTTTTAATGACGATGTACCTTGTCGAGGCAACCATCAGTAGGGTAGATAGGTAATTAACGTCGCACTGGAGCAACACAATGGGCCATTAGTGACGGTCTGGGATCAAAATTCAAGGGAAAGTTCCGAGGACAACGCCACGTAATTTTAAACCCCGGTCAGATGACGAGGCAACACCTGAGCTGGCACTCCACTCTCCAAACTTCCACACCACGCCAACGTGACCAGCCCCCTTTGTATACGACGGTCTTTGGTTGGATTCAAACTCGTAGCTCTCCGGTAAATCCGTTACTCTCCAACCGGGCTACCGTGGCCCGACCACCAGGAGGCAGTGGCGGATCAAGTCAAGTGGGGGCCCCAAGCGGTAAAATTTTCGGGGGCCTCAAACTCAAGTTAGAAAAAATTTCAAGATCACTCTCATTAAGTTATCAGCATAAAGAAAAGAAAGAATTCCATAGCATAACACAATAAATAAATTTATTAAAAAAAAAAAAAACATATTTTTTGCATGAATTTCTGTCTTGCTTTATTTTTTCGAATTCGTCAATTATTTTGGCATTATAAATTCGGTTTTAAATTTTTTGCTTTATATACAGAATGGCCAGATTAATTAATCTTTCTTTTCCCATAGTACTCTTTTATTAATTTTTTACACGCTTTGAAACAAAAAACGATCGCTCTCTTGACACATCAGATAAGGGAATTGTTAAAAAAATTTATATAATGTTTCAACATTTGCAAATGTGCAAAACATTTCTTTGAAGGCTTGATAGATGTCTGGTGTGGTTTTTATGATGTCCTCGTCCCCCCCCCCTTTAGAAATATTCAAAAATTGTCAAATTCATCTTCAAAAGTACAAGCATCAATGTCATTTTTGTAAATTATATATTTTTATAATTTTTTATCGAATTTCCAGTTAAAGCCTCTTTTCTATGGGTGAAACCAAGTTTTATAGCTAATACAGCATCTGCTCTTGCTGATCCTCTTGTATTAGAAACTCTTTTCACTGCACTTAAAGAAGCATATTGTAAAGACGCTGTCACATCTTTCCCCGAAAACTAATGAAAACACATTTTAAGACCTCGGGACCCCTTCGTATTCCGGGCCCTACGAGCCGCTTAATCCGGGTTAAAAAAGCTTCCGCAAAAAGGAAACGCGTTCCGCCGCAGAAACACTATCGCCACCTACATTTAGCTCGACAGAAAATGCCTGTTATAAGTAAAAGCATAAGAAGGAAACCCGCTATCGTAGATCGCTGAAACCTTCAGTTAAAAGTGAAAATGCAATCTCTAAGAACCAGATTCACTAGCGATTCTCGGCTTCACTTGCCGTGAAAGTAGAAATAAAGATGTCTTTTTAGATTGAAGGAACTGATTAGATACTCCTACGGAGTTGCGTTCCTCGTAGGTAGTAAACAGGAGGTGAAACGTCAATCCGTTTTTGAGTTCCAAATCTCATTCGGGTCTTGTGTCTACTGTAACGGACAGGGCCACCCGGAAATCGGGAAATTTCAGAAGAGGCCTCTACAGCCTGGTGCTTCTAGAAGGTCAGTTTCCCCAAAAAATATTGTTTTGGACAATAGATCAAAAACTTTTTCAGTGAAAACAAAAACGTAAACTGGAATGAGTAGATAATACTCCGAATCATTCAGTTAATCGATTTTCAGCCAGCCCTCCGCATGAATGGCCGTGCATTACGAATGGCAGTTAGGTAGTTAAATATCGTCGCACTGAGGCAACACAACGGGCTATTGTCTAGTGTATCTTGGAAGTAATGCATCTCAAATATTGTTTTGGACAATAGATCAAAAAAATTTTTCAGTGAAAAAAAACTCCGTAAACTGGAATGAGTAGATAATACTCCGAATCATTCAGTTAGTCGATTTTCAGCCAGACCTCTGCATGAATGGCCGTGCATTACGAATGGCAATTAGGTAGTTAAATATCGTCGCACTGAGTCAACACAACGGGCTATTGTCTAGTGTATCTTGGCAGTAATGCATCTCGCAGATTGAAGCAGCCACCGCAAATACCTGATCTATACGACTAGGATACGGGGTCAAACCCGAACGGAAAGATCTCAGGACAATACCACGTAACTTTGAACCACGGGTAGATGGCATGGCCGATGCCTGAGTTGTGGCACCCCACTTCCACACCACCTCCACGTGATGGCATTTGAGACCACAACAGATTTAACGTGCCCAACATTATGGATGGTGAAAGGGTTCAGGGTATCTAACTATGTTGTGAAAAGTCGATTTTTGACTAAAATAATTTCTTTTATATGAATTCATTGTATTTGATGATCGGGTTGTGCCGTGGACCAGGTTAGGGTCTTCCCGATTGCCTCTAGTGCAGCCTCACACCCTTTGGATTGACTGGATGATGAGGGTCTTAAAAAATAATGCCCTTTCAATTGTTAAAAGAGATGTGTATATAATCTGGTATTTTTATTTGCCTCACACACCTCAATTATTTTACTGTTATTTTAATCTTGCAGTTCATTCAACTTTCTTATCGCTTTATTTTTCCATCGAGCCCGTCAATAGTTTTATGAGTGGATCGCTTATTTTCCTTCTTAAAGTACGTTGAAAAGTCCATTTTTAACCAAAATTTCATATTTCATTTTATTTAATACTCTTAATATTTAGACTTTTTCTAGACAAAATGTTTATATTTTGTCAGCACGATGGCTAAAAGCGGAGAAATAGCAATTTGAATCAATCTTTGTAGCTTTTTATAAAATTCGATTTCAAATGGAATTTTCTGATTGTGAATTTAAGCAAAACTTTTGAACGAGAAACGCGATAACTAAAAATGTCTGTATTTTTGAATGAAATTTTATACAATGATTTTCATATTTGTTTTCTAGGGCCTTAGCTAGAATATAAAAGTTATCGTCAAAGGCAAATTTTTAAAAAAGATTTTAGTGCTGTGGCTTTAAGAAAGATTTCAAAATTGCATGTTTCCTTCTACATTATTCCTAATATCGTGAATGGACAGGAATATTACATATCTGCAAACAATGGCTTACATATTTAACAGACTTTATTTTAGAATTTTAGGCAAATGTACTCAGTTTTTTCAGTTGTGATGTTTTTCGTTAACGTCCTTATTTTACATAAATTCCTCAATTTTTGCTAAAATTTTAATAAATTGTATTTATTTTCAGCTTTTATAAGTTGTCTTATCTAAAAAAGAAAAAAATAGTATGATTTGAAAATTTAAATAAAAGGACGGAAATTAGATACATTAAATATTGCGATTTATTTCATTTCAACTTAGCTTATCTTTAAAAACCTTTTACAAATGTCTATACAAATAATTCTAACCAATACCCGCATGAATAACTTCGAGGAGTTTTTCAGAAAGTATCAACCACTAGGTTTAGGACTTATCCCATGGTGCAAGATAAATTCTACATCAAGACTTGGTTGTGCAAAAGAAGTTTTTCAGCAATACTGTCATCAAAAAATAGTTTCAAAAATTTTTGCGAAAGTCAAAGCCCCTTTGGTGCCAAAAAATAGATAATTACTAATATAATTTTGGTAAATCAATCAAAATTTTCCTTTTTCTCTAGCGGGCCACAATACCCCGGTTGGAAGAGTAACGGATTAGCACCGGAGGGTTTGAAGTTCGAATCCAACCAAAGACCGCTGTGTGCGAAGGGACAATCGGCCTATTTGAGCCACGTTAAATCTGCCGTGGCCTCTAATGTCCTCACGTTAGCGTAGTGTGACAGCTTGGAAAGTGTGGTGCCAGCTGAGGTGTGGTCTTGTCATCTGACCGTGATTCAAAATTACGTGATGTTGTCCTTGAATCTTTCACTTTGGGTTTGATCCCAGACCGTTGCCAATAGCCCGTCGTGTAGTTCCAGAGTGCGACTTTAATTAAAATACTTACCTACCTTTTTTTAACAAATCAGCAAAAAATATATTTTTCGGAATGCTGCAAAATTTTAGTAATCAGTTAATATCTGTGCTATATGAGATGAAAAAGGATGAAAATCGCTGTTCGGTAGATATTTTAACTAACGTAGCACTGGAGAATCATCACGGGCTATTGGCGGGTTGGTGATGTTGAAAATCATTGATCTGATGTACAACTATTACTAAACAAGGATCTTGGTCTTCTAATATTCAATATAAAAATGATGAGTATTGATTAATATTAATTGCATATTAATTACTTAAAACGGTTCGTCATCTGTCGGTCATTCAAAATTTCGTGTTGTTTTCGGATCTTTCCCTTGGAGGACTGATCCCGGACCTTCACCAAGAGCCCATTGTGTTGCTCCAGTGCGACATTAAAAATACCTACCTATACCTTAAAATGGGTGGATCAAAGCAATTAGTTTAAATGTTTTGTGGTTTTTTCTTCCTTAAAATATCCAAATTTACTATCGTACTCGTGTGGCTTTCTTATTCTGCGATAATTATTGTGCGATTGCGACCAGTATAGTATAAGTGTTCATCTAATAAAGAGTGAAAAATCGTTGTCACAAGAAAACTAAAATTATACCACCTACTTGAGTTCATGTTGTCCGATTCTAATATGAAGTGCGACGACCAACCGGTATAGTAGTTAAGGTGTTGACCTCTGGATCGGAAGGTTCCTGGTTCGAATCCGGGTCCGGACATGGATGTTTGTAAGTGTGTGGTGTAGAGGGGGCTGGCGCACCTTAAATCTGTCGTGGCCGAAAGTCCTCACGTTGATTTGGTGTGGAAGTTTGGAGAATGGGGTGCCAGCTGAGGTGTTGCTTCATCATCTGACCGTGGTTCAAAATTACGAGGTGTTGTCCGCGGATCTTTCCCTATAGGGACTGATCCCGGATCGTCGTCAATAGCCCGTTGTGTTGCTCTAGTACGACGTTAACTAAAATTACCATTACCATTACCACAAATGCTGCACGAAAAGTTTGATTTCAATATTATCGCGAATAAAAAGTATTTATTATGGTATTCATTTAGGTAATGGTAATGGTAATTTTAGTTAACGTCGTACTAGAGCAACACAACGGGCTATTGACGACGGTCCGGGATCAGTCCCTTGAGGGAAAGAACCGAGGACAACACCTCGTAATTTTGAACCACGGTCAGATGACGAAGCAACACCTGAGCTGGTATTCATTTAGGTTGGGCGAGGAACTAGATGAATTGGGGTGTTAACAGCTCTTAGTTGTGTGTTTGGAATTTGAATCACAGGCAATAGATTCAGAACATTGATATGCAGTATACAAGTAATTATTCACGGTGGTCGTGACGTTGAAATTTGGAGAGTGAGGTTGGTACAGCTCAGATGTGACATCGTCATCTGACCATGGATCAAAATTACTTGGTGTTGTCCGGAACTTTTCCCTCGGGGGTTGATCCTGGACCGTCGCCAATATCCCGTCGTGTTGCTCCAGTGCGACGTTAAGATACCTACTACGCCTATATTAAATAAGTTTGGTATTTTGCTTTTTAAATTAACGTCACACTGGAGCAACACAACGGGTTATTGGCAACGTGGCTAACCAGAAGTAAAATATTCGTTTTCCGTCCGGTTTGTACGCGCGCGCACTGAAAATCTCACATTCACACACACACACACAGATTTCTTATAATTTTTAATACTCTTCCTCCACGTAAAATGAAAACAAAACAAAAAACCAACTGCCGGTAAAAACCTTAAGACTAATGCATAATGCAAATTAAATCAACCACCTCAAATATCTTATCTATACGACTAGGATAACAGGACTGCTGCAGGCAAACGTTTTTTATTCCCCACGATAGATAAGATTTAGGGCCTAACCTCGGTGTCCTGATATTTTTACTGTTGGAATCCGTTCCCTGAGACATGAGAGATTGTTTTTCAAATATACACATAAAATGATTAATCAAATATACACATAAAATTATTAATCAAATAAACACATAAGATGATTAATCAAATAAACACATAAAATGATTAATCAAATATGAAGGATGAATCGTCCTCATAGGTCTTTTGACTAGTCGTGTGTCATGTCCTTGGAGTCCGAATAAAATGGGGTCCTCTATTTTTATGTTTGGGGTACATATATACCCCAACCCTCATATTTATATATGGGTGTTATCGTGGCTCAATGGGTTTGTCCACTCCACGCGACCTGTGAGTTCTGAACTGTACAGGTTCGATTATTGGTGTTTGGCACAGCTTGGCCAAATATGGTACTTGTGCCATAAAACTGAACCCAACCAACCGCCTATCAGTGCATAGTTTGATCTGTATGTGATTCACCGAACTTCAACTCTGAATTAACTCCGATCAAACTCAATTCAGAATAGATTGTTTTATGGTTTTATCTGGGAGGATTCGAAGCTCAAAGCCCCTCCCCCTAAAAGCAGCAACTTACTTGCCCCCTATAATCCCCCTAGCTGGCGCCATTGCAATTGACCCAATTCAACGCCGTGTTTCTCCAACTTGTGCAAGTGAAATTGACTTCACCATCAAGTCTCTCGAAGTCCTTTACTGCGGTTACTTTTATTAGCACCGTGGTTAATGTGTTGCTGCCAATCACCCAATCGGAACTTTTACTACCTGAACTTGGAAGAAAGTAATGAGCACAATTTGCGCAAGTAGCCGTCTCGTCTGAACTTGCGCGGACTGCTCCGGGAGACGAGCACAGACCAGCCATTGTTTATCCAGTTATAAATCTGTGCGTTTGTTGACGGGAACTGAGGTCATTGGAGAACGAACGGGATGATCTCATTGGAGCAGAAGTGGCCAGGCCGGTTTTTGTTCTCGCGGGGGCACCGCCCCTGGAGAACAAAGGAGATCGATTAAAAGCGCGATTAATTACGAAGCCTCGAGTAATCATCGCGTTTCCTTTTTTGATTTGAATTTGGTTTTCTGACGAAGCGTTAATGTGGAAGAGATTTGGGCGAACTCCCGGCGAAGAAGCGTTTTATAATTAGAATTCGCGGACCCTGGAGTCCGTAATGAAATCGATAAGAAAATTAGATGGAGGCCGAGTGTGTGCAAAAAAGGGGAAGTGAGAAGGACACGCAAACAATAGCCGCGCGAAAAAAGGAGGGAAAGAAAATGGAAACGGAGTCGTGAAAAAACCGAGCGCGCCTTCTAATGAAATGACGAGCAAAAACGCCGGAGAAGCCGAAATAATTAGATAGACGCAAAAAACAACAAAAAAAAAGGCCGCGTAATTAAAAATGCGGGCCGGTTGACGAAATCGCTCGCGGATCGAACTGCTGCAATTTCACACGGTATTAATTTTTGGGGCGCGCTTCAAAAACTCCCGGCTCATTAATTCAGCCCCCCCGGCCGGGGGCCCAATTAAGCCCCGGTTTTTGGCAAGATTAATATGTAAAGAAGGCAGGAGCGCTTATTTCCCTGGATTCCGATCCGGTCGAGTCATCCATAATGGTCTCGTCGAAAGGTGGTCCGGGCTGAAAGTCATTTCGCCGCCCGACAATGATTTGATCGTGTTGGTGCAGCGTATACCTCCAAATTCCGGGCGTTCCTTTCCTGTAATTACGACTTCCCCTGCCAGCGATCGATGTGTATTGTTCCCTGCTCCAATTGACAGCTGTAATTTCGGAATCAATAAACCCTCGCACCGCGATCCTTCTTATCTTTTAATTACCCCATTGACCACTCCTCATAAACAGCCCAGTGACCGGCTCTTGTTTACCACAATTAAAGATCCGAATTAATGCGGCCCAAAGCCAATGTTCGTTTTTGTCACTCCTTCTCTCCTAACCAACCTGTTAAAATAAATAAATTCTGAAATCTCTCCTAATTGTTTTAGGTCCTAAAATTTAGATTTCAGAACGTGAAAGAATCGATAGGTAGGTAAGTAGTTAATTAACGCCGCACTGGAGCGACCCGACTACTAGGCTATTGGCGATGATTCGAGTTCTATCCCTTCGGGATTGAGGTGTTAGCCTCTAGATCGGAAGGTTCCTGGTTCGAATCCAGGTCCGGGCATGGATGTTTGTAAACGTATGGTGTAGTGGCGGCTGGTGCACCTTAAATCTGTCGTGGCCGAAAGTCCTCACGTTGGGTTGGCGTGGAAGTTTGGAGAGTGGGGTACCAGCTCAGGTGTTGCTTCGTCATCTGACCGTGGTTCAAAATTACGAAGTGCTGTCCTCGGATCTTTCCCTTAAGGGACTGATCCCGGACCTTCGTCAATAGCCCGTTGTGTTGCTCTAGTACGACGTTAACTAAAATTACCAAATTACCTTACCCTTCGGGATTGATCCAAGGAAAACGCCTGATAATTTTGAATCCTGGTCAGATGACCGTGAAAGAATCGGAGAAAATATTGGAATGTTTTATATTTTCTTAAAAGGTTTCTGTATTTTGACTGACATTGGCGTGGTATGGACCAGCTAAGGTATGGCTTCGCCATTTGACCTTGATTCAAAATTATGTGGAGTGGTTCACTGATCTTTTCCTTCGGGTTTGATCCCGGACCGTAGCCAATAGCCCGCTGTGTTGCTCCAGTGCGACTCTACTTAAAATACCTATTCTATGTTTTATGGCTCATCGTGAAATCTCCAATAGATTTTAAGTGTATATGTGAACTGTCAATTTCGACCACACGATGTTTCCTTCACTAACCATTGCAGGCTTATAGAGTACTCCTACGTAACGTCATCTGACCGTGGTTCAAAATTAGATGGTGTTGTACTAGGATCTTTCTCTTCGGAAGTTGATTTTGGACTGTCGCCAATAGCCCATCGTGCTGCTCCTGTGCGACTTTAATTAAAATACCTACCTCTATTTTAACTTGTCGAATGTTGCGCGGTTTTCTCTGAAACCTAGTCGTGACCATTTACTTTGGGTAATTGGTAATGTTTAGTTAACGTTGTACTAGAGCAACACAACGGGCTATTGACGACGGTCCGGGTTCCATCCCTTAAGGGAAAGATCCGAGGACAACACCTCGTAATTTTGAAACACGATCAGATGACGACATTTACTTTGGGAACCACTGTCGTAATGACTATAGTTCTGCAGCGGTAACGCAACTCAACTACCGACTGAGGATCTTTCAATCGGCCTATTGACCACTCCTCATAAACAGCCCAGTGACCGCCTCTTGTTTACCGCAATTAAAGATCCCGATTAAAGCGTGCCGCTCGCTAATGTCCGTTTTTGTCATTGTTTCCCTCTACTCCTAACCAACTTGTTTTCCAGCGGAAGAGCCTGCACGCGAGGTGCATCCCTTTATTAACCGGTTATTTGTTTCATTTGGGACCCGTTCGCTTTTTAAAAGATATACATTATTGATTCTGCTTTTAATTTCTTTCCCCGTCCGCTTAATGCGGGAAAAACAATTAGCCCCATCTTTTCCCGCTTCCCCATGCGTTCTTTTACACTCCTCGCAATTAAATAGCCATAAGCGGGAAGACAATTTTTTGAATCCGAAATGAAGGGCCCTTTTTTATTTTTTTCATCGCGCTGGTGTTTTTTGGGGGGAAGCGGATTCTTCACGCTCCGAGGAGGATTCCCATCGCCTTTGATTTTTGAGTGATTTTAGCGCGCGGAATTAGAACTTCTCTGGCGGCGAGGGTCGTGATTAATTACGGGAGAGAAGCAAATGCCTATTTTTAATCTAGGCATTTACTTAAAGCGGCATTTCTTGGGCCCCACACGCAAACAGTCACACATTTGCGGCGCAACATTTAGCGGCTAATTTAAAACTTATCGAAGTTTTGAGAAAACCTAATTAAAGAAAAAGGAGATGGGAGAAGAGCACACGTTTTTTCAGCCACTTCTCTTAGTTAAAAAGCTCATCAATTTTATAACTGAACTCGGGATGTAAAATATTTGTACAACTCCTTTCGCTCTACAGAGGTAATATAGGATTCTTCAATGGAGAATCAGGACGATTGTCTCATTACAGAATGGGGTCGGTGTAGATCAGGTCAGAAGGGAAATATAAGTAAACTGAGAATTGCTGTTGAGAGGATCTTCAAAAAGTGTGACTAAACAGTCATACATTTACGACGCAAAGTATTAATAGTACTTTTCTTTCATTTCTTGAGGTCTCCGTGAATACCAACATTAGCAGTATAAATGACCACTCTGGCTCAAAGACCCTTCAGTTACTGTTTGTTTCTCTATATAGGCTTATACGGCCACATTAGGTATTATATATATTCTGCCGCAAATTTATTCTACATATTCCAAGGTAGGTTGATAGTTAGTTAACGTCACACTGAAGCCACACAATGGGCTATTAGTGACGGCCCGGGATTGAACCAAAAGGGAGAGATTAGAGGACAACACCTCGTAATTTTGAACCACGGTCAGATGACGATCTACATATTCCAAATAAGTGCATTTAAGACCATCTAAGAATAAGAAGTCAAAATATTGTTACCGATAAGTGACGAGTGAACACTTTTTTGCTCCAGTAGCAGACATTTTATTTCGGGAGACCAAAATAAAAAATGAACATTTGACTTTTTGCATACAAAATGCAAAATGTTTTAGACAAAATGAAGATTTTAAGCTATTTTTGAAAGTTTTTCAGATTAATTTTGGTTACCAACTTCAAAAAATTATTGAAATAGAGCATAAAAAAGACACATCTAGTAACGCGAATAATAACAATGTGTTCCAAAAATTAAGTGTATTATACTAAACATCATTAAGCTACTCTTCAAACATTAGTTCTTGAAATTCATTCATTTATTATACATTGCTGTTGGAAAGAGTTGCTAAGACACTATACACGTGATAGGATAAAATAAATTATACTAAACTTCATTAAGCTACTTTTGAAACATTAGTTCTTGAAATTCACTCTTTTATTTTATATCACTGTTGGAAGGGGTTTGGTAAGGCACTAAATATGTAATAGGATGTTTAGAGAGAAAAACAAAGTATCTTTGGTAATACAGCGGTTCACAAACTTTGTAGTCCCCTAGGATCCATTGAAAATTAAAAAACATTCGTGGGGCCCCTTGAGTCTATAAAATTAATTATGTCATATGAGACCTTATGACCGCTGTGATCCTTAAATTTCGTCTTAATATTGGGAATTAAATATTTAGATCTATGCTAAATATGTTGATTATAAAACATTAAAACTTCACATTCAGGATTAGTGATGACAGTTTCAAGCTCTGAAACATAGAGAGAAACTGTTCAAAAGTTCGGAAATCATATAAACTATAAATATAATGCAAACACTGATTTATTAATTAAACTGTATTGAAAACAAAAAGCCCTCATAACGTGCAAAATTATAATATTAAAGCATCAAACGAATACCTTAATCTTAATGCGAACAATGAAGTTTTAGCAATTAGCTCAGTAATGGTTGTATTAACCCCCATCAGATTTCAATATTTACTTAGCCATTCTCACACACAACTTCAAGTCTATTTAAAGTCAATAAACACTGGAATCTCTCCTACTAATAGTTTCAGGTTCTAAAATTTAGATTTTAGAACGGGAATGAATAGGAGAAAATAATGGAATATTTTAGGTTTTTTTAAAAAGGTTTCTCTATTTTTTCTAGTGAAATTTTGCATGTTTCCCGCGGACCCCATGAAACATGGTCATATCCCCCCCCCCCATTTTGGGAATCACTGTCGTAATGAATATAGTTCTGTAGCGGTTATGCAACGCAACTCCAACTTAGGGTCAGAAATCGCGCTCGTGTTTCTAAATTAATTAAAATAATGCTGCTCTCTCTCGCACGAAAGATTTTTTCCCCTCCATTTAAGTTTTTTTATTCGCATTGTGATGTCTGCGTATTAGTACAATGTACTGACAAAAGTCCTTGGACACCTGGAGTAAAAACAGAACATAATTTTTTTTTGGGTGTGTGTGTGTCTAATTATACATTTAAATTTTCAGAGTCCAAATCTACAGGGGTACTTATAGATCTAACTACTAGTGAGTATAGACTCAAATTTAAGGAAGGAATGTTCAATAGAATTGTGCAAATGCATTACATCGAAATCTAAACACTGAAGCAACAATCACTTTATTATCCTTAAATATCCATATTTGGAATGTTAAAAATTACATCGTGAGTACAAGCTCAAGAGGACTGAATCATTTTGGCTTGTCAATAGTTTTATAAAAGGGCCCCAGAACATTCAGTCCCCTAAGACTTGTATGTTTAGGATAATAAAATTACTGCTAGTTCAGTGTTTAGATTTTGATATGAAATCATTGCACATTTCTATAGGACAATCCTTCTTAAACTTATTTCAGTCTATACTCAGAGTAAATAAAAGCTCTGTAGTTACCCACGTGGATGTGAACTCAGAAATTGAAAATTTAAATTTATAGTCAGACCTGAAATAAATGCTATGTTTTATTTCTAATACAGGTATACGGTGATTTTTGTCGGTACAGTGTATGCTGCAAGTATAAATGAATATGTCTGGTAAATTATCCTGAATAAAATCTCGTATCAAAAGGATTTGTAGGGACAATTTATCCCAACAGAAATAAATACACTGCACATTTATTTTAAGAAAAAAGTAATTGTTTTACTAGAAGAATATACAGAGGTATTTTAAGCGCTTATCTTTCATGTATAATCCACTTGTAACATACCATTTGTAAAATTTGTTTATTTGTAAACAGAAAGCACTTTCGTGGGGTGGATATTCGGCCCTCCACAGCCTCCTCTCTAACCACAGACGGTCATCTACAGAGGAGACAGGTGCACTTTAAATCTGTCGTGGTATCACATAACCTCACGTAGGCGTGGTATGGAAGTTTGGACAGTGAGATGCCAGCTCAGGTGTTACCTATTCATCTGACTGTTGTTCAAAATTGCGTGGTATTGTCCTTGATCTTTTCCTTCGGAATTAATCCCGGACCGTTACCAATAGTCCGGTGTGTTACTCCAGAGTGACATTAATTAACTACCTACCAACTTTGAGAACTTGAAACTATCTTAAGTGAGAATCTGTGGTGTCGAAGCATCATTGAAAGTCCAAAAGACCGCCATCCCCTAGTTAGATTTAAAATTCGGAAAAACCAGATCGTGAAAAATAAAAAAATAAAAATAAAAAAAACGATGAAATCAACAATTTTGAACAAATCTGAAGAAAAATCAACAATTTTGCTATGTAAATCTGAGTGGGGTGTCAGCTTCTATTTTAACTTTCCTGGTGGTTGTCTCGACGAGGTAACTCATCATTACCGAAACAATTAGCAGATTTCGATATCTAGTCATTAGAAGAAAACAGATGAGATCATGATCTAGTTATCATAAAAAAATAGGCAATATCTTGATAACAATATATCTTGTCATTAGCAAATATTGGTCAGAAAGTTGCATTTAAAAAAAAATGTTGTCGGTCGGTTCTTTTTAGAAAAAAAGCGATCCACACCGCACACTTCTCAATCTCGTTTCACTTGTTATTTACGTCGTCCCTATCTCCTCTCACGAATCTCACCCCCCCCCCCTCCGTCTGTTCAATCAAAAAAGTGTTCAAGGACATTACACCAAGCACACGCCACCGTGGTTGAGAGTTTAAACTAGGGACACTCTCTCTTCGGAACTCACAGAAAACCTTTCTGTTGCCCGAGACAGTCTTACTCGGAAAAGAATCAGGAATATGAGTCCGGGGTGCAAAAGGGGGAATGCTCATACTGTCCAGAGAAAGATGTGGGGGAGTTACCCGATGATACGGTCAAGGCTGCTGGCCCATCTGGCGTGTCGGACGATGTCACAATGGTCTACCATTATCTCCCCGTTTCCCTCCTCCATCGACGAGGAAGAGGGTGGATATTGGTGAAGCATCTGGGTCGAAGGCCCTCTATTTCCAGGTAGAGGTCTCCTGAGTTCCAAAACTTGAATGAGTTTGCAGAAGGGTTATGAGAAGAGATAATATGGGTCTTGGAATCGAACAGATGATGGGTGGAGCTTCAGTAGACATAACATTCCATTGACAGAGCACAGCATTGGTCGGATGATACCGATCACAGATTGCATAGTAAGACTGAAGAGAGAGGGAATTTAAAAACAGGTCGGAGATTACGAAATGATAAATTATTGGGAAAAACAGTAACAAGTCACCTAACAAGAGGGGTATGATCTAAATTGATTGCAATAAGGCAAGGCTGTTTAGGGATCGCTAAGTGCGATAGTGGGTTTTATTTTAAGGGAATCAACCAATGTCATCAGTTCATCAATAGGATTCGTGCGGTCGATAGGATATGCATTTCTGCATATCCTGGATCAATCCTCTCACATTGGGAATGATAGCAAAAAGCGACTGTATATCCCCAAATAATTCCATTATGTCTTTGAAATCAGAGGTGGAGGAATTAGGTAATTTGGCCTCAGCCGCATTGAGATCAATGGTCACGGACACGTCAAGCTAGGAACGTTGCAGCAACGTTGGAGAATTGCTCTTTAGTTGATCGGCATAGGAGATCCCACGCTTGGTCAGACTTCTGGCAAAGTTCCTGAGTCTAGGTAATTTAGGCCATCTACGGTAGTTCGCTGTGTGTAGACCATTACAGTTCGTACACACAGGTTTTTCTCCTTATTAGGGCATTCAGATTTATGGTCTCGACTGCAAACTACGCATCTGGGTAACAAATGCAATTGACACTCGAATGTTAAAAACTCTGACAGTAATAGCCCCGGGGCATTTTATTAATCATTTTATTTTTAACTACAAAACATATTTTACATCTCTCAGGGACTTCCTTCTTTAGGTGTTAGTTCATTGGACCTGGAGGGTCAACCGTTCCCCTCCAAGCACGCCTGCCCAGGGGGCCTCCGGCGCACTGAGGTGCTCTGGACCCACTTATACTCCTGGCCCAAATCTTTCCCGGAGGGCATCTCAAAACTGGGTATTTCTCACCCAGTTGTCCTGCCCCCCCCCCTTCCCCCGGTTTTATAATTAATATACATTATATTATTAAATTAAATTTTTAAAAAATTGCATTTTTAGGCCCTGCGAGGCCGCCTGTTTGTACACGGGTTTCTTTTCTTTTGTTGGGTCTGTTGCCCCTTTGTTCTTTTCTTTAAAGAAAAAGCTCTAAATGTTCGCTTGTAAAAGGAGAAAATCTAAATTTTTGTTTCCTATTGGCCTTGTTTGCCCATGTTCCTTTTTTTTAAATATAAAAATAAATATGTCCGTGGCCGCTGCGCGCTCTATGCTGTGGGGGTTGGCTTGTGCCCATCTTCCCCAGCTGGTGGGGGTGGCCCTTTGTCTACTTCATGTGCTACGGGAATCACCACTTTTCCCCTCCGAACCTGAACCAATAAACTCTAAACCCTTGAGGTGAGTTGGTCCGGAGAGGGTCGTGAAGCCCCGGGGTGTTTCTTTCCTATTTAAGTATTTTTCGACTTCAACGATAAGACACATAAAGTGGTGTCAGTTGAAAAATAGAGTTCGACCTTTCTAGACTGCCATCGAATTCTAAAGCTTATTTGTTTTACACCATAGCAGCGCGAGCTATAAGCGAACCCGGACCGTATGTGCATGTCAATCAGCAACGAGAAAAAGTCATCCCCTGTCATTCACTACTTTTTTTGTCACTGATTGGCCGGCGCGTCTGGTACAGGTTCACTTGAGTCCGCGCTACTTTACTGTAAGATAAGCTTAAGATAGTGCTTGGATCATCCATACAGAGTTGTCAGAATTGCGGTAAAAAACTGCGATTGAATTAGCTCTAAAGCTTGTTTGTTTTAAACCTGGAGCAACGCGGACCCAGATCGGACGTGCAGGCCAATCAGCGTCGAAAAAAGCAGTTGTTCCCCATGTCAATCACTTTTTCGTCTTTGATTGGCCTGCATCTCCGGTACGGGTCGAGTCTGAGCTTGTGTTACTCTACTATAAAAAAAGCTTAAGGACATAATTCAACTATCAAAATATTCGTACGATTTGTCGCCGACCAACCGGTATAGTGGTTAAGGTATTAGCCTCTAGATCGGAAGGTTCCTGGTTCGAATCCGGGTACGGGCATGGATGTTTGTAAGCGTATGGTGTAGAGGCGGCTGGTGCACCTTAAATCTGTCGTGGCCGAAAGTCCTCACGTTGGGTTGGCGTGGAAGTTTGGAGAGTGGGGTACCAGCTCAGGTGTTGCTTCGTCATCTGACCGTGGTTAAAAATTACGAGGTGTTGTCCTCGGATCTTTCCCTCAAGGGACTGATCCCGGACCGTCGTCAATAGCCCGTTGTGTTGCTCTAGTACGACGTTAACTAAAATTACCACTACCACAGTTACTGGGGATGAATATTTCTTGATGCTGTCTCAAGCAATTGTTTCTAGGAATATGACGTGAGTGTGCAATGCCCTGAGGAATGTTTTACCTGAATACCTAAAAATTTTTGCTTCTTCAGAAGGTCCTTTTATATTGGGTCTGGTTTCTCGAATGTCTTGGGTGTGATTGATTGCACCCACATTTGGCTTCTAAGACCCAAATGTGATTATTGGTTTGTTTTCTTGAAGAGAAAAAGTCACTTTTCTATAAATGTCGAGTTCGTTTGTTTATTTCACTTAAAATTATATATTTTTTTGTACTCAAAAACAAAGTGACCGTACATATTTACTTAACCCATTGAAGACGAGAACTTTTTCCGCCCCATAAGCTAAGGAGAAAAAGACGTAATTTCAGATAAGTGTCGTTCTTTTTTCACAAGTTACTTCGAACATCAGTAAAGTGCTAATTTCTGTTTGACTCACAATTATGTCAGTAGGGAAAGAGGTATATTGGAAAGGTATATTTGAAATAATTACATGAAACTTAAACACATAACATGGTTACCTATGAATATGCAATTGTTTTTCGCATCTTTTCCTTGTATAATAGTATAAAACTTCCAGTGTATAGGATTGCAAACAATGGAATAACTTCTATGGAGTTAGTTCACTAACTTCATTATACTTGACTGCTTTTTGAATCAAATTCACGCTTTTTTTTAGGTCTGCAATGATGATTTTGATACTAGACATTGTTGTCAGATGGCCTGGGAATACTCACGACTCCTTCATTTGGAATATGAGGTGCCTCAGACAAATACTTCAATAGGATGGGAACAATGGGATTCTTTACTGCTAGAAAAACTTCTGTATTTATGGAATAAAAATTTGTACTGGTCATTGAGAAAAGCTTCCTTTTCTTGGATGTTATGTATACATCTGCTTTGTATGCTTTGAATATATATGAAATTAATTTTTTAACTTGTGTATTTTCAAGTGTCATTTTTTACTGTTTACTGACAAATAACAATAGTATCTTCATAAATCTAAGCCGCTCGAGAACCAGATAGAAAAACAATGCTTATACTAAGTATTTGCGTCACCGTTCTATTCCCCCTGTCGTGTGATTTACTTTGTAACGTTTCAATTTTTCAGACTTAACCAGATTAATTTACTATTACATTAATGTTATACATCTATATACGATCAATTCCGTACGACTCGCATTACAATCAGACATCAATATTAAATTTGAAATGTAAGAAAAATTTGATTGTTGCATTAACTCATAAAATAGGTTGACTTTTTATGCAACTCGTGTTACATTTGAGAATTCTGAGAACAGAATGAATTAATAACGTTTTTAAATTTTAATCAGCTAAAATTAACTTTTTATTTACTTAAGAATTGCTCATTAATGAAAAAAATTAATTAATCTCTATAAACATATGCACTGCTGGCCACCGTAAATGCAACACCCTGAAGGAAGCATGCATATAATATGAAATTTACAACATGCATTAGCGGAGGTGAGATATGCAAATGATTAGAATTTCAGCTCAGACGCACATCACGCGCGCCTGTGGCGCCACTTCAAAGCGCTATTTAAGGCTTGGAGATTTCGACGATTTCAAGTACGGCAATTGTGTTTTTCTTGTGGTTTTTTCCAAAAAACGATCAATTATGCCTCGTAGAAAACAGCGATCATCTTTTGATCAAGTATCCGAGTTCGACAGAGGAAGGATAGTGGCCAACCGAGATTGTGGATTATCTTTCAGGGAAATCGGTAATCGTGTTGGACGAAACCAAACAACTGTAATGCGGATATGTGATCGTTGGATGCAGGAAGGTACGACGGACTGACGTGTTCGATCGCATCCATCCCAGTGCACCACTTCACGTGATGACAGGCATATTGTGCGTATGGCAGTGACGAATCGCTCAGCCACATCACGAACCACAGCACATTCAGTCTGTAACGCATCATCCAGTGTCTGCGCGTACCATTCAATGCCGTTTACAGCAGAGTGGTCTGTCCGCAAGACATCCATTGCTTCGTCTACCCTTGACTCAAAACCACAGACGTCTCCGCCGCCAATGGTGCGATGAAAGAAGGATGTGGACGGCAGAATGGAATGAAATTGTCTTTACTGACGAGTCACGCTTCTGTCTGCAACACCACGATGGTCGGATTCGAGTCTGAAGACACCGTGGAGAGAGGATGCTGAACAGCTGCGTTATGCACCGCCACACTGGTCCTGCACCGGGTATTATGGTATGGGGCGGTATTGGATATCACTCTCGCACTCCTCTAGTACGTATTGCCGGTACTTTAAACAGCCAGAGCTACATCCCCGAGGTGTTGGATCCAGTTGTCCTTCCTTACCTTCAGGGCTTGCCCACAACCATATTTCAACAGGATAATGCGCGACCACACGTGGCACGCATTGTCCAAGGGTTCTTCGTCAATCGCCAGATTGAATTGCTTCCCTGGCCAGCTCGCTCTCAGGATCTTTCGCCGATAGAAAACATGTGGTACATGGTTGCTCAACGATTGACCCAGATTACATCCCCAGCTGCCACACCAGATCAACTTGGGCAACGTGTGGAAGCTGCTTGGTCTGCCGTACCCCAAGAACACATCCAAAGTCTGTTTGAATCAATGCCGAGGCGTGTGGCAGCGGTGATCTCCAACAATGGCGGCTACTCTGGCTACTGATTTTGGCAGGAACCACACTTCACAGAAGTCTATAAATTTAATCATTTGATATTTGGTCAACATATTATCTACAAAATAAATTTTGTTGTGATATCTCTTGTCTTCTTTCTTGGTGTTGCAATTTGGGTGGCCAACAGTGTATTTGTGTGCATTAAAGTGCATGTAAGTAAATTACCAGTTTTATTCAAAATTGTGTTTACCGTTAAACAACAAATGTATAGGTCTATGAAAAATACAGTTTAATATGTTGTTACAAAAATATTTTTAATAATTAACAATGTATTGAAGACGTTTCGAAACATGATGGTAATGTATAGTCAATAAAACGTTTTCCAGTTGGGGCAATAGCAATGACTTCAACTACATTATGGTGATGGTGGTTAAGTGTTTACTGTAATTTTGATGATCTCATTCGCTTCATTAGGATCACATGTTTTACTTCAACTCAAGTGTTCCACTTCGATCTATTAATTTGGAAATAATAAAAACTTTGATGATGAATTTTTCCAGTATTAACATTTCATACTTTATGTGCAAGTGAGCACAAAGATGACGAGCTTGTTTTTTTTTAACTTTAAGACAACTTTCCCAAATTGTAACATCTTAAGGTCCAGAAGTCATTTGGCTCCATCCATTGACAAATTGATATTTAAACCCAGTTCTATTTGTCTAAGCTGTGCAAGAGCTAAAAGCAATTCAAAATCCCCAAGTAATAGTATAGAATATATAAATGGTTGCTGTGTGCGACACACACACTCGTTTTTCCATCAATACCTACTAATAAAACAAACTTTTTCCAAAACATTTAAATTACGAGGTGTTGTCCTCGGATCTTTCCCTCAAGGGACTGATCCCGTGCAGGCCAATCAGCGTCGAAAAAAGCAGTTGTTCCCCATGTCAATCACTTTTTCGTCTTTGATTGGCCTGCATCTCCGGTACGGGTCGAGTCTGAGCTTGTGTTACTCTACTATAAAAAAAGCTTAAGGACATAATTCAACTATCAAAATATTCGTACGATTTGTCGCCGACCAACCGGTATAGTGGTTAAGGTATTAGCCTCTAGATCGGAAGGTTCCTGGTTCGAATCCGGGTATGGGCATGGATGTTTGTAAGCGTATGGTGTAGAGGCGGCTGGTGCACCTTAAATCTGTCGTGGCCGAAAGTCCTCACGTTGGGTTGGCGTGGAAGTTTGGAGAGTGGGGTACCAGCTAAGGTGTTGCTTCGTCATCTGACCGTGGTTAAAAATTACGAGGTGTTGTCCTCGGATCTTTCCCTCAAGGGACTGATCCCGGACCGTCGTCAATAGCCCGTTGTGTTGCTCTAGTACGACGTTAACTAAAATTACCATTACCAAAACATTTAAATTCTAATAATTATGGCCGACCAACCGGCATAGTGGTTAAGGTGTTAGCCTCTAGATCGGAAGGTTCCTGGTTCGAATCCGGGTCCGGGCATGGATGTTTGTAAGCGTATGGTGTAGAGGCGGCTGGTGCACCTTAAATCTGTCGTGGCCGAAAGTCCTCACGTTGGGTTGGCGTGGAAGTTTGGAGAGTGGGGTGCCAGCTCAGGTGTTGCTTCGTCATCTGACCGTGGTTCAAAATTACGAGGTGTTGTCCTCGGATCTTTCCCTTAAGGGACTGATCCCGGACCGTCGTCAATAGCCCGTTGTGTTGCTCTAGTACGACGTTAACTAAAAATTACCATTACCATCTAATAATTATGCTCGAATTGATGAATATTTGATTCGTACAAAGATATTTAATTTCACATAACTTACACATTTCACTTCAGTATATTTTTAAGATCAGTTCTTTTTATTCAGACTAATGTTGTACTTGAAAAAAGAAAAACCTGAAATTTTTTTACATTTAACTGATATTTTTTGTCTGATTAATGGTACATAAAAAAAAATGTGTATACATTTTTCAGAATGACAAAACAAACTTTGAAAAGTAATTTTTATTTTTGAAATGGTTACAAAACATTTAATGCTACAACAAAAATAAACAATTTGCTGAGCAAGAAAAAGCTTGATATGTTGATAAAAATACTTACAATATGAAAGTAATTCAACAGGCATTGATGCAGTTACTACAAGAATTCGGGCTGGGAAAAGTCTGGAGAACCTACATATAACATAATAATAACTGCTGAAAATATATTCATAATATTCAAATACACAGACGCGAGGCAAGTAATTGGGAAACATACTGGGTGCAAAGATATATTATTCCGTATGCACGTGCAAGTTGCTAGTAGCTAAATCTGCTAAATTTATTCTTAAACTGCAAATTTGATATGGTACCGATATATTCTTTACATTTTTAATACAAAAGAAAATAGTTTTCCTACTGAGTACATTTGTATATATTTCTGCATGATTTGTCTAAAATATTTCATGTAAAATTAATCATGTAATTGTTAAGTAAAAGCATACAACACTACACAATCTTTAATATTTTGACTCCTAAATCAAACAATTTCATGCAGTTGATGTTAGATATGTGTTAAAAAACTGAACTAAATGTAATGTTTAATTTGCAACCTTATTAATAAATGAAAGTAATTCATTAAAATGCATAAAACATAAAATTCGAAGTTCATAACAGGTTCTATATTTTTAGATGTGCTTTTTAGCAATAAATTTTTTGAACATAAGTGAGTCGATTTATGAAATTGAATTGCTATATAAATTTACAGCATGCTAATTTTAATCAGAAGAGCTACTTTTTTTTTGGTTCTACCCTTTACAAATTCTGCCAGTAACTCCTTAGCTTAGAAAATAAGTACATAATACACATTGAAATCAGAATGAGCTTTAACTGTCCAACAGGTGCAGCCGGAGCTTCACTGTGCTCAGTCATAGGACGAATAGCTTGCTTGTTTAGCCTATAATACAAATAAAACATGAAATTTACTGACATGCAATCCAACAAATTTCACTAAACGATGTGAAGTAACATTTTTGCCCACCAGATCGAAAACGTGCCAATGCATCAAACATAAATTGTCTTCATGTATTTGTTTTACTACGAAGTATAAATGACAGAGTTTTATGTGTTATAATATAAAAAAAACTGAATTTTTGACACTGATTAATCAGTTTTTCAGGTGATGTTAGGTATATGCTATATAAACCAGCTGTCTATGCAATCTGGTTTCTTATTGGTCAATAAGCAATTATGTGACGTTCCAGCAAAGTGAGCAATCATCGACGATTTGTGGATCCCCGACACTTCGAACGATTCTAAAACGGTTGTTGTACAGCTCGAGTTGAAAGCTAAAATAACAGGTCGAGCAGGGTTTTCGAATTCGAACAAAACTCATCGAAGGAAGTTCAATTAGACCCTAAGACAGTGTTTTGATCATCCATGAGATTCGCCAAGATTAGGCACGATTCCGCCCTATATTACCTTAGGGCTAAAAATCATATGTATTGTCTTATATAATGAGGAAAAGAAACACTTATTTGACTTCTGAGGTTGTCGTAAATTTAAGCGTAATTTAAATTAAATGTTTTTACTTATATTTTTAGTTCCTATGGGGGAGGGGGGAATATCGTTATACCCGGTTTTCAATGTTATGCTACGCCACTGGTGTGGGAATATGCGGCACATGTGGCTCTATAAAAACGCGAAGGAAATAATTGACTGCAATCGAAAATGAAGTTCAATATATTCCAGAAATAACGATTGTTACAACGCACGAGACAATCGATATGCAATATGGAAGAGTCTTGCGTGTCTCTTATGTCCGTTTTCGAATCTCCTCTGTCCCGGGAAACAAAGATTGTTCATTCATAATGCATCGGAGAAAAGAACTTTGTCACATCGCTACTCATAAATATAATGGTTCGGCAAAATAAACGCGTTGCAGAGCTCGATGAAAATCAGTCTGAGAGCTCGGTGGAAAATGATAACAGAACTGCATGGTCCAACAAAAGAAAAAGCAAGTCTAATATATCACAGTGTATGCCGACAAACCGGTATGGTGGTTAAGGTGTTAGCATATGGATCGGAAGGTTCCTGTTCGAATCCGGGTCAGAGCATGGATGTTTGTAAGCATATGGTGTAGAGGCGGATGGTGCACCTTAAATCTGTCGTGGCCGAAAATCCTCACGTTGGGTTGGTGTGGAAGTTTAGAGAGTGGGGTGCCAGCTCAGGTGTTGCCTCGTCATCTGACCGTGGTTCAAAATTACGTGGTGATACACCGAATGGCTTAGGCTGGGACTGTGGTAACTTGTTGAATATCACTCTGTGGAAAATAATCTCCTTAAACTAATATAGTTGAGTAGAGTTAACTAAAAAGCATTCATATGATATTCATTTTCAGGACAGTGAAAAAATCACGCAAAAAAAAAGCCGAATACATTTAACCTTCTGAGGGTTATGCAAGCATTATTCCACCATGCAACCTGCAGGATTTCAAAGATTTTTTGACAAGTTTGACCAATAGAATCTTTTAAGGATTCTTTCAACCAATAGATGTGGCTATTTAGTCATTGAAGGGCATTTATAGGGTAGAAGCACTAGCATACTACTCGAAAACTCGCGACGCTATAAAGGTTAAAAGGGAACATACATAATTTACAATCAAAGACAATCTCACACACACACACAAAATGTACAATAGATATAAAATTCGAACTAAAAGTTCAGCTTTTATGGTCTGTTAATAAAGTTATTTAAATTTTTAGGACCTCAAAAATGTTCTGAGGCTTGGCTATTATTATAATCGCCGACACAATAGTATAATCGCCTAGAGTATCAAAGAATTGACATTTTTTTCTCTCTTGAGATTGTGTGTGCTGTACGCCTCCTTACAATAAAAACTGCTTAGAACAATTCATTTTTTAGCTAATCAACAATTTTCATAATTTGTGATTTTTCTCAGTCGGTCCTATGTCTACTACTTGATATTGTTTCTTGTGTTTGGTGCGACTTGGCCAAAAAAGGTCCTTGCCTGGTAGTTGGGATGTGAAAAAAGTCAACCATCCCTAGTCTCTGAAATATCTCTTAATGACTGTGCTACAAAAATTCAACAAAACGTAAGTATAAGTCATAGTCACTTTATATGGCTTGTTCACATTGAAGCAACTGAAGTATGTCGGAAAGAAAAAAATAAATTACATATTTTATAAATGTGAATGTGTGATAATAATGAAAACTATAACTTTATTATTTAGTCATAAAACGTTTATTTAAAATAATTTCAAATCGAATTGATAAATCTATAGATCAGATGTATCTATAATATTGAAAAGTTCATAATAGTTTTAAAAAACATTTCACTTAAGAAACTGGGTTCTTGTGAAACTTCATTTTTTTGCGATTTAATTACAACATATCCAACACGACAAAATGAGTTGATCCTCTTTCCTCAATGACATTGAACGCGCGTTAAATAAGGCTCCGTGTGTACAGAAGAATGTGGATACTTGAAAATAAAGTTGGGAATGATTTTTGAGCTGTGGTCGATGCCGGATTTGACCGAAAACTACAACTGTACTTTTACTAACGCCACATACTCTTCTCCACGTCTACAAGACCTATGTACTTTCAGAAACGCGCGTTGTTTAATTACAGAATACGCGTCAGATAAGACCCCAAGTGTGCAGAAGAATATGGATTCCTGAGAATGAAGTTGGGAATGATTTTTGAACTGCGGTGGATGCCCAATGTGACCGAAAACAACAGCTGTACTTTTACTAACACTATATATTTTTCTTCATGTCCACAGAACCCATACTTTCAGAAATGCGAATTAAATAAGGCTACATGAGTACAGAAGAATATGGATTCCAGAAAATGAAGTTGGGAATGATTTTTGAGCTGTGGTGGAAGTCGGATGAGATCAAACCCAACAGCGGTACCTTTACTAACACTAATATACTTTTCTCCACGTTTACTGGACCTATGTACTTTCAGAAACGCGCATTGGCGCATCTACCAACCCGCGTTTCTGAAAATACATAGATCCTGTAGACACGGAAAAAAGTATATAGCGAAGGTGGTAGTTTTCGGTTACGTCCGATATCCAGACCACAGAGCAAGTATCATTCCCAGGAATCTAGAACGCAGAATAGGCGTTAGATAAGGCTCCATGTGTACAGAATACTGTGGATTCCTAAGAATGAAGTTGGGAATGATTTTTGAGCTGTGGTAGATGCCCGATGTGACCGAAAACAACAGCTGTACTTTTACTACTATACATTTTTCTTCATGTCCACAGAACCCATGTACTTACAGAAATACGAATTAAATAAGGTTCCATGTGTACAGAAGAATATGGATTCCAGAAAATGAAGTTGGGAATGATTTTTGATCTGTGGTGGAAGTCGAATGAGATTGAACACAACAGCGGTACCTTTACTAACACTAATATACTTTTCTCCATGTCTACTGGACCTATGTACTTTCAGAAACGCGCGTTGGCGCATCTACCAACACGCGTTTCTGAAAATACATGGATCCTGTAGACACGGAGAAAAGTATATAGCGAAGGCTGTAGTTTTCGGTTACGTCTAGGGATGCGACATCGATGTATTGGAGTCGATGTTTTTGTAACATCGATGTATAGGAGTCGATGTTTTTGTAACATCGATGTTTATACTTGTCGATGTTTTTACATTGTCGATGTTTTATTTTTAAATGAAAAAAGTACCTTTATAAAAATTAAAAAAAAAAAAAAAAAAAACAAGTAGCATAGTTTTTATAATCGGCTAATTGAACATAGTTTTAGAGACCAAAGTGGCCAAGGGTGAAGGATCGGAAAAGTAGGGATGCGACATCGATGTCTTCAAAACATTGATGTTTTAAAAAAACATCGATGTATTGGAGCCGATGTCGCATCACTAGTTGCTGAACCAGTTTTAAGAAATGGGGGAAAATAGCTCAAATACACTGAATTTTAAAAACATCGATGTTTTGGGGGCGATGTATTATCAACATCGATGTTTTAATTTTGAACATCGATGTTTCAAAACATCGATGTAGTGCTGTCGAAGTCGCATCACTAGTTACGTCCAATATCCACCCCACAGCGCAAGTATCATTCCCAGGAATCTAAAACGTAGAACAGACAATAGATAAGACTCCATGTGTACAGAATACTGTGGATTCCTGAGAATGAAGTTGGGAATGATTTTCTGAGCTGTGGTGGATGTCGGACGTGACCGAAAACTACAGCTGTGTAAAGAAGGGCGTCAAGGGAAGGTTTGCGTGACCGAAGGCGGAGGAAACATGACAGATCTCTCTCAGGAGGAAATTCTGTTCTCGTAGGACGGCGCTAAAATAACGGATCGGTCTCACCTCTTTATTTTGCGAGTGTTCTTTCTAGACGCCCGAGGAACTTTCTCCGCTGCAAACGCTCCAAGGACTTAATAAGGCTCTCTACGGGCTGTCCTTAATCACTTGTCTTGCCCCACAGTAGGCTCGGGAAGGGAGAATCGCGTGAGCGGGAATCAAAACATGCGAGTATCCAACGCACTGGGTATGAAAAAAAGCGAAACAAAACATAATTCCTGAAAAACTTTGATTCAGAATTTCCCCCTTAGTGTAGCGGGGATTTCTTGTCATTTGTCGGTTCATTTTTCTCCACTTGAAGTTAATATTTTTCCAGACTGCATAGGGGGCAGCCTGTAACAGCCTCCGGTGATGCTTAAATATACGAGAAAAGTGCAGTGGCGTTTCGCGAACACGGAAAAATGAAAAGATCATCAATAAAAGAATGCGAGTTTAAACTAAAAAAAAACTTATTCGTTCCGGGTGAGAATTACCTAGCTACTCAAGGACGTCGCTTTAATTTGATTTTGAAACACCGTTGTTTTCTATTTATATTTGCGTAACACGAATACTTTTTTCTCATACATACACAATCAATGGGATATTTTGCAATGCAGAAAATCTAATGCGAGGGTGTAAATGATAAAAGATATAAACTAATGAAATGAAGCTATAACGGGGAAAGACAGGACTTAAAACTTTATGAGTATCATAATATCAGCCGACCAAACGGTATAGTGGTTAAGGTGTTAGCCTCTAGATCGGAAGATTCCTGGTTCGAATGCGGGTCAGGGCATGGCAATCGTATGATGTAAAGGTGGCTGATGCATCTTAAATCTGTCGTGGCTGAAAGTCCTCATGCTGGGTTGGTGTGGAAGTTTGGAATGCCAACTCAGATGTTGCCTCGTAATCGGGTAATTTTAATTACCTTCATACTAGAGCAACACAACGGGCTATTGACGAAGATCCGAGATCAATCCCTTAAGGGAAAGACCCGAGGACAACACTTCTTAATTTTGAACCACGGTCAGATGACGACATTTACTTTGGGAACCACTGTCGTAATGACTATAATTCTGCAGCGGTAACGCAACTCAACTACCGACTGAGGATCTTTCAATCGGCCTATTGACCGCTCCTCACAAACAGCGAGTTGACGAGGCAACACCTGAGCTGGCACCCCACTCTCCAAACTTCCACACCAACCCAACGTGAGGACTTTCGACCATGACAGATTTGAGGTGCACCAGCCGCCTCTACACCATACGCTTACAAATATCAATGCCCAGACCCGGATTCGAACCAGGAACCTTCCGACCTAAAGACTAACACCTTAACCACTATACTGGTTGGTCGTCCCTCGTCATCTGACCGTGGTTCAAAACTATACGTGGCGATACATTGCTTAGGCCGTGACGGTGGTGTGATTGATTGAAAATCATATCATTAAAACTAATACGTATTTCACGCCATCTGATTGAGGTTCAGAATTATGTGGTTTTGTTCTCTGATCTTCCCTTCGTTCCCGGACCATCCCCAGTAACCCACTGTGATGCTCCAGTGTAACGTTAATTTAAAAAAAATACTAAATCAATGTATATCATGCACATTGCACTAAATCAATTCAAATCACGCAAAAAACACTTACAAATCTGTCCTATATTTGTGATGATTTTGGTTGAAAAACTTTCTAATTTTAATTCCCGGATCGTTGCCAACAGCCCGTCGGGTTGCTCCAGTACGATGTTAATTAACTACCTGCCTACCCAGTACCAGTGGGGTAGAAAGGGGTGGGTGACAGGGGCAGCGGTAGGTCGGTTTTTAATTAACATTGCACTTGAGCAACACAACGTGCTATTGGCGTTGTTTCGGGATCAACCATAATGGGAAAAATTCGAGGACAACACCACGCAATTTTGAACCACGGTCAGATGAAGAGGAGAACTCAACTACCGACTGAGGATCTTTCAATCGGCCTATTGCCCGCTCCTCACAAACAGCGAGTTGACGAGGCAACACCTGAGCTGGCACCCCACTCTTCAAACTTCCACACAACGCTAGCGTGAAGACATTTGAGGCCATGACATATCGCTCTTTAGCATAACAACGGGCTATTGGTGATGATCCGGTATTAACCCCCGAAGGGAAAGAACCGAAGTCTTATTCGTTGGGAACAATCGTGTTTTGAACAGTGGCTATTTGAGAACAGTGATAAGAAGCAAGTTTGTGAAGAAAAAGGGTGATTACCGATTAGATCTATGTATTGGAAATCGCAAAAAAAAAAAAAGTGAACATCTCACGTGTAAATAGGATGAGTGAAATAATAAAATTAAATTTTATATATATATTCCTATATATTATATATATATATATTCATAAAACTCTTTTATAAGCGAACCGCGGGAAAATTGTACCTCAGCAACGTTTTGGTAGACATGGAATAGATATTCTATCAGTCCTTTTTCTTTCAAAAGGGACCCTAAAAGAAATATTTTTTACCTGCATGACATAAGAATGGGAAGGGGAGCATATACAAATACTATAAGTAAAGTTGTAGACATGGTTCAATATTTTTGAGGATTTATGTTAAAGATATTTCAAAATATAGAATACTACACACTGTCTGGCTAACGCCATGATATAAGGTATTAATCTGGTGTAAAATTTTCCGCAGATTTCAAATCCGTTGAATTTTTAATCCATCTTTAACGATTCCGATTTTACGAAAAAAGAACTTAACAATCCCAGTCAAAAGGTTTTTATTTTTTTGCTCTCCTTTGTTGAAATGCAATAGGGCAGGAAATGTAATCGGTTTTTATTATTTTTTTAACGCGAAGGGCAGAAAATGCAATCCGTTTATTTTTGGAAAGCGAAAGTTCACGTGACGTCACAATCTCTTACGAAAATATAAAAGATTGAAAGAAAATCAAACTTATAAGGTATCTAACTGGTGTAAAATTTTCAGCAGATTTCAAATCCGTTAAAAAATTAATCCGTTCAAATCCGTTAGAAAAAAGCACTAAAGAACGCCAGTGATAACTTTAGTAATATCTTTTGCTTCACTGGAATCCGTTTCGCAGGAAATCAAAATGAATGAATCTCGAAACAAACAAATGTCATTCGAATGTGTTCTCTCTCATTCTATAGACGGGAGATGAAAAAACTTGGCATAGCTCCAAAGGCTGACGTCAAGGTGACGTGAGGGCGAAAAGTTTAAATTTTGATGTTTCTTCATTCCGCGGAAGGAGGAAGAACAGTGAAAAAAAAACTATTAAATTCATTTTAAAATGTTCTAGATTAAATTTTAAAATTCGCCTCGACCCTAAAATTGCAAAAAATTCGGACTACCTGTGTGCAAAATTTCATTACTGTAAGTGCTATAGATTCGTCAGGACTGTAAGTCCAAGTAAACAAACTGATAAACAAACAAACCCTTCCTTTTTTATATTAGAGATTAATATCAAATGTAAATATGGCACAGCTTGATATAGAGTTTTTGTGGCAACGCTTTTGGCGTGTTTTTTGGCATTGATTTTGTGTGTATCGCCAAGGAAGAATCTCCTATAAACAAACACTGTTTTGCAAGCAGTGGAAAATGATAAAAAATAAACGGAAATAATTTTGAAACAGAAAAAAAACTGATTATCCATACAAATATTAGGTATTTACTTTGAGTTGAAAAGGTTTTTTTTTTTTTAATTTCTCCAAGTTTAATTGTTTTTAAAAATAAAATTATGTTAATCATAAAATTGCTTGTTGGTTCGTAAAAACGATGGATTGACACACGAATAATACAACACACGACGCTACATGCTCGATAAGTTCAACACGGACTGAAAACACGGTTTGATGACTCGGAAGTCTTTCGCGCGCCTTCTCTATCACATCGGAAGTATCGGCACTACTCACTCTTGCCTACGCAAATGAATCATCGTATTAATCATACAGGAAGTAGTATCCGAATTCACATTAATGTTAGTTGACATCCACATTAATGTTTGCTGAAAGTGAATTTACTTGTTTTATGTCTAATGGAACCAGGCTTTTTAGCATGAATGTAAAAAAAATACAAACAAACGTAAGCTAGCAAACTTGTGTAATTAACAGATTCAAGTAATCGTGAGGTTGCCAGGTCTTTACCTATCGAATTGTCAGTTCTGGTGATGCCTCACCATTTAAGTGGTTCAAAATTACGTGTTGTTGTCCTCGGATCTTTCACTTCGGGGTTGACATTTGACCATCGCCAATAGCCCGTCGTATTGCTCCAGTGCGACATTAATCAAATACCTACTTAAGGTATTTAAATACAAAATCTAAAATATTTAAAAGATGATCGTCAATGGGATATAAAGATTAACTAATATTTCAAAAGTAAATACTCTTTAAGACAATCAATATCGTGCAGCGTTGGGCAGTTTAATCCGACTAATGACTGAATATTGATGACTAAAATAATAATCATGATTAATGAGTAATGACTAGGTCAACTTTTTGCAACAAATACAACTTTTTTTTCACATATTCTACGCTGCATGTAAAGTACTAAAACCAAAATTCCTCCTACATGGGGTGTATTGTGAGTTATAACCTCAACATAAATGCAACGTTCTGCATAAATGCAACTTTTTTCATAAATACAACCACCTGCAACTTTTTAAAATGTAGTTTAAAATTAATGAATATGAAATTACTATTTCATTTTTTGCCCTCTGAACCAACCCTTCGATCGCGTGTGTCTGATCTTGCGAACGCCAAGGTATTGCAGATCAAACAAGAAGTTCAAGGAAAGAAGGTGTTCGTCCTAACAGACGAAAGTGAAATGGCAAGAAGTAACTTTTAACACATTAGTTGGCACTCTTGATAATCCAGAGCAAACTTGCGTAATTGACTGCAGAGTTTGCGAGGTGCTATCCGATACACAGCACATTACATGACTACGGCTGGCGCAGTTTTTGAATGTTAAAGAAATTACTGGCCAAGGATCTACCATTCAATGTTCTTCTGTATTTAAGAATCTATATAAATAAGAATGGAGTGTTTGTTTGTACATTCAATATTTTCGACCCATTTCAAGTTTTCTATCCGTTTTGGACCCTTCTGATGCCGAATCCGCCTTTTTATCGTTTGGTGTCTGTCTGTCTGTCTGTCCGTCTGTCTGTCTGTCTGTCTGTCTGTCTGTCTGTCTGTCTGTCTGTCTGTCTGTCTGTCTGTCTGTATGTATGTTGTGCCCTATACACGTCCACACGGTTCAATATATATTCATGGAAATTTGCATACAGTGAGTACTTATCTTCATTTAGTGAGTGGAATTGGTTGCGAAAGTCTGTCTGTCCGACTTTCTGTTCTACGTATGATTTTGTGTTTGTGTGTTTGTGCAAGCATCACATGCATTTTATTCAAGATATTTGATTGCAATTTATTTCATTTTATACACTATGTATTAGTTTAGTGAATGCAATATTAAACATTTTTTTATTATTATATTTAGTTGAGTTTCATGCTAAAACACCTGAGTAAGTATACTTAAATAAACCATAATTTGGTAGTTTTGGGAAAATTGGAATGTATATTGAATATTACGATAACTTCGATTGCTTTACCAGTACTGCTAAAAAAAAATTATTCTTCAAAAAATTATTATTTTTAAATGGAATTATAGTTCTGATATTTCATTTATTTCGAGTCTTATTGTTGTTCTTTGCGCAATGAAAACGATTTTCGAATACTTGGGACAGACGATATTTTTCAACGAACGGGAATGAACAAGATCGTGCGAATATTGATATTTTCTTTTTCTTTCACTCTGAATTAATTTCACATTTCTAAATTTTGTGCACTTTTAGTTGTAAGTTGTGGCAAAACTGTGCAAGATCAAGAGATAAAATGAATCACAAATTAATATCTTTAAAACAATTTTTTCCGACATCTTTTATTTTGTTTTATTTTGCTGTTTTCTGTTTTAAAAATTTATTATTTTAATAAATATGTTTTCCTTCTCATCACACTCAACACCACCACAAAGTATTCGACTTAAAAATGGCAGGTAAGTCAGAATACATTTTCAGTAAATTTTAAGTGTGGTTAAGCCATTATTGAAGTAATAATGCCGTTATTTAAAGAATAATGCCGTTATTGAAAGAATAAAGCCGTTATTTAAAAAAAATGCCGTTATTTAAAGAATAATGTCGTTATTGAAAGAGTAATAATGTTTAAAATTTCCGAACTAGAACTTTTCAAACATTAAAAAATTCGTTGCCATAATGACAGGAGAAGATTGAAAAATTTCACTATGCCACATACCGAATGCAAGAGTGCCGCAAGTAAACAAATATTGTTTTGTTGACTGAGTGCGAGAGTACTCACCGCAAATCGTAATTTTTATTAATTGAGTTGAACACGAAAAGAACTTAAGAAAGGGAATTCCAAATCTCCCACAAAATCGTCTTTTGGAGTAGTAACCTTAGGGTCACCTTTCGTTATTTTGTAGCTTTCTCAAACAGCAAGGGTGCGATGTATGTGAAATGTATTACATGAATGGATATGCATGTGTAGGATTTATGTCCAAAGTAAGTTGTAGAAATTATAAGGATGGCGAAAGGTGTTCAAATAAATTTTTATTCCACAAAAAACCAAGTCATTATATATTTTTATTATGTCTTCAATCTAGAGTATACCAATTCAAACCGAGCAAGGTCGGGTATTTTGCTAGTGTATTATAATACTGTTGTACACGTCTAAAATTGTCGATATATTTTGAATTTTTTCATTTTTTACGAATAATTTATTTTAGAATTTAGTGTATCAAAAATAAATGCAACTTTATATCCATAAATGCAACTTTAGAGAATGATATATGCAACTTTTCCCATTTTTACTGCAACAAAAAAGTTGCCATAGTAATGACTATTAACTTTAATCCTTCCACATTAACTAATGTTTTATTTCGTTTTAAACAATTAATCATGACTAAATATTATGATTAAACTTGTGCCTCCATTCAATATCCTAAATCCAGTAAAAATTTAAACCCCAAGTTTTGCAACAAAATACATACCTACCCTCATGTTGAAGAGTTTGGTTGGGTTTTATGGAGGAAGAGACATATTTGGTCATGTTGCGACAAACACAATATAGACAATGTCAAGAATAGACAAACACACACAGGAAAGTTTTACTGACACAGAAGAGAGAAAATATACAGGGAGGAATAACGTTGAAAAGGTAAATTACAACGAAGTTGAAAAGGAAGATAAAGTTAAGTATTTAATTAACGCCGCACTGGAGCAAGAAAGCAACTGGCGACGGCCCGGGATCAAATCAGAAGGGAAGGACCCAAGAACATGTAATTTTGAACCAATGTCAGTTGACGAAGTCACACCTAAGCTGGCACTCCACTCTCCAAACTTCCACACCACGCCAACGGGGTGTAGAAGAGGTTATATGGTTTCATATCTGAGGCCACGGCATATTTAACGTATACCAGCCACCTTCACACACGATGGTCTTTGGTTGGATTGGAAGGCGCAACCCTGATTGCTATACTGGTACTCTACCAACCAGGCTACAGCGGACCATGAAATTTTAAAGGAGAATACCATCATGAAATTGTTTATTGAGTTATATTTAACAGGGCGTAATAAATCCACATAACACAAGAAAGTGAGTAACAAAAAAATTAATGAAGCATGTGGGGTAAACTAGGTTATTTCACAGCAATAAAAGTATTTCTTGAATTATTTTAATTAGTTTCCACAGTAGAATTTTCTCAAACATAATCGGATAAGATTTCGGTAGATCTGGTCATTATTTTCAAATAAAAACGTTCTTTTATGGGTACAGCAAATGGCACAGGCGCATTGTACTCCGTACAAATATATCCTTTATTAATGGGTAGCTACTGCAAGAGATTTACATCTTGACTACAAAAGCTAATTGTGAGGATAAACATACCTCCATAGTAATTTTGTATACATCTAGTACAGGAATTTAGTGTTAACGTATTCATGATAAAAATAATGGTTAAATAATTAATGCCTAATTGATTTAGTTATGATTTTGGCTATTTTCAATCATTGTTAACTTTAGTTATGATTGAAATTTTATTTAATTAATCAATAAATTGAAAATAATAGTTAAACGCCCCCAAAATAGTACCAGTAGTTCTTATTACATTTCATTGGGAGGTAATGGTAAATTTAGTTAACGTCGTACAAGAGCAACACAACGGACTATTGACAACGGTCCGGGATCAGTCCCTTAAGGGAAAGATCCGAATTTCAGTGGGAGGATAAAAATACCCCATAGTAATTTTGCATACATCTAGTACAGGAATTTAGTTAACGTAATTCACGATCAAAATAATGGTTTAACGTCTAATTGATTTAGTTATGGTTATGGCTATTTTCAATCATGGTTAACTTTAGCTAGGATTGAAATTTTATTTAATTAATAAATAATTAAAAACTTAATAAAGTTAAAATAATAGTTGAACACGCACCCAACATAGTACAGTAGTTCTTATTACATTTCCTTCCCCTTTAGTTTATTTCCATTCGGGTCGTGGTAGCTAGGGATGCGACATCGATGTCGATGTTTTCAAAACATCGATGTTTTTTAAAAAAACATCGATGTTTTTAACATCGATGTATTGGAGTCGATGTTTTTGTAACATCGATGTTTATACTTTTCGATGTTTTATTTTCAAATGAAAAAAGTACCGTTATAAAAATTTAAAAATAACCAAGTAGCATAATTTTTATAATCAGCAAATTGAACATACTTTTAGACCCAAGTGGCCAAGGGTGAAGGGTCTGAACAGAAGGGATGCGACATCGATGTCGATGTTTTCAAAACATTGATGATTTTATAAAAAAACATCGATGTATTGAAGCCAATGTCGCATCACTAGTTGCTAAACCAGTTTAAATAAATGGGGAAAAAGTTTAAATACGCTGAATTTTAAAAACATCGATGATTTGGGGGCGATGTGTTATCAACATCGATGTTTTTTTTAAACATCGATGTCTCAAAACATCGATGTTTTGTTGTCGATGTCGCATCAATAGTTTCTAAACCAGTTTTGAGAAATGGGTAAAAAAGTTTAAGTACACTGAATTTTAAAAACATCGATGTTTAAATATATCGATGTTTTGGAGGTGATGTATTATCAACATCGATGTTTTAATTTTGAACAGCTATGTTTCAAAACATCGATGTTTGCTGTCGATGTCGCATCCCTTGTGGTAGCCTAGGTGGAATAACAACGGATTAGCAACTGGACGGTTGCTAGTTCGAAACTCTGTTCAGGCAGACCGTCATGTACCTGGGTACTGGTGCACGTTAATCTGTCGTGGCCTCAAATGTCCTCACGTCGGTGTGGTGTGGAATTTTGGATAGTGAGGAGACAGCTCAGGCGTCGTTCTCGTCATCTGACCGTGGTTCAAAATTTCGAATCGCTATTGGATCTTTCTCCTAGGGATTGATCTCGGAATGTTGCCAATAGTCCATTGCATTGCTCCAGTACGGAGTTAATAATCTACCAAACCTTATTTCCATTCACTTAATTTTTAGTTAATTCTCTGGTTGGTATAGGTCAAGCATGTCAGACTCGCGGCCCATCAGTATTTAACAAACATTTTACTAAAATTTCCTAAATTAATTTTTTAAATTTCGTATTATTAATAACGAACCACAACATTCGTCAATGTCCGATTACTAGTCGTGTGGCATCAAAGCACCCTTTCCCCACCAATAGATCAGAAGATATTTTAGCAGCCGATAGTAAAATAATACCTAGCCCACTATTAGTCATCTACTGCCTTGCTTGGTGTGCCTAACAGTAAATATTTCGCTTTCAGAGAACAAGAAAAATTCAGTACAGTTGGAGTGCCAGAATTTTACAAATATTTGCTAGCCAGATTTGAAAACCCTCGCATGAGATTATTTCCATGTTTGGAAGTAGTTATCGATGCGAACAATTACTTTCACTTATGAAAGGAAATAAGTCTCCTGACAGATCCATAATTACTGAAATTCATCTTGGGTCAGTTTTTAAAGTTATCACTGCGAACAAGATATCCCTCGAACTAGGAAAGATGGTAGCAGATAAGCGATGCCAGGAAGAAATTTTTTTTTTTTTACCGCGCGCGAATTTTTTTTGTTTTTTTCTATGCTGTGTTTTCGAAATAACTTTACGCTTCTATAAAAATTGAAGTTTTTGTTTATGTGCGGCCCGTTTATTTGACCCGTGTTAGCATTTGAGTTTGATTTGCTTGGTGTAGGCAGAGGCGTAATCTAGGTCCTGTCACCAAGATCTAGAAAGAAGACATTTCAAAAATATTCATTCAAATATATCATCTTGTGAGTTTTCTTTAAAAAAAATCCTGTTTGCTGTGTCGCAGCACCGCCACAAGGTTCTGCGTGAATGCGTCTCGTTAGCGTATAGTAGTCTATTAAGCGTATAGAAGTCTATTAAGCACTTTTTTTTAAATGCTATTCAGAAGTAATTTAATATTATTTTATAATTATTTGTGTTCAAAATTAATTTTTCACAATCAATAATTAAAATTTAAAAAATATATTTAGCAAAAAGTGAAATTTTGTGTGTAAATTTGAAGTTTTTTTTCGAAATTTTGAAAAATGATACAGGGCATACAGTTTAAATTAGCAGCAAAATAACATGATCAGAGTAAACTTGACGTTATCTAGTGCTTCTACTAGAAGTAGAAAGATATTAAAAAAAATAAAGGTTTTACGACTCATTGAAAAATTGTTGAAGGATTTTTGACCTTTTTCAAACATTGATATTCAAATGCGAGTTCATAAATAAGAAAAAAATAAAGATATCAATTTGATTCTAGTGCACGCACTAGCAAACATTTCGAATGTGTATAAAAGTTTTTATAAATATACATCAATAACTTTTTTAGTTATCATTTCTGGAATTCAATGTTTATGCCTAAAATGTAATTCTGAGAAAAATGCTTGTAAATAAATTCCAAGAGAGTAAAAAGATAATGCGAAATTCTTCTAATAAATAAGTGCCGACCAACCGGTATAGTGGTTAAAGTGTTAGCCTCTAGATCGGAAGGTTCCTGGTTCGAATCCCGGCCCGGGCATGGATGTTTGTAAGCGTATGGTGTAGAGGCGGCTGGTGCACCTTAAATCTGTCGTCGAAAGTCCTCACGTTGGGTTGGCGTGGAAGTTTGGAGAGTGGGGTGCCAGCTCAGGTGTTGCTTCGTCATCTGACCGTGGTTCAAAATTACGATGTGTTGTCCTCGGATCTTTCCCTTAAGGGACTGATCCCGAACCGCCGTCAATAGCCCGTAGTATTGCTCTAGTACGACGTTAACTAAAAATTACCATTACCATCTAATAAATAAGTGAATTTAATTAAAAAATTGTGGTGGGCAATTTATCGAAACATAATTATTATTTGTTTAAACTTACTTAACAGATAAAAGGTAGAGATTATGGTAAAAATAGAATATTCTTATTATTAGTTCCGGTTTCGTTATGCTACTTACTAATTAATTATTTCGTTCAAATTTTAAATTGACCAAACCTTTTTTTTCTATTTGTCGCACATTGAAAGTTTAGCCTGTTTTAGAAGCACAAAAGTACAGGGAATTTGTTAGTAGAATAAAAAAAAAAAATTTGCAAATTTTCGTCAAAATTGGCTTTTTCAACGTATGCAGATACCTTAAGTGCTTAACGAAACCTAGCTACCCGTGCTCTTCCGCGTAAACTACTTTTGATGTATTTCTGCTTGGCTTTTCGCCGAATGTATGCAAACATTGTGAAGTTAAAAATAATTTCAACTGCGATCCAAAGTTTCACAATCAACACTATTTGATTTCCCTTCTAATGTCTTTATCGAAAGATCAAGACGTTATCTTTCGTTTGAGACTAATTTCGACTTGAAACTTGACTTTTTGGGTAGGTAGGCACATAGTTAATTAATGTAACACTGCATCAACGCAACGGTCTATTGATGACGGTTCGGGTACAAGCCCGAATGGAAAAATTCGAGGACAACATCTCGACCAAGGTTCAAAATGACGGGGTTGTTGTTCTGGGATCTTTCCCTTCAGTATTAGCGCCTTACCATCGCCAATAGCCCATTGTATTGCTGCAGAGTGACATAAATTCAGCAACCTACGCAAAAGCAAAACATTAATTTCAGAGAATATTAGTACGTCCTTCAGCTGTTTTCATTCACTTAAATTACGTGGAAATGAGTTGCAGTAAGTGTATTAAAATTATCAAACATATGAGAGAGAGAGATCTTGGTGGATTTAACAAACAAAAATCCTCTTTTGAACGTTGGTTTTGAACTAAGTTAATCTAGCCCCAAGCCTGCAATTTCGACTGCCTCAAATTGTTTGCTTCCGAAATAGTATCTCATTTTGCAGTCTAGCTACTCAAATGGTGCTACGGTTAATTTAAGAAACCTGGATTTATTTTTCAAACCGATGAGTGTTTGAGAAACAATGCCAGTTTGAGTGGTTTTTAAATGCTAACTAAACAACTTATTCGTTCGTCTAAAGACTATTTCCTTTTCCTAGGAACGCAACAGATTAAACTCCAATCATGCAAATCTAAATAGGAAATACGAGGTACAAGTAACACAACACTTCTCACATGCTCTGGATATTTTATGCAGACGCTGCTTGTTTAATGAGCCAGATCTATTGTGCTCAAACTGTCCGAGCTATTTTAATGTTCCACATATTTTTGACTAAGTGTCCAGATTTTAACAACCATAGACAAATCCTATTAGAAGTTTCTCAAATCCAATCCTTAATCCTTCAGGTGGTTTTGACGAGATATTTTGTTCATTAATATCTGGCCAATTTTGCTAATGACAAGCTATTTTGTCATCAAGATATTGCTGATCTTTTTCAAGATCTGGTGAGTTTTTTCTAATGACTAGATATCTGGTCACTCAAGGTAGGTATTTTAATTAACGTCGCACCTGAGCAACACAACGGGTGACTACTGTCTGAGATCAAACCCGAAGCGAACGATCCGAGGACTGGTCTGAACCCCGTCGAGCATCTATGGGATGAATTAGAGCCAGAATACGAAGTTTGGAAACAAGACCTACTACAAAGCAACAATTAGCGGCGGCATTTCATAAGGAATCGAAGCACATACCTATCGTTGTGTTCCAAATCTTGTCGGAAGAATGTTCAGAAGGGTCAATGCCTGTATTAGGGTCAAAGGTGAATCAACACATTCCTTGTTTGTCAAAAAATTATGTTTTGTTTCTACTCCCCAGTAGAAACAAAACACAGAATCCTTAAAACAAATAAATCGGACACAACTTCGGAATAATGGAGAAAAATTATTTCATTCCCGACCATTGTTGTAATTTAAGTTAGATTATCATTCCTCTTTTACATTGTTCCTCCACATGTATGAACTCATGAGTAATACGAACAATCACACAAGGAAATCCAAGGGAACGACATCACAAATGCAGCGCCATCTATGGCGTGCACTTTCAACTAATTCCATCACAAAACGCTGCCCGGCAAAATGAATATAAATTAAATAAGTTTTCGTTTGCTACTCGACGATCCTGTCATGCTATATTTAGACTGAATAAACCTGTGAAAACAATAATCAATCGACTTTCTTTGAAATTGCACCCTTTGACTCAGTACTCAAATATTTATTAGTTACATAAATTTCTAGATATTTGAGATTTTTTTTATATGTGAAGCAGTTTTATCTAAATGTTTTATATAAAAATTTATACATATTCATCGTGTGTAAAGAGACATTTGATGTTCAAGATCAAGTTTAAAAAAAGATTTCAAAATAAATTTCCCTAAAAATTTCAGATTTGTTTCGATATGTATATCGGGTAACAAAAAAAATCAATCTACCCAAAATTAGTGCTTGAGAGGATACGATTTGTTGATCCGATGTCATATAAAATGAGTCTCCTTCACCATTGTATCATTTGAAAAAACGACAGAAAGTTTGTTTGGTTTTTGGTTATGGGTTTTATGGTGCAAGCCCCAGGTTTGGCCATGCTGCGCCAAACACAAGACAGACAATATCAAGTTATGGAGATACACACACTAGTCAATTTTAAAGTTTTTTCAAGTAGATAGTATATTTAACATACTATCCAGTTGAAAAAACTAAAGATTGACTAGACTAATGCAGATGATTTTAATGCGTATGCTTACGAAACAACACGAAAATAAAGTTTTTCGACTTACTTAGTTACGCACTTTTGGCGAGGACAATATATTTTTATATTTTGTAATAAAATATTTCATTAATAACATCAGCACTCTTTTTTCCCATCAAGGTCCCGTTGACGTGGTATGAAAGTTTAGAGAATAGGGCAGGGGTTCCCAACCTTTTAGTAACTGCGTACCACTTGAAATTTTTAGACATTTTTGGCGTACCACCAGTCTTATATTTTTTTAGAAACATATATTTAATGTCAGAAAAGTGTCCAATGGCTTGTTTTATTTGATTAAAATACTAAGAAAGCTTCATATTTTATGATTAATGCACATGTATTTCGTATTAATGATGTTTTAATAAAGGAAAATATAAAACGATTATTGAAAATTGCAGTTTTATTTCTTACTCACAGGTCTAAAAACAAATAATCATCTCGTGCGAATTATTTCGAATTATCTCGTGCGTATTTCTCATACATAAAGATAAAGGAATTCTTCATAAAACCATTTGACAGGGAGAGATATCAACTTAATTTCGCCGAGATAGCCATTGAATAGAAATAGATAATCAGCAACAAAGTTTTTCTTTAAAAAATGGGCTATTGTTAGCGTCATTTATTACAATGTAATAAAAACGTTAATCACAAAATTGATGTAAAATAATCCCATTTTTCCTATAACGTGGTTGTACATACTAAAAAATCGAACAAACCGTAGAATATTTGGGTCGCTCGCATCATCCTTGCGTACCACCTGAAACGTTGCCGCGTACCACCAGTGGTACGCGTACCACCGGTTGGGAATCCCTGGAATAGGGTGCTAGCTCAGGTGATAACCTCATCATCGGACCGTGGTTCGAAATTACGAGGTGTTGCCCTTGGGGGTTGATCCCAAACCGTCGCCAATAACCCGTCTGTTGCTCCCAGTGTGGTATTAATTCCGATACATACCTGTCGAGATCCAAAACATTCATGAATATTTTTCAAAGCAGATTTGTGAAATCCTTCATATTTACTTACATGTTGAATTTGAGAAAAACCAAAGATTTCTAAATAAGAAAAAGGAATGTTAGTCTAGGGCAGTGATTCTCAACCACTGTGCCGCGGCACTTTTGTGTGCCGCCAAATTTCATCAAACTCAAATTACATCAAGCTCAAATTTCTCATTAAAAGTATTCTTATTATTACCTTGTAATTCCTTAATAAACGTATTGTTGTTTTTGTAGTACATATTATATTATTTTATTTTACATTCAAAATTGTTATCATAAACTATTTTACACAGTGTATTATAGGTAAGTAAAACAACTTTGAAACTTATCTTTTTCTTTGTGTGCCACCAAATTTTGAAATCGTTAAAAGTATGCCGCTACAAAAAAAAAGGTTGAGAATCACTGGTCTAGGGTAATAATTTTCCATTGGAGTACCTTAAGGATGGTGAAGCGACATAAATTGAGCAAGATTTTCTTCATTTTAAAGGCTAGATGTGAACGTTTGACCGAGTGTGTTCGCAAATAATTTCAAGTAATTACCCCTATAAATAGCATTTTGAGCATTCTTTCTTTATTGCAAAGCACGAAAATCGCTGGTCAAGGGGATTCCGATTCATGAAGAATAGAACAATAACTTATATTGAATTGTCTTTTGCTATAAACTTCCGATTCCCCAATCGAAAATTTAGTTTAGTGCCACAATTTAAAATACCTCTCAAACATGAATCTCATTTTGCTATTCCATTGATACGAGCATTATACTGAGCGAGTGATGTCTAATTAACTATGCGGTATATGTAGCTATTTCAAGACAGTTTTAAGGGGTCAAACATAAAACTGTGAATTCGGTAAAGCTATTTGAGTCGTAGAGTGACCAACTCTCCCTATTTAATTGGAACTACGGAATAAGCGGGGTTTTTTTTAATCTTCCATGCTCCCGTATCGACCATCTATTTCTTCAGTACATTTCATTAACAATCAATATCACGAAATTTAAATTCTACATTATTCCCACTAAAAAGTGGTTTAATGCAAAAGTTCGTCCCATGTTTTTTTTTTTTTTTGACAGAAATTGAAAAAAAAATTGTATTTATACTAAAGATTACATTTCATCAATGTAATAAGTACAGTTCTGTTCGATGACCTTTCCCCATCTCTCTTCGGCAGCTGCATAATCCCGCATTCATAAAAGTTCTGAGGTTTCTGGTTCTGGATCAAGGTGACGGAACTTTCTGAACCACTTACGGCACGTGAAAGCGTCAAATGCACTCTCGCCATATACTTTGTTTTTGGCGATTTGTGTATATCGCCATATACTTTGTGTGCCAAACACAAAAACTTCGTGTCTGCGAAGCATTCTTGCTTTTTCGGGAATAAGAAAGCATGTCGAAAATGCTCCTTATTTTTTCTGCCATATTTAATCCTTAGCTAAATTAAAACTACAACCAATTTCACAGTTCTTTTCCTAAGAGAGAGAGAGAGAGAGAGAGAGAGAGAGAGAGAGTACTCGCTGAAATTCCTTCTTTCAAACAACATCCAAACTTTACACGAGTGATATAGATGACACTTCGGTTATGAGATGCAATGCCATCTAGCGCCAAAAACGGGACGAAGCTTTGTATGAAAATACACAATACACAATAATAGACTTTGAGGTTCTCGACCAAAAAGAAATAAGAAAGTGTCGCCAGTAATCGATAATAAGTTTAGCCGTATACTGATATTTGACAGTAAAATACCGTATTCCAGTAGACAGGAAGGTTGTTACGAAGGTTGGGTGATAAAATTAAACCGAGCCGCTGTATCCGGTTTGGATGGTAATAGTAATGGTAATTTTTAGTTAACGTCGTACTAGAGCAACACAACGGGCTATTGACGACGGTCCGGGATCAGTCCCTTGAGGGAAAGATCCGAGGACAACACCTCGTAATTTTGAACCACGGTCAGATGACGAAGCAACACCTGAGCTGGCACCCCACTCGTATCCGGTTTGGAAGAGTAACCGGGTATTACGAGTTCGAAACTCGATCCAACCAAAGACCGTCCTGTATGAGGGGGCTGGTGACTTTAAATCTGCCGTGGCCTCAATTGTCCTCACGTGGTGTGGTGTGGAAGTTTAGAGAGTGGGGTGCCATCTCAGGTGTTGTTCTCATCATCTGACTGCGGTTCAAAATTACGAGGCGTTGTTTTTCGCTTCGAGATTGATCCCTGACTAGCCCCAATAGCCCGTTGTGCTGCTCTAGTGCAACGTTAATTAGGTACCTACCTAATAACAGGGGATACTGAGCTTCAATGAACTGTATGCTACTGAGAAATAAAGAGTAGGTAATAGCCCATTGTATTGCTCCAGTTCCCACGTTAAATACCTACCACAGATTGATTGTAGTTTTAATCGTACAAACAAAACTATTCTCATTCCAAATCGAAAACTAATTATTTATTCCCAAAACAGTCGTACATGACGGAAGCAACAAAGAATCGCTACTACCCGTTCCCTGTAATTTCACGAAGCTACCAGAATTAGAAGACGTTGCTTCACAGAGTGTGAATAAAGAGGAAAATTCGAGAGAGAAGGTTCTTTTTCAAAACAGGTACCATAAGATATTGCCTCAGCGAACACAGAAAAACAAATCCGAGTTGAATTTAGTTTAGAAAAAAAAACTTTATTTGCCACATTCCCATCAATCGGAAAGCTGTAGCCGAAATGACTGCTCCGAATAAGAGGCGGGTTAGTTCCCATGCAATCATTTCCAAACAATGCAGTGCTTCGGTACATCCCAATTATTTTTGTATTCTGTTTGGACTCATTTAATACCCAAGCTCCGATGAGTGTTGTTGCCACTTTGAGTATTCGGTAAACAACTTTTTGTCGATTAGGGAACTGTACCATGCATTTAGTTTGGAGTCGAAATTGTTATTACTAGGTCCTTTGTAGATCGAGAATAAATTGTTTTGAGATTCTGAGAGTTGATATCTTCCTCCAACAGAAATTTTCCAATGTAGCTTTTATCCTGTGTTGGAAAAAGGAAATTTTTATTACTGCGTGCTGTTTATTTTATTTTAAATTCGCTTTAGTTTTCAGCTTAAAAACTGCCAGGCAACGATAAGTACTTCAAAAACATTCTTTAAAAAAGTCATCTATTACTTTGAAATGGATAGCTTGAGGCAAGTAGTTAATTTATTTACGTCGCACTGGAGCAACACAATGAGCTATTGGCGCACTGAAGCAACACAATGAGCTATTGGCGATGATCCGGGATTAATAGCTTGAAAATTCGATCTCCACTGTATTTATTTTTTTAAATATTGTATATTAACCATCCAGTGTGTCTAAAAATAAAAAATAAAACCTTTATCACGTCCATTATCTACTTCAGCTGTAGCAAGTAATTTACGGACGCAGTAGCACAAAACAGCCTATCCAAAATACAAAAAAAAATGTACTGTACATATTACTACTGCTACTGAAATATTCATCAAGCAAGGAAACTCTGAGTCGAATTCGGCTCCAATAACACGGACTCCCGGTTGCTGGAAGCTCGGATAATCAATGTCATTACTGAGATACGAGCTCTGCTTACATGTAAACCTCAGCTTTTCTAAAAAAAAACATTATATTTGCTGGGAGAACGCCCCTATTTTCAGAAAAAATTTGGTTACCTTTGCCTAGTCTTTTCCGAAATGCCGTAATGTTACCCATCCTAGTAACTCTCTCGTCATTCGCAAATCTGACCAGATCTTGATATTTTGTCATTAGAAAAACACTGGCCTGATCTAGATATCGCGTCATCATCAAAAAACGGCAATATCTTCTTCAACGTTCTAAATTCAATTGACATTCTTGATGACGAGGTATCTCATCACTGGCAAAATTGGTCAAAGCGTAATGGACGAGATATCTCGTCGAAACCACTTGGACGGTTAAGACCGACCCTACGGATTATCAAGGTTCCACTGTATGTGTCATCCCATTCGGCCTTCAAATATACCGTAGCCTGTGTGGAATTTTTCCCATCGATAGCCAGACCGCCTCTGTTGTAGATTGACAAACCTAACCTTAGGACTAAGGAGGCTCGTCAAGGCATTCTATCTCCCTCGATCAGGCCATCCCCCTTTGAATTAGAAAGCCAATGCGCCCCATGCATCAAGCCGAAACGAGGCAATTGCAGTGCGTTGCCCAGTTAGCTGTCTTTTCTGGACACCTGTGTTCTTAGGGTGTCCTGTGGATCGAACGAACCCGAAGAATACGTGTCATCTGAAGTCATATCGATCACCGGCGGCCAATGTAAAGCAGCGTGAAAAAGCCGGACATTGTTTGCAGTCCATTCATCAAATTGTCGATAGCAGGATCGACAGCTCCTTATGGGAGTGATATGTTTCAATCTCACACAATCCATTTATTCGGCGCTTATGACATCGCGCCGTTCCATCAAGCACCGGAGAGGAAGCCGGTAATCGAGTCAATCGATGGGACGGAAATTACACACGCTCAACAATTTTTATCCCTCGGTAGGTTTTGTAAACAGTGATTTTACCTTAATAATTGGTAGCGATTTTTTTGCAAAAATATGCAATGATAAGTCTTTTGCGATGCCAAGTTTTTAAAGAGGCCGAGAGGTCTGCAACTTTATTATGATCTTTACCAACCCGGATGCTTTTTTTTTTGTTTCGTGTTCATCCGTCTTCTCTTCTTGAATGATAGTGGTGCAGCAGGCCCTAAAGATCGGTGTTGGCAAAGTTTAATCTGAATAATGATTGAAAACTAATGACTAAGAGATTTAATCATGGCTAATGAGTAACGATTGATTAGTTGTAGTTCACGGTGATTGATTTAGTTTTAAATTGAAATTGTGCCTCCATTCAACAGTCTGAATCCAGTAAAAATTGTATGAATCTCTGTGAAGTGTGTGTATGTGTGTGTGTTTTGCAACAAAATACCTATCTATACCAAAATATTTATCTACTCACATGTTGAAAATTTGGTTGGTTTTGGAGTTTAATGGCGCAAGGGCCATATTTGGGTATGCTGTGCCAAACACAGGACAGGCAATATCAAGTAACGAATATTCACACACAAGGAAAGTTTTACTGACAAAAAAGCGAGAAATACATCCAATGAGGAATCGAACTTGCGCCGCCTAGAAGTCGCAGGTTCCTAGCGAAGTGGGCATACCCACTGAGCCCTGATGGCTGCGCACGCATGTTGGAGAGAAAATAACAAAATGGAAAAGGGACAGCATGATTATTATTACTCAAAGAATAGAGGATAACACGATCCCTTTTACTCAAAAAGAGGATAACATGATTATTGTAACACATGAGAACAAAATGAAATATGATTAATGAGTAACGATTGATTAGTTTCAGTCCTTCAATGTTAATTAATGATTGATTTGGTTTAAGTTTTAAGTAAATAACCATGACTGAAAATTATGTTTAAAATTGTGCCTCCAGTCAACATTCTGGTAAAAATAGTATGCACCTACGTGAAGTTTTGCTTTAAAACATTGATAATTTCTTTCCTGACTCAATTATCTACCTGCTAATCTGCGGTTCTACCAACTGGATTACCGCGCCTCTTTAAAAGTAGGAATGGTTAAGTTATAAAACGCAGTTCGCATTAACGAATACACGAAATCTGTCAGCTTGCCCAAATGCGGTCCTTCGTCCAATCTAACCAATCATGAAATCTGTGAGACGCGTAATAGGACTTGTCCCTACTTTGTCACAAATGAATACGCTTATCCAGAAAGATATTAGAAATAATTCGCAGAGATACAATTTATTTCAGAGAAGTGTTCATTAAAATACACTAATGACTCTTTTATAATGATATAAATATACCGTGGAAACACAAAGAGCTTTCAAATAACGAGTGATGCGGCGAAGATTTTAAATTAGCATCATCAAAATAGTCATCCGCTTAACGGTTTTGATGGTGACCCCTCAACCACAATTACTGATGATTGAATAATTGATCCACAGTATATAGAAGCGTAGGGTGGAGATAATCACTCTAATAATTGCTCTTTTAAGGATTTGAACTATAATCAAGAACCACCACTCTTTGAATTAAAATGCAATTAATCATTCAAGTAAAAATTTAAAATGAGAGTCGCGTTTGTTGAATATTAAATGGCTAAAAAGCCCACAGGATATATATATATATATATATAGCGAGATGCGTATGCGGTGTTTTGCTCCAAGTTTAATGTGTTCGACGTTTTAAGTAGTTAACTTGATCATATCAATTGCTTTAATCCAGCGATTATCAATCCGGGTGCCTAAAGATATAGAGACGGTTTGAATTTTTTTTTTTTCTGCAGTTTACTTTTGAACTTTTTGCAAGTGTGTTCTCAAATAAGTTCAATGGCCGTATCAATGCATTTCTGAGTATTATTTTTCTTATTATAAAGTAACAAGTATAGTTTCTCAAGTTTCCATGCGTGGTAGGTAATTGCTATTTTTTTGTAAAACAGTCAAAATTATGTCCTTTTTTTCCAAATCAGCAAAATATTTAATGTATTGTTTGGTGAGCCGCAGAATTTTAGCTATTATTTTATGTGCCATAATATGAAAAAGCACGAACATTTTTGTTTTAGAGTAACATGTTAGTCATTTGAGTTATCTTGAAATCAGATTTCTTAATGAAATTGTGCCTTTTAAGATAAAAATAATTAGTATGTGAAAGATTATTTGTTTAAGTATATAGGTTAAGATATTTCAGTGTGCTAAATTGATATGGTTATAGCGTGAGGAAAATACGACAAATCAACATGACAAAAAATGAAAGCAGCGATGTAATTTTTATTTAACCTTCCTGGAGGTTGTTTCAACTGTGGATATCTTATCATTAGCAAATCTGATCACATCTTGATAGAAAAGTTATCTTGTCATTAGAAAAAATCTTATCAGATTTTAATATTTTCATTAAAAACCCGGTAACATTTTTATGAAGATGTCTAGTCATTCGCAAAATTGGTTTTATCATGATGGACGAGATATCACGTCGAAACTACTCATAAGGTTAATATGTCACGAAACCAAGTTTATCAGAAGATATAATAAAATATATTTTCAAAAATAATAAAATGCCAAATAATTATGTAACGCATGTTGAACGTTAATATATCGCTATAGAACAAAGTATTTATCGTACCTTGTTTTTTCAATTGGTTGTTCATAATGCCAAAGAAAAAGATTGCAAACACCGCCGAGCTAAAAGGAAGCCCACTTCCACCAGTCAGATTCTGCTGAATAACTCTAACAACCGGGATAGAACCTCTTGAAAAACCAGCCTTCTGCTTACAATTCAATAAGTAATGGATTTAATGAGACGAGTTGGGACGTCATCGCTGCCCACTCAGCAAGAACGCGAGCCTGTGGCGTTACTGCAATCGTCAAAAGTTGAAGGCTGAATTCCAAATTGCATCCCAGGAAATCGCTATCAATGCTCAAATGAAGAAATAAACATCCTGCTTATGAGGCTATTAAGTCATTAAACGAAGGGATCTGGAATTGAAGACCATCGAAGAATGCCGGTTCACCCAGGCGATTCAACAAATCCATCAACGTCTGCTCAAACGCCTCGCGTTCAGCGCGCATGAGTGTTACCTTTCATAGAAAAGCCTCTAATTTATGGTTTCGGTGCAGTCAAAAGATATGTCACTAGGAGTTTCTTCCCCGTAACACCTTGTTCTCGCATAACTAGCGGCATCTTCCAGACTCACCCCTCTGCAGGGGTCACCCTACTTGCACCCTGCACCCAAATCATCACTGTTTATGCCTTTCACCCCTCTGTCCTCTACAAGGTAGGTGATCTACGTACTCTGGCCTGTATTCTATGGGTATCTCATCTAAAGGATACAACGGGAGGACGGCACCCTCTTTTCTATTCCCCCGGCCTTCTATTTTTCTTTTTCAACTAACAGGAGGCGGGAGGCACATATGTGGCTCGGTGGAAAAAAGAATAAACGCGTTTGAATATTTTGCTGATGCGGATTTCTATGGCCTTACGTAGCCACTGGTACACATGTTTCGTGAGTGGTTGAGAGTCAGAGTGGTTCATGTCACATTTGAACAGTCTCGGAACTGGTAATGGGTTGCCGGTTTCGGAGATAGGGGGAGGATTGTTGTTCCTGAAGAACAGTTGTCGGTTTTTTTAAACTTTATTGTTATTATTCCGGTTTTATTTTTCAATAAAGCTAAGTGGTTCCGTGTCACATTTTAACATTTTTTAAAGATTGTAATGGTTTAACGGTTTCGAATATTGGTGAGAATTGCACGTTTAAACGATTTTGAGACAGGTAACGAGTTACTGTTAACAGGACGGATGCACATATGTGGCTCGCTTGAAGAAAGAACTCAGCTTTTCAATGAACGTATTTGAATATTTTGCTGACGCGAATTTCTATGGCCTTACCGTAGCCACTGGCACACATGTTTCGTTAGTGGTTGAGAATCAGAGTGGTTCATGTTACATTTGAACAGTCTCGGTACTGGTAATATGTTTCCGGTTTTGTAGATTGGGAAAATTGCTTTTCCCGAAGCATCGTCGCCGGTTTCTTTATTATTAATTGTTATTATCCCAGTTTTACTTTTAAGATAAAACTAAGTGGCTCATGTCACATTCCAACAATTTTGTGACTGGTTGCGTTTTACAGCTTTCTCTAAAGATCAAGCAAAAAGGTTGATGTCACTTCAACAGTTTCGGAACTGGTGATGAGTTGCCGGTTTCAGAGATTGGGAGAATTACCGTTACCAAAACATAATTATCTTTTTCTTAAAGGCAATTCTTTATTTTTATTATTTCGGTTTTATTTTTAAGATCAAATCAGGCGATTCAGGTCATATTTTAGCAATTTTAGAACTGGTAATGGTTTGACGGATTGGTGATAATATTGGCCGTTTTCCGAAACATCATTGTTTTTTTCATAGCATGGATACTTTGTTGCTATTTTTTCAGTCTTATTTTTAGATCAATCTTATAAGATCAAGCTAAGTGGTTTGTGTCCCGTTTCAACAATTTTGAAACTGGTAATGGGTTTCAGGTTTAAGATTGGTAAAAACTATTGTTACCGAAAGATCCTTTCTGGTTTTCTTAGCTGTGATACTTTATACTGTTATTATTTTAACTTTATTCTTAAGATTAAACTTCAGGGATTAATTTATGACATTAATCTTTTTTTTTTAAATGACATAATGTTCTAGTAGTGGTATGCTTTTCAATATTCAAATAAAGTCTTTCTCTCAAAACAAGTTTCGGGAGACTTTTTGTTTCATAAATACATTTTGGTACCTTCTGTTGAAAATAGAAACTGATTGCTTGCCTATTTTAAACAAAATTTTCTTAAGGAAATCAAAACAATTCAAATAAAAAAACGAAAATAAATAAAAGAAACTTTTAAAATAGTATTTTCATTCGGGATGGTATATATTTGGTAGATAACATTACTTAACGATCATATTCGTATTAGAACGAATAAAAATTTTTTTAATTACAAATAAATAATTAAAATCCTTAAAAGATTCTCCACGGATTCCTAAACACAAACTGTCCAAAATTCTTAAAAATAAATGTAGCATTAGCATCTACAACTTACAGGAAAAAAAATTTAAATCTAATGTTAAAAAAATTCCGGAAAGTTAAAATTAAAAATCCACCATCATCAGTTGTAGGAATACATTGGAAACAAAGTTTGGTGATATGCTATTAAAATGTGATGTAAATGTTTTAAGTAAAATTATTTTTCTTCCGATTTTATTTTACATTCCATTTTTCCGTAAATAAAATTTTATCATGTTTTGTAAAATTTATTTGATTTGTGACTCTTCTAATATTTCATGTACATGAAGTTAAATTTATTTAAAGTGATATTACTTTACTCGAAATTTTAGTACCCGCATGAATTATTTTGAGTACTATTATAAAATATAAATAAATTGATATTGATATTTTCTTTGACGATTTAATATACACTTTAGTATTTAACCTTTGAAAACTAAGGTTTTGACTTTTCTGAGATTTTTCTGTATACATCAGTTTTATTCTATGTAATTTAGTTTTGTGTTTATGAGGTAGCTTATGTTGTATAAGTACACTCTTTTCTGAATCTGTTGCGTGTTCTGCACTTTTAAACTTATTTCGCTATCAGTAAACTATAGTAATCTGTTTTACAGAGTAATAATAAATAAATTAACTAATAAAAATAATTTTTTTAATCCATTTTGGATCAAAAGGATTGGTAATTACTATTATTTTTGTATAAATCAATCAAAATTGCACCTATTTACGTCATTTCAGCAACAACAAAAAATATTTTTTGGTGTGCTGCAGAATTTTAGCAATTAGTTTGCTTGCCATGAATGAAAATCAAAAATCATTGCCTAGAGTAACTTGTTATTCCTTTGAGTTATCTCAAAACCCGACATTTTTTACTGAAATTTTGTCTTTTAAGGCAATAATTAGAACTCGAAAAATTATTTGTTGAAATATAGGTTTAAGATATTTCAGCGTACTAAGTAAACATTTCCTTTCAGCGTGAGAAAAAATTTAACATGACAAAAAAGAAATAAGCTATGCATATTTTATATATATATATATATATATATATATATATATATATCGTTATTTGCAAATATCTCTCTCACTCTGTGGGCCTCTCTATCTCTGACCACATCTTAATGAAAAATATATCTCATCATTAGAAAAAACATGATCAGATCTGATCCCTTCATAAGAAAATCGTCAACATTTTAATGACAATACATATCTTGTCATTTTGTCGGATCAGCAAAAAATAAATTATGTAATTTTTAAATGCAGCAGAATTCTAGCTATTATCTTACGTGCCTTAAGGTGAAAAAATATTAGACCAGATCTTGATCTCTTTATCAAAAATCGGCGACATTCAAAGACGATTTATCTCATCACTAGCGTAATTTTGTCAGATCAGCCAAAAATAAAATATATATTTTAGTGTACAGCAGAATTTTAGCAATAAGGTTGCGGGCCATGACATGAAAAGGATTGAACACCGCTGGCTAAAAGACCATCTACTCAGTCTAACAGAAAAAATTTCACTCTCCAACTGTGAAAAGATTCATTGTTGTTCGGTTTACGATGAAGCGTTTCTCAACAGCGAATCCCAAGGGATTTCCAAGGGCTCTTCTCTTTTCCAAACACACATTAGTCAAAGAGGTCGGTTTCGAGCGATTTCCAGCTGATCAAAAGAACAAAGGGCGACCGAAAGCGGACAGATTTGTTAACTACGTCAAAAAGATATTCTCGTCAAAAAAAGACTTCGATCTTTGTCTCTTTGTACTCTTTTTTTTTTTAATGCCTGTTGTGTGTTCTACACATTTAAGCTTATTTCGCTGTCATGTAACTAGAGTAATTTGTTCCAGAGTATGAATAAATAAATTATTTTTTAAATATTTTTTTTAATCCACTTTGAATTAAAAGGGTTGGTAATTACTATTACATTTTATGTAAATCCATCGAAATTATGCCTTTTTTGTCAGATCAGCTAAAAAATTAAATACATTGTTTGGTGTGCAGAATTTTAGCAATTGGTTTGAGTGCCATGAGATTAAAAAATCAAAATTATGTCCTTTTTTTTTTGTCAGATCAGCAAAATTTAAATATATATTTTGGTGTGCAGAAGAATTTTAGCGATTAGTTTGCGTTCAACGAAATTGAAAATCGCTGGCTTACGGAAGACCACGTACACACTCTAGCCGAAAAGACTTTCCCCTCTCAAACAGTGAAAAGATTCATTGTTGTTCACACACTTTACGATGCAGCGTTTCTCAACAGAGAATCCCAAGAGATTTCCCAGGGCTCTTCCCTTTTCGAAACACACATTAGTCAAAGAAGTCGGTTTCAAGCGATTTCCAACTAGTCAAAAGAACAAAGGGTGAACGAAAGCAGACAGATTTGTTCACTACGTTGAAAAGACATTCTTGTCAAAAAAGACTTCCATCTTTGTCGGTCTGCTCTTTAAAGCAAGAAGTTATTCGGACACCCAAAGGTGCCCCTCCATGTGGTAGGTGCCCAGTCCGCAGACGCCTGATAAAAGAGTTGGCATTCTTTAAAGGGGTGGTTAAGGGCTTCGACTCTTGTGACCCTTGATCCCTAACTCAGACAGCGGTGTTATAAATTTATTTAATGCTGACACATGTGAAACAATGGGGTGTGTGTGTTTGAAATCGATAGAAACATACTATTAAGAATATCTTGGGAACACTTCCTGGTGTAGTATTTCCATGACTTCAAATTAGGAAACATATCCGCATTTTTCTCGAACTACAGCAGTAAACAGGTTTCGAAGTAACATTCTTTGTTCTTAAATTTAAGTTCCTATTCCTTCAATGAAATTAAAATGAAATTCTAAGAAGGCTAGAAGTGTTTTGAGTACGGGATGTAATGTAAATAATCCTGTTTTTTTTTTTTTAATTGAAGACAATTATTTCAATTTTTAACAACTGTATTGATGAAGGAATTCTTTTCAACGACACAGATACGTCTTGAAAGAAATTTTAGACATTGATTCAAACTCACTCAACTTTTCTCCGTTCATGCAAGAATTAATTGCTACTTTCATCGTTTCCATCTAATTGATTCACCATTCTTCAATTGTGACTTCTTCTGTAGATCAAGGCATCGATCACGCTCTCTTTCATTGCCTATTACTTGATACTGATGGATTTCTTTTTAACTTGCTCTTTCTATTGGAGATCCTTGGTCAATTCCGTCTAAACTGCTCCCTACTGATCATTACATCGCTATCTCAAATGTCCTCAAGTTGGTGTGGTGTGGAAGTTTGGTGAGTGGGGTGCTAGCGCAGATATGACCTCGTCAACTGACCGAGGTTCAAACTTACGAGGTGTTGTCCTCGGATCTTACACTTCCGGATTGATCCCGGAATTTCGCCAATAGCCTGTTGTGTTGCTTCAGTGTGACGTTAATTAACTATCATTCCACCTACCCCAAGACATTCGTATTCCGAATTTAACTGTTCATGTAAAGATCAAACACAATTGGAAAAATTGGTCAAGCAGAAAAGAGGGTTTTCAGTGGTACTAATTTTATGATAGCTGGTTCTTCAACACGTTATCGGCCGGATTTCATGAGGAATCATCAGGTAAATCAGAATTCGAATCGTCGCACAATAAGTATGGATGATTCTGACCATTTCTGTGTGTTGCTAACATTTGAGGATGATGCTATGTGCAGTGCAAAGCTAAAAAAAGGATCGAAACTGACGTAACATTTAAAAGCTATAGTCAAACTATCTGTAGGAGACTTGCGATTTTGAATAATTCTCTTCCAAAGGGAAGCTGGTAATTTAACAGGAAATGTGAAATAATTACTAAGCGGAGTAATTTCCTTATATAAGGATCCTCCTTGTAATAAGTAGGTGGATCCCAAAAATACAAGCTACTGATGAACCCGCCTTGGCTTTTGTATTAACACTGCTCCGTTCATTTATGTTGAGAAACATCTATGTCAAATTAAAATCAATTTGAGAGGGCGTTCCTGAATTTGGCTTTGATAACTGGATGTTGCAAGCTGTTAAAGCTGACTTTTACTGATTTTATTCTAGGTAGAATTTATTAAATTTTGATCTTATGTTTAAAAATATAGGGGAAAGAGGAAACGTTCATTGAGTGTGTGTTCCATGTTTAAGGGAATCAGTGCACAAAAATCTTTCATAATTTCGATTTTTTTTTTCAATTTAAATAAATGTTTATACAATTCTGTTTAAAATGATATATTATCTATGGAGATACATTAAGTTGAAGTATTTAAAATAATTTTTTGAAAAATATCTGTGTGTTTTGAAGAAAGGTTAATTTTATGCTTTAAAATTCAATACCTCAAAATGTGTATTTTTCCACAAAAACATTTTTTCAAAGTTTATTCAAGCAAATAGAAAAAGAATTGATTTACAAGTGTAACATATCCTTTAACATATTTTAACAGAGGCATTTTTTTTCTAACATTAGAAAAGTTCATTTTAATTATTAAAAATGATAAAAATCGGTCAATTTTCAAAAAAAATGTTTAAGAATCCCTGAGTTAAAGTAGTTAGAAGTGTCTTCATAACCTGTATAAAAAAAATCAAATGAATACACAAAAGATTCTGAGAAAAATTTTCTTAAAATTTTACCATTTTAACATCACAGAGATATGACTGCACTGTTCCCCCTAAAGTTGCAAATTGAAAATAAGATATTTTATGAAAGCACCTTAAATATTTTTCAAACTATCGTCATATCTGTGAGTTTCAACTTGTTTCATCTCACGGCACACGTAAGCTAATAACTAAAATTCTGCGTTGAATAAAATAAAAATACTGTACTTTTGCCAGTCTGGCACCAAATTTGTATAATATGGATTGCTTTACAAAAAAAAATAATTACCTACCTTTTTGTGCTCCGAAGTGGCTTTATAAAGAAATCTTTTGAAACAATTTGTTTATATAATTTGTATTTTAAAAACTCAAAATTGTTTATACGGGTATTACTTGAAATTATTTGTGAGGGGATGTTTATAAAGTATTAAAATGCTGTATACTAAAATATCAAAAAAATGAATAGACAAATAAAACAGTCACTTCTGCATATATATATCATTATGAATAAAGTAATAATAGAATATTATAAAGCTTACACCCCACACACTTTAGCTACGTAAAGAATACAACCTCTGAAAACTTGATGGAATAAATTATTTTACAACCCATTGGGGGTAAAAATTACATAGGTCCCGCAACAGAATTAATAGTCCCCAAAAGTATTCCATTCAACAATTCTTACTTGCTGCCTGACGACAAAAACTCTTTCACTTGAAGATTATTTTTGCTCAACAGAATTTGACTCGCGTTGGTATGCAATTACTTTTTTCTGAAAAATAAGGGGATCTCTATCTATATATATTCCAGCTGACACCCTATATTACTTGAGGTATGGTACTATAGTACAAACAAAAATTTGCTCTAGAAACTCCAAACCTTTCATTTCTTGTTTTCTTATTTATATAAAAAAGAATCTACATATTAATAATGTAAATATATGTATTTACAAAATTCACTATTGGGAAAGGAACAACAAGATACCTGATCTGATTGCCAGGTAAACCTGTCAGGAGGTCCGTATCTTCTTTGCGGCTCTAATAAAAAATATTTGATGCGCCATACCTAGCGTTTGAGCCGGGTAAACTTGTCCGGAGGACCATATCTGGACTGCGGGTCGATAAACCTATTTGAAAGGCTGCATCTGGTTTGCGGGCCTGATAAAATATTTGGAGGGTCGCATCTGGCCTACGGATATAAGGTAAACCTATTTGCTATAACTCACGTCTCACGCGTGTAGACGTTTTATGTGCGTACGGTTTTGTGGTCACCCCAAGGGATGCGATATCGATGTCAATGTTTCCAAAACATCGATGTTTTATATAAAAAACATCAATATTTCATAAAAAGAAACATCAATGTTTTATAAAAAAACATCGATGTATTTACAATCGATGTATTGGAGCCGATGTTTTATTTGTAAATGAAAAAAGTACCATTATAAAAATTAAAAAAATAACCAAGTAGCATAATATTTTCATAATCAGTCAATTGAACATACTTTTAGACCAAAATGGCCAAGGATTAAGGGTCTGAAAAGTAGGGATGCGACCTCGATGTCGATGTTTTCAAAACATCGATGTTTTATTAAAACATTGATGTATTTACCATCGATTGATTTGAGCCGATGTCTGTTAAACATCGATGTTTTAACAATGTTGATATTTTTACGTTGTCGATGTTTTATTTTTGAATGCTAAAAGCACCATAGTAAAAATTAAGAAAAATAACCGCGCAACTAAATATTTCTCAGTGATGGCGATATCTGTCCCATCAGAAATTTTTTTTTCTTTTACTGGTGGGATAGTTAATGAAAAAAGAAGTAGGCTTAAGTTGGAGAAAGTTAACAAACTTCTTTTTTTACCAACTGCAAATAACAAATATCGGGGCATATAATAATTATAGGCCCCAATATTTTTTATTTATAGTAAATAAAAAATTAGTTTGTTGTGTCCCCCCCCCATAAGTTGATAAATAATTAATAATAACTAACAATAATTATTGTTATGCACCTATGTAATTATACTTATAGTTAGTTGTACTTTGTCAAATTGTTGTAAATAATATTTTTTTATTTAAGTTATTCAATTTAAACATAAAATATTTTTTATTGTTTTGATAATTTTTTTATATTTATGTTGACAGTTAAAAAATAGTCTTTTTTATAAATTAATAAACTCGGCAAATGACAAATTAAATCTCCCCCCCCCCTGCGAACACTAAACCAGACGTCACTAAACCAGTTTTAAGTAATGGGGTGGGGGGAAAGGTTGAATACTCTGATACTTAAAAACATCTATGTTTTTTTGGACGATGTATGACGCAATCAACATCGATGTTTTAATTTTGAACATCGATGTTTTACTGTCGATGTCGCATCCCTAGTCTCCCCCTGAGCCCAACGAGAACAGCCATTTCTCGAATAGCTAATAATTTTTCAAATGAACCTCCGAAGACGTCTTCCCTTAGACGCGTTTCTCAAGTAAAACGCGTCTAAGAATTTTTAAAATGCAAACTTTGCCTAAACCGGAAAACGGCCCTTCCTCGCCAAGTTATGTGTTAGTTAATGAACTCAACTTTTAAATAACTTTTCACCTTTTTAATAAAACAAGGATATATCTGAACAAAAAAAAAGGCAATTTCTTTCCCATCTCGCATAGGAGCACATATAGCGCTAGCCAGTCTTGTCGGGCGTAAACCATTACATTCGAAAAACCGGCGCGTTTTGATTTTAAGGAATGCTTTTTCGGGAATCCAATCAAAATATTTGGGTTCTGCTTTTTGCATTTCGGGTTTAAATATACAATTAGTTACCTTGATGTTTAAATTACGTGCTCGGAAGCATTAGGAGGGCGCTTTCGTATAGAAGTCGTCCATTAACTGACTTAAGACGTTTAAAGCTAATTACGAGGGTACTTAACTCGGAGTTGTATGCACGAGCTTTATTTAGTTTTTCCGACTCGCAAATATTATTTTCGTGTTTAGCAGTAACTTTTGCGGGAGGAAAAGTTCGTTGGGTGGCGGTCATTCTTTTTACTGCGTTCTCAGTGGCTGCCATACGCGAAGGGGCGTCAGCGGTCGATGGCTATTGCACGGAAGTCACGCGGTACTGGTCACTTCGATAAAGTTCCGGAACATTCGGCCTGTCCGAGTCTGTTCCTGACAGTTCCACTCCGAGCATTAGAATCGCAAATCACTTCCATCTCGTTAACTTAATGAGAGGGGAACCTTATTCAAATTGCATTATTGGATGAGGCGGTGAAAAGCAAGGACTTGGGGATCCCGAGATAATTTCGAATAATTTAACTTCCCCCGCGCAATTTTATACGCCGTTGGGATCTGTTTCGTTGGCCGGGGCCTGCGAAAAGGGTCAGCCCCAACGTTCGGATGAAGTTGCAACGGAATACAATTAAAATGCGTCGTAAATTAATGTGTCAAAACAATGATGAATAATCATAAGTTGTCAGGAGTTGCTATTTGGGGATTGAGTAATTGTGTCAACCATGACGGGGGAGTAGATTCCAAAATATTTTCGATGTTTTGTGATTTTTAGAGAGTAGTTAAATGTTTTGACTCTTCAAGTCTAAATCCCAAATGTTTTCGCCACGTTTAGGGATCTTTAGAAATCAGTTAGTTGTTTGGCAGCTTCATGTCTGAAATATTGATTCTCGAAACTGTCGCCACATTTAGTGATTTATAGAGAACAGTTAATTGTTTGGCATCTTCAAGTGAATCCCGAATACTTTCGTCACGTTTAGTGATCTTTAGGAAGCAGTTAATTGTTTCTCCTTTTCGGGTCTAAAGTATTGAATTCGCAATGCTTTCGTCACTTTTAGTGATCTTTGTCGAGCAGTTAATTGTTCTGCCTCTTCAAGTCAATATATTAAATCTCAAAAGCTTTCGCCAAGTTTAGTGATCTTCATAAATAAGTTAATCGTAAAATAATGATAAAAATAGCAGTTAATGTTAAGAAATAGTCTGCCCTTAGAAGCAGAGAGCGTAAGGCATACCTTCAGTCTGTCAAAAAGAGAAAAAGTCTATCCAAGAGTATTTTCGAGCTCGTGACTGATAATGAGTTCAAGCCCAGCTGACCGAAAACTCCCGTGTGCGCTAAAGGTGACTGGTGCACGAAAAATCTGTCGTGGTCACAAAGTCCTCCATGTTCCCATAATAAATCAATACCTCTGGGGGTGCCGAACCAGGGATTAGTTGGTCTCTGGTTTGGATAAAAAATTACAACCGTGTGCCTGAGTATGATTGAATGTCGTGAAAATGTGACCTCTCCGTAAAAAACGAGACGTGTCGATGTTGGCTAAAAATTCGAGCTAAGTCGTACTTCCTCCCAATGGGGCTCACTTGCATGGAAGCCGCACCCCCCTCGCCTTTTGCCATCTTCGACGGGCCTGGCACTCCTTTGGTCTGCCAGTATAGGCATAAGAAATAACAATGTTTTGAACCCTTTTATAGCGTGTGTAGCAAAAGAAGAATGGTTTATAAAAACTGCCAGGAGACAAATACATTTGAGTAGAAACAAGACAGCGTAATTAGTTTGGTTTGGATTTGCCTTTATGGCCAACACGAAGGCTCATTAACGGCATGATTGTAATCTTAAATCAGTCAGATTCCATTCCATTTGAACATGCTAATGACCACATTTCAAGGAATATTAAAATCTTAAGTCCTGTCCACACTGGACGAGCTGTGTTGTGCAGCAAGGATTACTTGCCCAGTGTGTGCAGTAAACTGCGCAGTTTCGATCACGTGCAAACGTGATCAGCTCCGCGTCGGTAAATCAAAGGAAAGTGAGTATTTGTGCGCACTGAATTTGGACGGCGTTTTTTAGTTCACTCTCGCACACCGCACGATCAATCACAGGGGACATCGAAAAGAAACGGTCCGGCGCTCGGAACATAGAAATATTTATTTTTCTTCAGATTTTAAAGTGACAATTGATTGAGATCGTTCCTGAACTGTGCGATGGATGTACATATTAAAAACAAAGAAGGAGATGGGGGTTTCTTCTGACTTCATGATATATAAGTTTTAGTTACTTTTATGGGGCTTGTGTTAGATGGCTTTTTTGTCTGTTAATGTAGTTAGTATAAATGATACGGAAGGACACATGCTGTCTTGAATAGAGAAAAAACATTTTCAAGAGGAAATAAGCCCCCTGGTTTGTAGTGTGTGGAGTGTTTTCATCTAGTTCAGTTTCTAGTTCAGATAGTTGTCCCGCAAATGAACGTTTTTTTCTAACAGTTCGAGTTTGTTGTTTTCTAGTTTAACAGTGTACATTATTTATTACGGGTTAAAAGTAAGCTCTACTTTCTGTAATATACTTCATTCTACCATTTAAGTAGTCTATTTGTAAGCATTGTTTTGCCATACATCGTTGATGATTAAATCTCATCAAATGTGAAAATGTTATATGCCCATATTATTGTCAAAAACGAAGTATCCATCCATGTGTATTTAGATGAATAGTGATATTGGGGAAATATTGCATTTCTAAATTTAAGATAAAGAAGTGGCTATTTAAAATGTTTTCGACATTCCCCCCCCCCCCCCTCGCCCAATTGAAGAAAATTTAAAATTATCGCACTGCTATATTAATACATTTTACCGAAATAAGCCGAATCGGAAAAAAACATTTAATATTATATGTTATATTAAAATGTTCATTTACGAACTTCGTAGAGGAAATAAATAAAAGGAAATGTTTAATGTTGCGAAAGAAAATTTAAGAATTGGTTACGAAGTAGAAATAGAATTTGTTGTTATAATATTTTCATAGTAAAAATAACCGGCAAATAAATCCTTCATAAGACGTATCCCGCCACAAGCTTGTCGACTTCCCAGAGCGGATGTCACCTTTTACGTGAGCTTGTTTACCCTTTCTCTTTAATAAATCGTCAATGATAATATACGCAGCACTCGCGATTACGCGTCGACTTCGTATAGAACGGGGCATTTAAACAATAAGTTTTCAGTTTAATTTCAGCACATAACCTCTAGGTTGCACGCGCACATAATGGAACAAGTTGCGCACGAGCTGTCAAATCAGAGAGATTAACCAGACCTGGCACCGTGGTTAATAAATCTCCTCGGTTTTGCGCAGCTCATTCGCACAGCGCAGCGCTGCGCGTCCAGTGTGGACAGGGCTTTAGAGTACCCAGAGTTGTTTTTTTACTGTTTGCAAGAAAAAGACTCGTTTGAGGGTATATTTAATTTATTTTTATCTACACCAAAAACAAAACAAGTCTGCTAAAATAAATGCCATAGCACAAGCAAAATGTTTCGTTTCCTAACAACATTTAAGCACGTTAAACAGTTCAAAGGTCAGAATTATATTACCAACCACAACCCACACGAAGCCCAAAAGTTTTATCTTCTCGTTTTCTGATATAGCCGCCTTGAACCTCTACTATTAATTGGTGCCTAAGCCTCACCTCTCGAAGGCCCCAGGTGGGGATCATTAGAAGATCCTAGGCAGGTGGTTGGTAAACACATCAAGCTCGTAATTGGTCGCAACAAGTCAGGTGCTGATAGCAGAAGCGCGGCGAATATTAATTAGCTTCGACATGTGAGATTTTCAACACAATGACACTTCGTGAAGAACTAATGAAGTGGTGAGAATAGCAGGTTTGTAGCTAAAGTGTCACATTGTGACTCTGTTAAAATTGGAGAGATTAGAGATAGTCTCGGGCGGTTGGGAGTGTTGATAGCGTCGGGAAATGTTTTAATATGCCATTTCCGTTTAGCAATCGTTTGAACTTCAGATCACGTTGTTGGTCGATCAAAGCTTCTTCACTGATATTGGGAAAGAAATGTTTTTCACGATCATAGCGTGGAACTTAATTTATTGTTGTTCATTTATGTAAAGATTTAACAATACTTCTAAAAAAGCAATTATTTTTCCAAAAATTTTTTTTAATGGAATTTTAGCTCTGGTACTTTATTTATTTCGAGTCTTACTTTTGCTCTTTGCGCAATGTTAAGGGGGTCCGGCACCCAAAATACTAAAATCTTCAATTTTTAAGGAATTGTCTTGACATTTTTTTGTTGATCAACATTGTATTGTGTAAATAAACTAACTATTATATATATATATATATATATATATTTTTTATATATATATTTTTTATATATATTTTTTTATATATATATAAAATTATTTTTTAAATCAAATTTTAAAAAGTGCAAAATTTTGACTAGGTTAAAAATTGATACATCTTAAAATTATGTGTGTCAAATTACATAGTTTTTGTTTTAAAATACTTATAACAATACATATTAATAATTGTCTTTGTGGAATTTTTTTAAATTAAATTCGATTTTTTTTAAATATCTATCTTTAAAAGTATAAAAAATAAAGTACACCATAAAACAATTGAAAAATTATAGAAGTATAAAAAATATACATATACATAATTGCCGAAAACAAATTAAAGATATATATTTCGTAAACATGTGCAGAAAATTTCATACAATTATGAGGACTAGTTTTTCATTTATATCAATTGAAAGTAAGAAAATTGCGAAAAAAAGCATCACTGAGAAAAACGTCGTTATATATATAGTTTTAAATTTGGTAAAAAACACTTTTACGTACTTAAATTTTATTTAAAATCCTCCTGGAAGGTATCGTGCCTTGCTTCTTACATTTAATACTTCATTTAATTTAATTTAATGCTTCATTTACTTTAATTTTGGGAAGTTGAACTTTTTATCTGTAGGTTTTGTAGGTAATAGTTGACTTCATCGCAGTTTTCCTGAATCGTCTGCAGTACTTTCGTTTGGACAGCATTAGAGAAGTTTTTTCAATTACAAGACACGAGCATTCCAGCACAACTTTTATACTAGACGTTAGTCTCTTGTTGAAGTCCATAATGGCTCTGGCTACAGCAATCTGGACTCGAACTTTCGAAGCATTTAAGTTTTTAGGGCAAAGGCTCCAAACCATGGTATGAAGTGATTCGTTTCGATTTTGAGTTTCCCCTTTGCTGCCTCTTTCCCACGAAGAATCTGAAGCTAGTCTTTGAAATATTGGTATCATTTTAGCATTGATGACAGATGTCAAAGGGGTTTTAATATCCACTTTGTGCGATTCTGGCCTTTTTTGTGTGTTAAAAATGGCGAAATCACCACGAATTACTTCTATATGGACTAGTCGGATGCGCAGATGTCAAATTACTAATTTCCAAATTTCGCAGGTTCTTTAAAAGACAGAAATAAAATTTTTGTGTCATTTTATTCAGAAATATCTGTAGTATTTTTTTTTGTAATAAAAAAAATTAACATTCTTTTGAGATTTTAGGTATTGGACTCCCTTAACGATTTCCGAATATTTGGTATAGACAATGGTTTTCAACGAACGGAAATGAAACGGAAACTCGTGTTGGTTGATCGGAGGTGTAGTGATATTTTCTGTTTCTTTCTCTCTGAATTAATTTTGCATTTCCAAATTTTGTGCACTTTTTAGTTGTAAGTGGCACCTGTGCAAGGTCAAGAGATGAAAAAAAAATCACGAATTAATATCACTAAAACAACTTTTTTGTCGGCATCTTTTATTTTGTTTTGTTTCGCTGTTTTCTTTTGTTTTCTGTTTTAAATATTTATTATTTTAATAAATTGTATTTACCTTTCATCACAAGCAACACCACCACAAAGTATTCAACTTAAAGTGGCAGGTAAGAAAGAATAAAGCAAATTTTAAGTGTAATTATGCCGTTATTGAAAGAATAATGCAGCTATTGAAAGAATAATCATGTGAAAAAAATCCGAACTAGAACTTTTCAAACATAAAAAAATCCTTCGTCATAATGACAGGAGAAGAATGCGAAATTCCACAATGTCACATGCTTGATGCAAGAATGCAATTAAAAAATAATGTTTTGTTGACTATGAAAGCGAGAGCACTCGCCGTAAATCGTCATTTTTATTAATTGAGTTGAACCTGAAAAGAACTTAAGAAAGGGAATTCCAAATCTCTTTCAAAATCGTCTTTTGTAGTATTAACCTTAGTGTCACCTTTCGTCATTTTGTAGCTTTGTCATACAGCAAGGGTGCGATGTATGTGAAATGTATTACACGAATGGAATTGCATGTGTAGGATTTGTGTCCAAAGTAAATTGTAGAAATTATAAAGATGGCGAAAGGTGCGAAAATAGTATTTTATTCTATGAAATACATAGGTCATAATATACTTTGATCATCGCTTCAATCGAAAGTAAACCAATTCAAACCGAGTAAGGTCGTGTATTTTGCTAGTTATCAATAAAATTTGAAACAATTTTAAAGTGTGGTACATGGCTTTCAAAATGAACTTAATTTAATGATATGATTCGTGCTTTGAGGTAATCTGCAAGGAAGGAAATTGGAATCAGTGTGGATTTACTTTTAATGCTTCGTTATCCCTTTTTCGTATTTTGTAAATACTAAAATAATGTATAAGTTTTCTTTATTTTTATTTAGCTGTTTGTTGAAACTGGCAATGTGGAAGTGTCATAGGCATTTATTGTGAATCCTCATCATCCCAAATTGTTTCAGTCGAACATTTTTAGACCTTTTTAGTTACTTATTGCAATATAAGTAAAAATACACTTGGAAAATTACCATGTAGTAAAGGATCCTACTTCCACTGTGATGATAGAGCTTTTGATGATACAAGACACTTCCAGAAACATCTTAAGATGATTCTTCTCATACGAAGATACAGGGTAATGAAATGGTGGACGGACTTGCGAGGACCGATTGTGACTTAAGTTTGCCCTAAGAAAACTCTCACTTAGCTTTGAAGATATAGACTCCTTGTACAGAAAATAAAATAAAGTCTGAGATAGTGAGTGCATCACAACACCATTGGTTTTGAGGACAAAGATCTGGAGAAATGTCCAATATCAGGTTATGAAGAGAAGAGCAGATATCATTTTCAAGACTTAAAGCTGGTTACACCAAACCAATGAAATGTGTCATGGAAATCGATTCACCCTGACTTTCAGAAATTTTAGGGTAGTATCATTGCTACTCCTGACCAGGTACCGCAGTGTTTCGGCGTGACGTGGAAGGATATTCATGATTATCCAGGATACCTTTTGGGTATTTTTCCAGGTTTTCATAGGATATTCTCCGCACGTTTGTGGGAAGAGAGATTTATTGCTTGTCTGTTCTCCCTTTTCTGAATACAATATTTCTATTCTGAATAGCAGGAAGAACATGAAAAGAGCTGGAGCATTTGCAAGACTTAAAACCGGTACCAAAATATCAATGACATATGTGGCAAGAAGAAATATTTACCCTGACTATCACAACTGACGGATTATAGCGTGGCTAGTTATGACCACGTACTGTAGTGTTTCGGGGTGTCATGGAATAACATTCATGATTATCCCAAATTGTTTTAAATATTTTTCGCTGGAACGATATCATCGAACTGATCTAATTTCAATCCGGGTAAAGAAAAAGCATGTAATTTAACTTTATTGAACGGCTAATGAAACGATTCTAGGAATTTTTATATCACAGACACTTTTCCTCAATGCCCTACCAATTAAATTTAATCATTATGACACTACAAGAGCAGATTTGAGAATCATTTAGCTCTACCCTGTTGCACCACGGGGGTGGATTCACATTACACCTCCCACAGATGCACACATTCTAGACCCAATCAGTATTTTACAGACACTAAAATGTTATTTTCCCTTCAACAAATAGGACAATTGAAAAGAACGCGCTTTGTAGATGCAGTGGTGAGTTCACAACTGTAATTGCGCCCGCGATATCTTGATAAGGCTCCGCTCAATTCACGAGGCGATATTAATCTAGATCTTAAACTCCATGCAAATTGGATGAATGCAGTCGTGCGCAGTGAAGAACACTAACTCGCAAAAACTGCAACCTGGGCGTTTTGAAAAACGCCCTGAATCCTTTGCAGAGTGCTGCGCAGCCCCTGGAGCGGAGTGCGAAGCGGAAAACATGAAATCGAAGTAATGGCTGCGGAAGCGTCCTTATTAACGCTGTTGATTAATAGGCGAGCTGTCACGCCACACACATACACCGTCCACAAAAGAGATTAAAAAAAGGCTTCTATAACAAAAGTCGCCTCCACCAATTAGGCGGCCACAAAGGGAAAAAGTAAATAATCGTTTCTTCACTTTGCAAAAGAAGTAAGTGGCCGTGAAATCGGTTGACAGCTTCTGCTCTGTGCTTGCGCGCATAATGGCTCTTTTATCTACGGCTTCAACGTTTTCCTTATTTTCGCCGCCGCGCTCGCTCCAATACTAATTACAGCCATTCTCCGGCACCTCTTATCAAATTATAAGGGAAGGCGTTAATTTGGTAGGTGCTCTAAAAAGTGTTTCGTCAACGAGCTTTCATTTACATTTCCCTCGATAACATTGTACGAAAGAGCTGTATGGCAAAAAAAAAAAAAAACGTATTGATGTGGTCAGTCAAGAAGGCAGTACCGACGAGTTTTTGGCACTTTCGAACTGGTGATTGCATGTACGTTTCTGGACGTGCACTTGCACGCAATAAGGGAAAATTGGGGAAACAGTAAGACAGGTGCAGTGTATCTCCAACATTAAATAAATATAGACAGAAAATAAATTTGACACTTATTCGGTCTTCTTGTTTGATTTGATTCGTTACTCGACATCACTTTTGAATTGGTATCACCTGGCTGACTTCAACAAGTGTCTTATTTGACTTGATGAAGAGATTCGGAGAAACCATTTTTAGAATTCTCTTAAAGAAAATTCGTGATTCATAACATATTAGTGGCATGGAATGGCAATTCATACTTTTTTCTAACTTTGATTTTATGCATACTGTTTCGTTGATTTGTAGAAGACATCGCAAAATCGATGTTAATACGCCGGACTCATGTATCAAGATGCAATGTCTATATTATTTTTTAATACACAATGGCTCATTAGAAAGGGTTTGGCCATAGAGCGACAAACCAAACCATTACACGAATTGGAAATATAAAACCAATCTTGGAAATGCATTTGGAAAATTTAAAATTATTTCATTCTTTCCGAAATAAAAATTGTGTTATCTATGGGGTGGTCACAGAGTAACTATCGTTATATAAGCCCCTATCGACAACAAAACCGTTGTGAACATGAGGTTGTGTGCTTATTAAATCTGCCATGACCTCAAATGTTCTCACGTTGGCGTGGTGTGGAAATTTGGAGAGGTGAGTGCCAACTCATTTGTTGCCTCGTCATCTGACAGTGGTGGGGACCTTGGGTCTCTCCCCTCGGGATTGATCCCGGACTGTCACCTCACCAATAGCCCGTTGTGCAACTCCAGTGCGGCGTTTAATTAACTACCTACCTACCTTAGCGACCGTAATTTCCAACGAATCGGAATGAAACTTGAGATTAAGAGATTTCAAGGTATGCGTTCGAGAATTAAGCAAGTAACAAGAATCGAGCTTTCCCGTTTACGAATACAGTTAAAACATTTCGAATGGCGATGGCCACTTCCTTATCGTAATGTGATCGGTACAGTGAAAACTCAAAAGTGGCATTGAAATTTTACCTTTAGCTTTAAAAACGACTGAGCAAGACAGCAAATATTAGTGAGAAAAGATAAAAGAAAGACAACAAGCAGCAGTGATAAAGTTCATAATCTGCATAAATCACAAACATCTAACACTGAAAGTCAATAGGCTACCAATTATACAAAATTGTAAAAGTATAATCCTAGAAGTGTGCCCGACTCGAAAGAAGCCACTAAGCCGAGAGGATCTGCACATTCCTTGTTTAATGTTACATGTGTCAATGATCTCCACAATATCCCGCATGACATGTGCAATCGCCTGTGAAGGATACCTTGTGGAGGGAGCATTTGTAATAAAGGTAAAATGGCTATCGTTACCGCCACACCCAAGGCACCAATCTGCATGTTTCGAGTCACCATTTCATGTTTTATACTATGACAAAGCCATGAATCATCTTGATTCTTAGTGTAAATGTCGATTTTCATAAGAAAACAACCTTTGGGTGGTAACTAGATTTCCTGAAGCGTCAAAACTTTGAGCGCGTTTTTGCAGAAGCGTCAATTGATTGGTGCCTTTGGCGTGGTGGCAATGATTTGGTTTTTTATTGCCTTTCTTTCCTCTTTTGTTGAGCCATGGTCAGTTGGAAGAGTAACGAATTAGCAACCAGAGGCTTGCGAAGCTTGGTCCAGCCAAAGATCGTCGAGCACGCAGGGGCTGGTTCAGGTTAAATCTATCGTTCATTGATGTCGTGTGAAAGTTTGGAGAATGGAGTGCCTGCTTAGGTGTGGTTCTCATCCTCTACAGTGATTCGAATCCACAAGGCGTTGTCCTTGGATCTTTATCTTAGGAATTAATTTCGGATCGTCACCAATAGTCCGTTGTGTTGCCCAAGTGCGACGTTATTTAACCACCTATCTACCTTCCTCTTTTGTCGTTCCCCCTCAACATTGACAGTGCTCTAGAGCAGTCGTTTTTAGATCTTAAGGTAAAATTTCAACGCCATTTTTGGTTTTTCAATGTGCCAATTGCATTGCGATTTAAAAAAGTGTACGTTGATGTTCGAAATTTGGCAACTGTATCCTTAAACGTGAGAGCTCAGTTTTTGTTATTTATATAACTCTCAAACATATACCTTGAAATCCCGAAATCTAAGTTCCACTCTGATTCATTGAGATTGCAAGGGGGTAGTATGTCTAGAAGTTATTTTATGTAACCACCCTGCACTTTATACCTCATTCGTAATTAACATGCATCATAAAGTTGATTTTACGATACCTGACATCCTCAAAACGAGATTTTCTGTCAAAATATAATTTTTTTTATTTCGTATTAGCATTCAAGCTTAATTCTTTAGGCCGAATACATAGGTATTCTCTTTCTGTCTTTAACAAAACAGAAGGTAGACGCTTGAAAACTGTTTAGTTTTTTTTTACCCCGTCCCTTCATACTTTTATTCTTTTTCTCAACTCTATTTTCTAGTTGTAAGTCCATTTTTTTTTTAGTTTCTTACTGATCGCAAAACGCGATATCTGAAAAGTAGTTCTATAATCTCAACTATTTTTCTGTTGTCTATGCAAAATAGTGGAGAGAATATGTTCTACAATCAAGTCATTAAATAAAAAATTTATACTCTTGGATGTAAAAAGTGGATTTGATAGCGATTTTTCAATTTTTTTTATGTTACTGGTAGCAATTTTGTACTAAAAAAAATTATCTATAAAACATATTGTATTGTTATTATAATAACTCATTCTCTAGACAGGTATTTTATAACGCAATTACTTTTATAAAATCTATGAACTTAAGTAGTTTTTACGAAACTAGACTTAAATTAATTGCCAAGATTTGGTTTTTTTTTTTTTCTATTTTGGACTAATCGAAATATTTTCACAAAGTCATGTTTTAACTTTTTGAGTTTTACTGAGTTTTAACGCCAAAATTCTTTTAAATAAAGAAAAATTCCCCGAAAAACAATTCCTCATAACGTAGTCGGATACTTCAAATTTTTGTGAAATCATGCTTTCCGTAGCTACTAAGTTTTGGGTATTGTTTTAGCTACTTTATCAAAAATAACTCCAAATTGTTCTGAAAGAAAAAAAAAAATTCACGAAAATTTGCTATCAAAACGACATTTCCTAAGCCTTAAGCAATTTCTTTAATGGACGAGTGAAAGATTCATTGAAGAAATAGGTCTAAAATGAAAATTAGCGGCCAAATATCATCGCCATTGCCCACAGAATCCCGATAAAAGTTACTACCTTCACTGCTCATTGCTTACATAATTGGCAATATCTGGAGAAACTTTTTAAAGTTGGTTTTGACCAAAAAAAGTTTAAATGAACTCAGTTTTTAATTTTTGGGGCTTTTCCCGAGTTGCAATTCCAAATTGTTCTCCAAAAAAAGACAGATTCCCGACATTTTGCTTTTAAAAAACATCCCTTCCGACACCTTAAGCACCTTCTTTAGTGAACGATCGAGAGATTTCATTGAAGGAATACAGAGTCGGGTGATCGAAAGTTGATGTCTAATTGAAAATTAGCGACGAAATATCAGCGGCATTCCCCACAGGATCCCAATAGAAATTACTATCTTCTCCATTACTCCTTGTACACATGTATGCAACTTTGAGGATATCTTTTTCTCATATTTTTGATTAAAAATGTTCGTTAAAAATGCTTTAAACGAACTCAAACTAACTTTTTGAGGCTTTTACTGAGTTCAAACTCTAAATTGTATTACAACCAATAACAGATTCCTGACATTCTGCTTTTAAAAATACCATCCGATACCTTAAGCATCTTCTTTAGTGAACGATAGAGAGATTTCAATCAAGAAATGTTGAGTCGTGGTCGAAAGTTGATGTCTAATTGAAAATTAGTGGCGAAATATCAGCGGCACTGCCCACAAGATCTCGATAGGAGTTGCTATCTTCTTCATTACTCATTGCTCACATCTATGCAACTTTGGGGTTATCTTTTCACATATTATTTACCAAAATATGTTTTCAACGAACCCAAACTGTAACTTTTTGAGGCTATTCCTGAGTTCTAACTCCAAATTGTTCTAAAAACAAAGACGATTTCCCGACAATTTGCTTTTAAAATAATCCCCTCCGGTACTTCAAGCACCTTCTTTAGTGAACCATCGAGAGATTTCACGGAAGAAATAGAGTCGTGGTCGAAAGTTGACGTCTAAATGAAAATTAGTGGCGAAATACCAGCGGCACTGCCCACAGGATTCCGATAGGAGTTGCTATCTTCTTCACTGCTCATTGCTCACTTGTCAAAAGAGCCGCACCTAAGCCACTCATCCTTCTCATTTCCATGGAAATGGAGGGCGACCTCTCGCAGAGAAAATGCATTATTCGCTTTCTGCAGGACGAAGTTTGAAACACGGTCACTGCAATCAATTTCGATTGGATTTCAACCAATGGAAGAGAGCAGAGAGCTTCATTGGGGCGGTGTACAACGGAAGATGGAATTCCGATTCGTTTGGCTTTCAACTTATTTCAGGTAGCATTATGCACAAAAATGATTGAGCGCAACTGTTTGGAAGGGGAAGGAATGTGTGGATGGCCACCTGAAAAGGGGTCACAGGAGGGAGATATTTAAAAGTAGATCTTAAAGGGATCCATCTGCCTATACGGTTTGCGGGCCCTCGACGACTTTTGATCCCAGTTCTGCACTCCTTGACTTTTGAGTAGGCTTGGACATTCTTTTGAATAAAAATGATTGTTTTTCGAAGTGGTTCGTTTATTTTCCTGATTGAGGTTTTATGGCGCAAGATCCAATAACTTACAAGCTGCTTCAAGCGCAGTATAAAATAATAAAGTTATGTAGATATAAAATCACTATAAAAAGTCGAGGTAACAAGTCAAGCACCAGATATGAAGTTCAAAAAATATTTGTGGGCGAACACAAAATCCAAATAAACACGTAGATTCTAAATATGAATTGTAATTATTGAGGTTTTAAAAACTGGTCACCAAGAAAGGTGTGTATGTTTTCATGTGAAAGTGATAGTTTTATTGAGCCCTTCAAGTGGTTTCAACGAGTTATCTCGTCATAAAGATACTGACAATTTTTTTTATGATGACGAGATCAAGATCTGGTCAGTTTTCTTCTTAATGACGAGACATCTTGCCCACCAAGATCTGGTCAGTTTTGCCGAGGAATAGATACCTCTTTGGGAGAACCACTAGGACGGTTAAGGGCATAAAACACATTTTTAGTTTCAGTAAATTCGTAGTTTTTGATTAATGTAATGAAATATTTTTTGTAACTCTTTAAAAATTTCCAAACCATTGGAAGATGGAGAAAATACTCCGATTAATAACCAGTATCATTTAAGGGGTCCAGTACCCAAGATCTCAAAAAAAATGTTAATTTTTTTTTATTACATTAAATAATATTACAGATATTTCTGAATAAAATGACACAAAAATTTTATTTCTGTCTTTTAAAGAGCCTGCGAAATTTGGAATTCAGTAACTTGACATCTGCAATCATAGTTAAGATGATGTCAATATTTCAAAGACTAGCTTCAGATTCTTTGTTGGAGAAATGTAGCAAAGGGGGAAACTCAAAATCAAAGCGAATCACTTCATAACATGGTTTAGAGACGCTGTCCTAAAAACTTAAATGCTTCGAAAGTTCGAGTCCAGATTGCTGCAGTCAGAGTCATTAAGGACTTCAACAAGGGACTAATATAAAAGATGTGCTGGAATGCTCGGGTCTTGTAACTAGGAAAACTTCTCTAATGCTGTCCAAACGGAAAGACTTCGAACGATTCTGGAAAGCTGCGAGGAAGTCAACAATTGCCTTCAAAACTACAGAATAAAAGTTCAACTCATCAAAATTAAATTAAATGAAGCATTAAATGCAAGAATCAAGAAACAATACCTTCCAGGAGGATTTTAAATAAATTTAAGTGCGTAAAAGTGTTTTTTACCAATTTAAAACTATAACGACGTTTTTCTCAGTGATACTCTTTTTTTGCAATTTTCTTACATTAAAATGATATAAATGAAAAACTATTTGTCACAATTGTATGAAATTTTCTGCACATGTTTACCAAATATATATCTTTAATTTGTCTTCGGCAATTATGTATATGTATGTTTATACTTCGATAATTTTTCTAAGGTTTTATGTTGTGTTTTATTTTTTATTTTTTTTGTACTTTTGGGGTTAAATATTTTTTTAAAACATTGAATTCAATTAAAAAAAATTCTACGAAGACAATTATTATTATGTATTGTTGTAAGTAATTTAAAACTATAATTATGTAATTTGACACACAACATCTTGAGATATATCAATTTTTAACGTAGTCAAAATTTTGCACATTTTAAAATTTTATTTTAAAAATAAATTTAAAAAAATACCTATTTGTTAATACAATTACACAATACAATGTTGATCAACAAAAAAAATTTCAAGACAATTCCTTAAAAATTAAAGATTTTAGAATTTTTAGTACCGGACCCCCCTTAACGCTGTTTTGTCAATCTCTGGTGGTAATTTCCTCCAACACTAAATTATTTGTGTGGAATAATTAGTCAGAATTCATGGAGACATTAGCAACACGTTTTGGAGGACCTGTTTTAGGTTAAATAAAAAAATTATTATGAAATAAAAGATGATTTATATTCTGTAATTGATTTGTAAAACAAGCAAAAGAACGTTTCACCCGGAATAAAACAGGAAGTACGTGTTATCTCCAAAACATTTAGCCCCCTAGATTTAACCTCACAAAATACTCTCAGCAGAAAGTCCCAGACTATCGGAATTCATCCTTCACAAGAAATGTCTCTAATACAAGGCATAAATCTCTTAAACTGTGACTACTATGTTTTCAAACAGTGAACATGTTTTAAGTTCAATCAGTTGATTTGTTTCGCATTCTTTGTAATTTCGTTTTCGGTGAGGTAATTTAATTTAATTATTTAAATGATTAGTTTTAATATTGATCAGTCAATTAAGAATTTTCTTAAAAAGGCTGAATAAAGAAAATATTTGAAAATATTAGAAAGGAATTTGGATTTATGTTTAGAAAAGGAGCAATTTTCAATGCACCGAAAAAATATATATTCTAGTCCCTGCGTGGCCAGCCAACCCCGGCGATTGCTACGCATTCCCATTTGGCCACAAGCAACGCTGACCTCGAAGTGTCTAGTAATAAATAAAGGCCAATAAAAATTATTTACAAAATATTTTAGATTAAAATTTATTTCGCAAAAAAAATATGCTATCATAAAATAAATAACGCTTGCCAACACCCGCAGATTTCAAATCCGTTGAAATTTTTACTCCATCTTTAACGATCGAGGAAATAGAAAGAAAAAAAATCCAGAACTCCCGTTAAAACTGTTTATTTGTTTTGTTCGTCCGCTGAAATCGTTGTTTGGAAAATGAAAGGGAAAAAATAATTTTAGAATATGTGATCTCTTTATACTGTTTCCATTCGAAGGAAAACAATAATAATTAAATGCCAATAAATTAATTTTAAAATGTTCAAGATTAAATTTAAAAATTCGGGTTGGACACAAAATTTGCAAAAACGATAGGACTACCTGTGTGCTAAATTTCATTATTGGAAGTGCTATAGATTCGTCAGGACACTTCTTACATACATATAAACACTTCCTTTTATAATAGATATAAATGAAAAAAATTTATAATAGATTTAAATGGTACTCCTGATGTATATCGGCGTTATCTTAAAATACAGTTTATTGATGTACTGGCAACATTTGACGTTCATCTAAACGGCGTTCAACAATCCACTTCATATTATAGTTCGGAATTCCTTTGGAATTTTACTGACGAAGTTCTAAAATTGTATTGGAAAATTAAGCCAGGTGACGTCACATTCGGAATACGCACAGGAAACACGTACCAGCGCAGAAACACTACAATCTCCTGCACTTAGCTTGGCTGAAAATGCCTCACCTAAATCACAAAATAGGACCGTGAATTAAAATATGATGAGATTAAAATGTGATTTGTAACAATTATATATAGTTTTTAATCAGAAAAAGAGTCATTACTAAAAAGTCAAAATATGTGCAAGCACTATAATTAATTTACAATTACATGTCAGACGGATTCGAGTGACACTAGACTTTAATATGTTAGAGCGATTGAAATTTTATTGAAAGAACTAGCCACTGGCGTGGCCATACCGGCGTTGCACGTGCCCGTGGTGTTTGGTTTCTATCTGGTGTAAAATTTTCCTTAGATTTCAAATCTGTTCAAATTTTCAATCTGTCTTTAACGATTCCGATTTTACGAAAAAAAGAACTCAACAATTCCAGTCAAAATGTTTTTATTTCTTTGCTCTCCTTCGCTAAAATGAAAATCTGTTGTTATTTTTGTTTTAACGCGAAGTGCAGAAAATGCAATTTGTTTCCTTTACTGGAATCCGTTTCGCAGGAAATCAAAATGAACTAATCTCAAAACAAACGAAGGTCATTCAAATGTGTTCTCTCCCCGGAGATGAAAAAACTTGGCATAGTTCCAAAGGCTGACGTCAATGTGACACGTGAGGGCGAAAAGTCTAAATTTTGATGTTTCTTCATCTTCGGAATTACCGTGAAAGAATGGTGAAAAAAACTATCAAATTCATTTTAAAATGTTCTAGTTTTAATTTTAAAATTCGCCTTGACCCTAAAATTGCAAGCAATTCGCACTACCTGTGTGCCAAATCCCATTACTGTAAATGCCATAGATTCGTCAGGACTTTGCGTTCAAGAAACAAACAAACAAACAGACAGACAAACACTTCCTTTTATAATCGTGGAGATAAAAGCATATTTTAGACCATCAAATTTAAACTTCAAGAATTATCTCTACCAATATAACTAAAACCTTCCAGGCTCTGGGGGAAATTTAAGTTAGGTTATATATAAACTAATACTCGCGTCAATCTTACAAAGAAAGACAGGCTTTTTAGACAAATACATAGTTGCTACCACGCCAAATGTACCAATCTGCGATTTTGTCGATTTTCCCCTAACAGCATTTTCGTGTCGCCATTCCATGTCTTACACTAAAGAAGCCACCAATTATTTGGATTCTTAGTGTTATCGTAAAGTATCCGATTTTCATGAGAAAACAACCTTTGAGTCGTAACTCGATTTTTCCCGAAACATCAAAACTTTGAAAGCGTTTTAGTAGAAACGTCAATTTTGCAGATTGGTGCTTTTTGGCGTGGTGGTAACGATATGCTCTTTAAAAGGACTAATGTCATTTTCCCGTACATCTATATAGGTACGGTAAATAAAAAAAACACGCCTCGAAGCTAGACCAAAATTACATCCGAACTGAACACACGCCTCGACGAATGTTTTTCGCCATCCAAACACGGTTATTACCGCTGATTGCATATCCCGGTCGCATATTCTTTCAAATGACGCATCAGAAGAATTACCTTCCATTTGCCAACATTACATGTAAAATTACTCCGTGCACATTTCCCTCGAAAATGCCCATAATGACGAAGAGACTTTGATACATATTCATCGCTAAAGATATTAAATGAACGCAAATAACAATGCGTTCAATTCGTAATGCCAATGCAAATTACAAAAGTTAATGTTTGACGCAAGAGCAAGAGCTAAAAGCCTTTGAATATTAATTATTATTAAAAACAACAGATAATTCTTTTTTTAAATTTGTCATTATTAAACATTTTTTACTTTTATTCTGAAATCAGTTATTTATCTCTTTTTTTACCTTGTATTATTTTAATAATTCTACGTTTTCCGTACAATTCACATGCTAACAAGCTCGTGCAATCATGAAGTTCTAGTGCTTTTATTGTTACAAATAAATATTAAATGATTGTTAAAGTCAAACACCTCGCTCTATAACCTGCTCTTGTATTTATTTAATTGAAAAAAATTCCCAAAGTGATGTGTTGCGAATAGATGGTTGAAAATAGAATTATTTTTTACCTTCCTTGTGGTTTATCTTCGTGTCGAAAGCAGCCTTGTAGCGGCCAGCTGGTGCAACAAAACTGTTCGAAATTATCACCTTTATTACTAAAACATCACAAGGCTACTGCCTTTTTCAAATCCTGCAAAATTTTTCATCGAATTTCGTAATCAAAAGCCTCTTTTTTTATAAAACGGCATTTTTAACTCTAAGAGATAAAAGGGTAGTAGCATGAGCTCCTATAGCCCTCCCTACTTCTAATACATCAAGAGGTTACTGTATTTTGAAAGTCCTGTAAACTGTTTAATCGAATTCCTTAATCATATATTCTTAACAAAACGTCACTTTCAACTCTAAGAGGGAAAAGGGCAGTGGCTTGAGTCTCTATAGCCCTCCCCTGCTATACGGCCTTGCAAGTGAGTATTTAAGTTGACTGCATCTATAGGTAAATGTTAATTTTCCATGGACCCGTCCCACTGGTAGATACTTCGAAAACCAACCACTGCATTCTGGAAAATTTAGTGTCCCCTTTGACCTTAGCCATACTGGCATACACAAGAGAGCTTTCAGACACCGCGGCGCCTTTTTTTCCTTCATTTGCTAAAGAATACATTTTTCATACAGTGCCAACCTTACCATTAGAAGCTATCTCTGACATGTTTCGCCTTGTGTTACGAGATGCTCACAAGGATTGTTTTCGTGTTTCTTTTTGAATATAATTGTAACGTCTTATTGGGAACACTTGTTACACTGTCTCATCGTGGAAAGCGGCAAACCTTTTTCCTTCTGGTGATGTTATATGAAAACTACAGCGCTGAAAAAACAAAGGACGGGTTTATGCAAGCATGGTAGTTGCATTAGTTCTTCCTTTTCGAGAAAAAGGGAGTATATTCATAAAAATAAAGCTTTTTTTTTTTTTTTTTTTTTTTTTTGTTCTTCTACTTTAGTGCCTGTGTGGATTCATCAGATCTTGAAAAAATTTACTTAACGCGACAAGACCTTTCACTTTTTTGAAAAATTAACGTTTTCTTGGATGCATTAAAATGATTATATGAAGATTAATAACCATGCAGTAATTCTAATTAGATAATTGAATTTTGTGTCTTTCTTTTTTATGTGTTGTGTTAAGCAATCACTTTTGAGGTATCGATGTCATTTTAAACTTTCATCATTTCAAAAACTTTGATTTTGAATTTGGATACGTAAAATGCAACGTTCTTCGCCTCGTTGCCTATTTATATCATGGTTTCTACTTTGCAATATTAATCAATTTTTGAAAATTTGTCACTTCTGTAATGATAAAAGTGTCAACATTTTGAGTTTAAGGCAATGCAGCTTTTATATTTAATTTAGTTGCAAACAAAATGCATTTATTGCAGTTATTCTTTAAGCGACACCAAAAGCTTCATTTTGGGTATTTTTGATAGAAGAAATGCGTAATATACATATGATGCTGTTTTCATTTACACCAATATAAAAATTGCATTTGAGTGTGTTTTCTTAACTCAAATCTTTTGTTGCTAATGAACATTTAAATCGAAGTAAGTTATCATACCCTCCATTTTATTTTGCTACGAGTGGTTAACAGGTAGTCATTAATTTAAAAATAATCTAAGAACTGAATGAATGGTCTGTGAAATTTTTCGAAATGGTAAGTTGAGACTATTTATATTTTCTCCTTTCACAAAAATATAATTACAGATAGAGATAAATAGCGATTATAAAAACTTAAAGACAAATTAAAGGGATTTAGAAAAGTATAAAATTTTAATAATTTTAAAATGTGCGCATAGAGATTATTTAATATCTATCGACTACGCATATAAACGTGTTTTCACCTTTACAGAAATGAATTATTTGATGATGCGTCGAATGAAGATCTTCCCTTTCAAGTTGCAAAAAATCAGTGAACTAAAAATTTTGTGCTACTGTTGTAAATTGAAGCTATACGAAAATTTTAAAGTTAGATTTTTTGATTTGCAGTACTATCATTTTTCTATATGAGGCTGGTGAAAAACCAGATATAAAAGCATAACATTATCTGTAATTAAATAGCATGATAACAAGATCCTTCAGGGGAGGAAATTAGTAAGTATTTGGCAGTGTTCCAAATAAGAGATGTTTCTGAAAGCATAGTATTGAACTTATGGAGAGCAAAGATTTCATAGTATTGATTTTATAAAATAGCCATATAAAACAGTCGTTATGAATAGTCAAAGGTCGAATTAAACACGCATTAATACAAAGTAATAAAATACTGCATACTTATAAAGGAATAAAGCAGGAACGAGTTATTTACTGTTTTTTTATGAGAACCGATGTATTAAAGCATCAGTTAAAACTAATATTATATTATTTATACAGATATCTATCGTAGTCTTAGAGAACAAACCCACTACCTGTCGTTTTTTATTGTATACCTATTTAAAGACTAACTATTACTTTTTAGGTCAACAAATTAAAAATATCAGAATTCTGATAGTGTCAAATATCTTTTTAACGGATTATAATACGACAGTGCATTTCTCATCATCATGAAAGTAAGTATTTACTGTCTGATAAAAGATATATATGTATGTAGTTTAGCATTTATCATTGTTTCAGTAATATAGTCTGATAAAAACATCATTGATTACATAAAAAAAAGTAACGTATTAATATTAGATAATCGGAAATAAATAAATTATTGATAAACTTAGTGGCTTTTAGCATATCGATGAGAATCAATTTGAATAATAGCAGTTTAAAGTGAACAGAAATCGCAAATATTTACATCTCCTAGCAACGTAACAAATACACTCCTATTAAAGCACAATTTGGGTAAATATTAAATGAAAAACCTGTGCATAACTAACGGCATATGAAACATTTTTCGGGTTTGTACCACTAAAAGTCTAGCAACAAAAGCGTCATAGCTTTTACTGTTGTTAATTCATCGAACTGAAATGTTGTTCTAAAGAGAAAGGTTGCTCAGTCGTCTTAATACGGAAAAACCTGTAGGTACTATGTATTATTAGATGTTTATATACCGAGTAAAAATATGTTCATGTACAAATTCGCAAACTTAATCGAAAGTAATAACCTTTTCACTCATGCGTCTCAGAGAACAATATATAAAAATTTAATATTTCAACCATTCGTTTTGCAAGAGAATCTCAGTATGTATTAAAACATTTCTGCCTGACTGTAAAAGAAGTGTATCAGAAATTATAAAGTTATAACTCTATAGATTTAAAAGGTACAATAAAACAAAAATAATTTTGTAGACAGAAGTGAAATCCATGAATAAAGAAACATTCATGAAATTAACATAAAAGACAAAATTTGTTCTTAACACTGAAACTCGAGATTTTGGAGTTTGTTAATGAGAAGTTTGTTACCTTTTTCATAAAAAACTTTCTAATTACTGTAATATATAAACGAGAATTTAAAAACCGCAGGTAGAAGTAGTTTGTTAATGAAAAGTTTAACGTTACATTTTTATAAAAAGAACTTTCGAACCACTGATAAATTAACAAGAAGTTAAACCCAAAACAGAATTTATTTCATCCTTCAACCTATCTGAGGGAGCGTATACAAAAAAAAATCAGCAAGACACTACTTGTATGAAAAAAACAAAACTACAGCTTCAGGCAAGAAGATTTCAGTCAGAGTAATGTAATTTCCCCAAAGATAAGACTGATATAGAGCGTTTGTAAAGTGATCTCATTTGAGGGTGCGTAGCTTCTAGACCACCCACAGTAGAGTCGGGACGGCATTCGTCAAACGAATAGCATGAGGTCTCTTCAACGTTGTATTCCCAGGGAGTCAACGCGAGGTAGGTCTTGACGTATTTTAGGTGCCAAGTTCCGAAAGAAGAACATCAATAGAGGATAATACGCTTTTCTCCAGGAGGGTGGAGTTACACATTGAGGACTGTGCTGCAGTCAGTTCAGATTCTGAGCTGTGGGGCGTATTTTAACTGAGTGCAAAGTGCGGAGCTGTTTATAGGGGCCCTAAAATGTCCGACTACTCAAGGAGTCCTGACTTATGAGAAATATCTGCTTCGAAGAATTTCAACAATTTCTACACTTCATAAACAAAGCCTACCCAGCAGTGGCGTAGCCACAGAAAGGACCGGGGGGGGGTCCGATTTTCGGGGGTTTAGAACTCTAACCTCTTCGAAAGTTTTCTTGTTTTTAAAATACATCTCTACAAATAAAATACAGTCAAACCTCTTTAAGACGAATTTCACGGGATGGTAAAAATATTCGTGTTATACGAATAAAAAAAAAAAGAATTATTTCAACAATGAAATAAAATATGATGCATTTACATTACTTTCTGTGCGATTCTTGTTTCACAGATAAATGTTATTCTTCATCACATAGATCATACAAATTATTCCTGATTATGCCGACCAACCGGTATAGTGGTTAAGGTGTTAGCCTCTAGACCGGAAGGTCCCCGGTTCGAATCCGGGTTCGGGCATGGATGTTTGTAAGCGTATACCAGCTCAGGTGTTGCTTCGTCATCTGAACATGGTTCAAAAATTACGAAGTATAAATTGTTAGGAGCAATGATGGTCCTCCCACTGGGTGCTCCTTCACAAGTGGCCATCACTTCCGGCCTTGTAGTGGTCAATAACTTAGATCAAATGTGCCCGCCATTAAAAAAAAAATTCTTGATTATACATATAATTATTAAATACACAGATAGTTCTCGATTACACAAGTATTTCCTAATTTGTCTTGAAATAGTTCTGTTATCGATTTTTGTGGGGGGTTTTCCTGACATTCTTAAAGAAAATCCTTGATGCGGTCAATGCTGTTGAAATGAGCAGATGAATTTTCAGTGCCTTAAAAAAAGCGGCGGTTAGTGTAACCCGAATTCTTCTTAAACGAATGAGTAAACACTATTTGAATATACATTTCGACGCGGTATTGGAATTTAGTTTGTATTATTAGTAATTCGTATTAAGCGAGTTCGTCTTAATGAGGTTTGACTACTACGAATCACAGGAAATACTTTATTGCAACCTCTGAATAAAATAATACCAATTTCATTCATATCCCGAATTCTTCTTAAACGAATAAGTAAACATTATTTGAATATACATTTTGACGGTATTGGAATTTAGTTCGTATTATTAGTAATTCGTATTAAGCGAGTTCGTCTTAATGAGGTTTTACTACTACGAATCAGGAGATACTTTATTGCATCCTCTAAATAAAATAATAGCAGTTTCATTCATAAAATAATTTATTTAACTGTTGTTTCTCTACAGAAAACTATCCAGTTCTAAAAACAAATAATATATGATCCAAAAAATGCAAGAAAAAAGACAAACAAAAACGTAGTTAGGTAGTAGATTAAAAACTTCACTGAAGTAGATTACTTATTGCATCGAAATCATTAAAAGGTATATCAACCTCTGAGAAAAAATTGCATTTAAAAATCTATAGCATCGTCGTTTACAATCAAAACCTCGCAAGTCTTGAAATGAAAATTTTCCAGATGCAATGAAAATATAGTTACAGATGCTAGAAAACTGAGATGCAAATTTTTAATATTCACCGATAGCATACTTTATAACTGGTGTAAACTTGTGAGCTTTGAAACAAGCTTAAAGTAGTCCTGTTTGTGTAATGTTCATAAGACCTCATAAACTAAAAAATTGGTTCTCACAAGGTTCGGATAGTAAAACGATGATATATGACATTTATCTCAATGACTTAATATTCATCGCGAAATTTAAGAGCAGTGACTAAGGACATCGTTTATTCAGCATAAACTCAACCTTTTCATACATTTTCATCGTATCAATCATCCTCCTGGAGACACAAAGTAAAAACAGAATTTCAAGACGACATAAAGTTTGAATATTTTTTTATGGCTATGCTAGGTAAATTACTTTGTTACTTTTGCTGAAAGCCACTGTATAGTCAATCGAGTACTTAGATCAACCAAGATTAGACTTGGTATGTCACTTTTTATCTGCTTTTTGAAATTCTTTTAAAGTTCAAGAAAAGAAGAGTTTGGTAACCAAAAATAACATAAAAGACTTAAAAATCTGATAAAAATCTTAACTTTGTAATCATTTGTCTTGGAGTCTAATTTCCCTTGCAAAGGCATTGTTTCTTACTAATAAAATATTAAAAATCGATAATCTCGTATAAATAAAATATATTAAAAACCCATGGAATCCTATCAATAAAATATTAAAAATTTATAGAGTACTTTAGTGATATTAAAGTAAACTATAGTTATTATCTTTATTAAAACAGTTTATTAAATTATAATTTATTTATAAAGTATGAAAACATATGAAGATTAAAAGATTTTTGTTTCCCACATAACCATCTCACAAATTCACACGTTGCATTCAATGCTTCAAAAACGACAGAAAAATAAATGGCTTTCGAGAATCAAGTTTTCAATATTTCGCTATGTTACTAAGTTGTGATAAATATTCGGCGAAAATCACTTTGAAAAGTATTTTGTGTGTCAGACGCTTCACTTTTAGTGCTTACACAATCCCTTACTGGTGAATCAATCAACGACGAAATTAGTAATAAATAGCGACATTAGACTTTTAGTTAATCTTATCATCATCCTAATAAGAATTAATTATATTTTTGTTTAATCTTTAATATGTGTGAACTGAACCTCTTTTTTATTTTTATTTTGTATAATGAACATCTTTTTTAAATCTTTATTTTGTATGCTGAACCTCTTTTTACTTTTATATTGTGTATACTGAATCTCTTTTTATCTTTATTTTGTATACTGAAACTCTTTAACATTATACCTTTTTTCAGTATTCAAAATTGTATTTCTTACTCTTGGCCCCTTTCGAAACGAAAATCAGGCAACTCAACTAATCGCAATATTAACCAGTTCGAGATCCATTAATCATGGGGCTCTAAATTCTTTACAAAGCAGAGTAAGACTTAACGTCATAACGTTCATCCAAGTCCAACATCGTGTGTGATTCGACACTATTTTTTCGCATTTGCATCCCGTTATGTTCATTTCCTCGAGTTGTTTTACAACTGTACAAAGCAGATTAAGACTTAACATCACAACGTTCATCCAAGTCCAACATCGTGTGTGATTCGACACTATTTTTCGGCATTTGCATCCCGTTATGTTCATTTCCTCTAGTTGTTTGACAACTGTACAAAGCAGAGTAAGACAAATGTCATAACGTTCATCCAAGTCCAACATCGAGTGTGATTCGATAGTATTTTTCGGCAATTCCATCCCATTATGTTCACTTCCTCTAGTTGTTTGACAACTGTACAACGCTTTCGGAAGTTCTTTCTTGTTGGTAGTCAAATTTATTCTTCTTTTCCATGACAGCAAATTGCCATTATCGTAAATTTTGGATACATTTGTGACGAGCGCCTCTTTTGTCTCTCTGTGTGTTGTATTCATATCTAACTTTTGCAGAAGATTTTACGTTGTACGTAAACTTATATTTGTATAGCTGTTATATATATATATATATATATATATATATATATATATATATATATATATATATATATATATATATATATATATATATATATATATATATATATCTGTGTGTGTGTGTTTGTGTGTATGTGTGTGTGTGTGAACTCATTAAATGAAGGCGAAGATTGTAGGAAAAGAAAAATTAGGGATATGTTTTAAAATTCCAAAATAAATTCAAATGTAAGGTGATTACAGATGAAAAAGTGCAAGAATTATGAAACAGGAAGAAGTTATTTAAAAAAATCCAAAACACAAGCTGTGTGAGAAGTAATGAGGAAGATTATTAGTGCGATTTAGATGAAGCCTTTCCGAACTCGTCAAGTGAAGATGAAGATTGTATGAAAAGAAAAACTAGTGATATAATGATTTTAAATTCAAAACTCCATTCAAGTGTACGATGAAAAAGTGTAAGAATTACGAAGAAGGAAGAAATTATTAAAAAAATCCAAAACACACGCTGTGTGAGAAGTAATGAAGAAGATTATTAGTTTGATGTTTAGATGAAGACTTTCCGAACTCGTCAAGTGAAGATGAAGATCGTATGGAGAAAATAGTGATGAGATTCGGAAACCAATTTAGATTAGACTATTAAGAATGATAAAGAAAACGTGTACTGCAAGAGGTTAAATCATGGATTCCCTAAACTGGCCAATGTGCCAGTCGTTGAGAGAGTTAAGACGGTAACGGGGCCTCTGGGCCTTCTGAAGGGTTTCTTCTTCTGACTTATATCCGCTTCAGGGGCCACTTTGTTGCGGTGGAGCGCTAAAGGAACGCCGCAGGAGGCCACGCTGTGGATAATTATGTTGGCAGTGTATTGGCGTGCAACCCACATTTCATCTACATATTCAAACATGACGTCGCTGTAGAGGATAGGCGGACGCCAGGAAACACGCTCACTTTTCTCACTACGCTTGAAAAAGGAGACGCCTAGTTTGCTCCTCACAATAAGATTCCAGCCGTAACTAATGAGTCGGGGCTCCTTGTTCCCTTTGGCCACAAGAGACGCCCAGTTCTGCTCGCCTCCAGTTGAACTAACTGCACAAGCGGGTGAAGAAATAAGTCGGTAGCAGGTAGAGTTTGGAAATTACCGGCATTATCTGAACCGGTAGATTATCGAAGGAAAATCTCTGTGCCGGTGCGTTGCCAGTTTTGAGTTCCCTTTTTTCAGAGGCAATGACTAACAGTCAGTTGTGTTGCTCCAGTGCGACGTTGATTAACTACTTACCAAGGCAGTGACTGCGAAATTATGGGACTTAAATCAGGTACTTGTTCGGTACTACGAGCAGTGACAGTCAGGTCCACCGGAAAATTTATTCGGAGGATGCAATTGGTTATTAATGCAATTTTTAAGCCAAATACAAGCTGGGCTGGCTTTGAATTCTTTGAAAAATCATAAAATGTCTATTTTTATATTTCATCACTGAATTAATTTTGAAGAGGTTTTGTAAGTATACACATTGTCAACATCTCAGACGATCCAGGCGCAGAGAATATTTTAAATGGTTGTGCGTGTATGACAGTTATTTTAAATGACATATTTATGACAGTCAAGTAAATATTAAATAATAAATAAGGTACTGATTGATACAGGTTAAATAAATATAATAAATCAGGTACTAGTTCTGTACTACAGCTAGTGACCGTCTGACCCACCGGGAAATTCAATCGAAAGATGTAATTAGTTATTACTGCAATTTTTAATACAAATAAAAGCCGGATCGTTTTTTGAATTCTTTGAAAAATTTAAATGTTTCTATTCTTATATTTCATCACTAAATTAGCTTTAAAATGGTTTTGTAGGCATACAAATTAGACAAATCTCAGATGATTCGGGTGCAGTAGTTTTATAGTGGTTTAAAATGCCAAATACTAGTTTGACATTTTAAACCATTAAATGTCTATTCTTATATTTCATCACTAAATCAATTTTAAAGAATTTTTATAAGCATAAAAATAGACTAATAACAGATGATTCGGGTGCAGAAACCTTTAAATGCCTATTTTTATACTGTATTTCATCACTAAATTATTTTTAAAGAGGTTTTGTAAGAATAAATTTGACTTAATATCAAATGATTCGAGAGTAGAAATCTTTTAAATGATTAAATGCCAAATATTCATTTGGCATTTTAAACCATTAAATGTCTCTCTATTCTTATATTTCATCACTAAAGTTATTTTAAAGCGATCTTGGTAAGCATAAAATTTAAAATACGTCAAATGATTCTTGCGAAGAAATAATTTTAAATGGTTTAAAATGCCAAATATTCGTGACAGTTAAGTAAGTATTCAAATCTACTTCTAGAAATGCTGTCTTTTGAAGCTCTGATACGATAGATAGTGATGAGATATAATTACGTCAGTGAAAAAACAAGTAAACATATCTCTTTCATATTTTCCTTGTCAATGAACAATTATACAAATTGATTTCACATTATATATTTCAAATATAAATGAATTTCAACATTTTATTTTAAAGAAATGAAAATGATAAACAAACGCTTTAGGGAGGCTAGGCTCCCAGAGCTCCAATCTGGCTACGCTTCTTAAATAAGCTACTTCATCTGCGGTATCTAAAGTTAATGATTAAATCTTAAATTTGTCTACTTTTTCCATTAAAAACATTTTTCAACACATTATTTTTTGGAAGCATTTGTAACGGCTGTTTTAAAATGAGCTTTCTTAAAATGTAATGAACACGTAGCAGCATGAATTATAAGTTTTGACTGTAGAAGTGTTTCATGGAACTTAATATTCAACACATTTTCTTAACTGTATCGAAATGTACGCTTGTAGAGTACATTTAAAGCAATTTTGTAAGACACTGTCAAGTATTAAAGTGGATTTAGTACTTGTCGTATAATTTTAAAAACACATTTTTCATTTTCTTTATGTGCCCCTCTCGTTTGAAATGGTGGGACATTTTCGAACTTGTTATAGTGTGACTATACGGAAATAATTTGTTATAAATTTATGGTCAATTTTAGCTGTCATATACACTATACTGACAAAAGTATTTGGACACTGCAGAAATTCGAAAGAGGGTCCATCTTAGTGTGGGATTGTTTTTCCTGGTTATGACTCGGCCTATTGATTTATGTACCTGGTACCGTGAATGCGACGTTCTGGATCATTCGGCCTTGCCTATCTACACCATGACAATATAACGGCGATGATGGTTGTTTCTTCCAGCAGGATCGAGCTCCATGTCATAATACAAAACATGTGCAGACTGGTTTCCTGAAAATGAGGATAATTTACTTGACTGGCCTATTCAGGGCCCCAATCATCGCGATCCGATCGATCACTTGTGGGACAAACTGGAGCGACGAGTACGACACCACCACGCAACCCCATCTTCACAACAATCTCTTCCCATAGCCTCGCAAAAGGCACGGAGAGCTATTCCTGCACAGACTTACAGAGAACTTGTGGAAAGTATACCTCGACGTGTTGCAGCTGTAATACAAGCAAAAGGAGGGCCCCCAACCTGCTACTAAATAGAAATTTCTGAAAAACTTGTCCAAATACGTTTGTCCATATATTGTATATTACTTGACCGAAATAAAAATGTTTTAAAAGGAAAAGGGATGTTGTGGAGGCTAAAATAATTTTTGATATTTCTAGTTGAATTCTATATATACAATCAAAAACAAAAACTCTGATTTAAAATGTTTCAAAAATCCCGGCCATTGCATTTAAATCATCATATTCATAGAGAGAAACATCTTTAGTTTCCACCAGATTAAATATTAACAATACTTTATTCGCAATTGAAAGATGCAAGGCAAAAACCGACCATATAATGCAATTAATTTCTAAGACCTATTTTTTTTTTTTAATATCCCTTTGAGATACTGGTATTATCACATGCGTTCTTGAGTACAGAATATGATATTAATTAGTTATATATCTATTAACTGTCCTTTGATTGTTCTTCTGTACGTCATTTTTCATAGTATACAAAATAATTCGATTTTGTGAATCTTTAATTAAAATAACTAATTCAAATTACGGTATTAAATTATATACTTATGCTAAAATAAAAAATATAACAAGGTCAAATTTAAATTTTGGAATATCGATGCATTTATGTACTTTAGGTTATTCGGATTTAATTAATTGGTTCTTCCACTATGCTCATTTTCTTTTTTGCTTTCAAACTATGATATTGGCTTATGCTTCTATAGGTTTGACCTTGCGTAACGACAGTCTGAGTACGAATTGAATTTTTCGTAATGATTCATCTATCACATTTTTCATGTTTTATTTTTATTTTTTACTTTCCCTTGTACTCTTTAATTGTGTATGGTATGTCCACTAAGGGGCAATCCATGAAAGTTAATTAAACTTCATTATCGCTGAGACATTCCGTTTAATTTCGAATTGGTTTTTACGTATTACTTTAATAACGCGAAAAATCATTTAACGAACGTCTCATGTCGCTCTCACCTTCTGATTAACAGTTTGCGTGTTGAATTTTGAGGTGAAGAAATAGAAAAATTATCCCATTTTGTTCAATATAAATTTCCATGGTTTATCTAAGGAAGTTTGCATTTTGACAATTGCGCGTAATTTCCTGTATTTAATACACAGAATTTGGAAATCATACAGTGGAAATAAATTACAAATATGTCACACATTTCTTTTGATATAGGAAATTTATAGCAGGTAGGTATTTTAATTAACGTCCCACTGGAGCAACACACCGGGCTATTGATGACAGTCCGGGAACCTATACGTAATTAATTATTTATTTTTCGTCATTAACCCTCCAAGTGGTGACGAGTTATCTCGTCCATTGCGATCTGATCAATTTTGCTAATGATATCTCGTCTGACCGATTCTGCAAATGTCGAGGTATCTCGTCCTCAAGATATAGCCTATTGTTATTGTTGACGAGATTAAGACCTGGTCAGTTCTCTGTTCAACGAAAACAACAGCTTATTCTAAAATAGCTAACAAACGTGTCACCAAAGCTTTCGCAATTATTTGACCCTCCAAATGGTTTCGACGAGATATCTCATCCATCAAAATTTGACCAAGTTTGCTTATGACGAGTTATTTTATCAACAAAATATAACCTATTTTTTTTATGATGACGAGATCAAGATCTGGTCAGTTTTATTATTAATGCCGGGATATCTCGTCCATCAAGATCTGAACTGCTTTGGTAATGACACACACACGAGACAGTCATCAAGAGGATAAAGAAGGAGAATATTCCATTTCCCAGTCATTCTTTTGCTGTGAAGTCATTGCTTTGTTAAGGCTCCTCCAGACCAATAGAATCTAAATCAATCCGAATCCAGAGATACTGACAAAAGTAGATTCGGGTGTATCGAAGCTGTACGCTTCGGATTCAAGGAGCATGGAAGGGTTTCTGATGAACAAGCTACTTTGTATAGAAGCGACTTCTCGAATCTTCGTCCCTCAAATTCTACTGGATTCAAATTTACCCGAATTCTGTGATGAGTCTCGTGGGTTTGGGACAGCACTGGGGCAACACAATGAGCTGTTGGCTACGGTTCGGGATCAATCCCGAAGGGAAAGATTCAAGGAGAGGGCATTTGAGACCCCGGCATATTTTAACGTGCACCAGTCCCGTGTCCATGACGGTCTTTAGATGAGCCGAGTTTTCAACTCGCAATCTGGTTGCTAATCCATTGTTCTTCCAACTGGGCTACCGCGGGTAATATTCCTCTCTTCTGCGTTAGTAAACCTTTCCTTGTAGTGTATGTACATTTACTTTTCGCTGTTTGCTTCAGCTTTGCCAAATGTGGCCCTTTGCACCATAAAACACAACCTAACTAACCAACCTATTTCGAAGAATTTATTCCTCAGTAGCCTTCACTCTTCTCATGATATGAAATATCCCAGATGATAATATTGGAGAAGCAAATACTGAAGACATTAAACTTGACGCCGACACTAAATCAAGACTCTCCTACCCGATTCTGACTGACTTATCGCAATCTTTCTATCCATATTGAATACTTTCAAATGGATGGCAAGCGGGAAATAAAAAATATGATTTAATGATACCTCCCAACTGAATCTAATACTCACAACTCGTGGATCTTATGCGATGGAATGTGTGGTATAATTTGATCTCTACTTCAAAGAATTTATTCCTCAGTAGCTCTCACTTTCCCCTTGATCTAAATCTCCCAAATGACAATATTTAAAAAGCGAATACTGAAGATATTAAACTTGACGTCGGCTATGAATCAAGGTTCTCTTACCCGATTCCTTACCTATCGCAATCTGTCTAGCCACATTGAATACACCACAGCGAATCGTTTCAAATGAACGGTAAGCGGAAAATAATAAAAAATGTGATGTAATAATACCACTGGAAATATCGCCTATTATATCGGCACGCCTTGCCGCATCACCTGCCTGCCTGACTCACGTAGCAAGGGACGGCTTGTCTGACAGAGTTGAATTACAGCAGAAGACGGCAACTTCGCAAGCCCACACTGGGAGTCGCAGAAAGAAGCTTCCCCCTACGAGCAATATAGTGCAATAAGGAATAAATAAATGAGATGTCGTCACGGAAGCATTTCTTTCGATGAGTACAGGGAAGAGAATAAAAAATAACAATAAAATAAATTAACGAAGGGGACCTCCTACAGTGAACGCCCTTCTGTGGCACTATTTATTGGTCGCCTTGGAAAAACTTTCTTACCAATTAGCGGTCTCGAAAAGCTACCGCAACCGGGCATGACGCTAAAGATTTAACGAGGGCCAATTAGAGAGCCATGTTTTTTTATCTTCGTCATTTTTCCGAAATACTTTTACAGCCGCTGCGGCTTTAATTGCTGCTTTGAATGCGGTCTGCAATTGGACATTGGAGCTTTCGTATAAAGCTTGGCTGTTTCTGTCTGCGCATTCCTTATTAGCATCAGCCATTAAAACGGGAGCAGGTTCAGGCTTCGCTAATGTATAATGGCCTGGCAGGAATATATTTATGTATTTATTGGTCTGGATTAAATCCAGCTCATTACTCTACCGGGGTCTTCTTGAAGTTATGATCAGCAGAAGCTTATTTGAAAACGTTTAAGACTAACAGTGGGAGTCTTAATTATAATTTTTCTTCGTCACCACCTGCTGCTTGTAATAAAATTACTCTCTAACTGTACAGTAGCCACAAAAACCTCATAAAACTTCGAAGAGAAAGGAAACATATATATATATATATATATGTTTCCTCTTTCTCTTCGAAGTTTTATGAGGTTTTTGTTTAAATTTAATTTTTTAATTAAAAAATTTAATTTTAATGTTTCAGTGATTCTAACAATGTTTATTGCTCCAGCTTCAAATGTGAAGAATTTGTATATCCTCATTAGAGGTCAGAAAATTAAGATCCCTCTCCTGTAAGGGAAAAATAAGGGAATATTGTACTGATCTCTCTGGTGACTATTATTTTTGAATCTGCTTTAAACTTGAGCTAACTGTCAACGATGTAGATTGGTGAACGCAGAATTCGACACGATTTAATTTGATAACGCGTCTAAAATTGGACAAGATTAAGTAAAAATTTTAATTGGGTTCCTTAATTAGCACCTGTCTGTAATTCCTGTAATAATTCCTGTCTGTAAATTAAATTTTAACTCTCTTGCTCAAATCGAAACCTCTTGGACACCACTGTATAAAGCTATAGAAATCAGTTAAAAATTTCTAACCAGAGTAATTCAACTAAATTTTGAAAACTAGTAACCATACAGAGCTCTTCATAAAGTATTGTTTGGAAAATAAATACACGATAGGAATCGAAAAGCTAGGGGTATTATTGAAAATTCTACTGCTTAAGAACTTTGTCTACCAGTAAAACAACGCTAGAATTCAAAAATTTATAAAATGGACCCTTTTTTAACTTTTTATTTTATTTTGTGCTTCTATTTGATATATCTTTTTCAGTATAGTTATTAGTATTAATGGTATTTTCTTATAAATAGGGCAGATTCACCTACTCTCCGGAAAATCTTCTTGTCCATAAAGTCACTGTAAAAACTATTTAATTTTTTGGATAGAAATACAAATAACAAGTTTCCGGTGTTACAGGGAGATTAACTTATCAAACACAGTTTCCTAGTTAAAATGTGATGCAAATTAGATCACACAGACATCACAACTTTTCTTTTTGATATTGCTTCTACAAGTGGAATTTCTGCATCATTCACGTTAATTTCCCCTATCTTTACCTGTAGATCTGTGCTAATCTGTCACAAGTTTTCCATATTTTACTGAGATTCACTTATTCAATGCTATTATAGGCTACAAAGTGTCGCAAATAATATCCACGGTCATTTCTTGGCTTATTGATATACAACTTCTACAAAGGGAATTTCTGTATTCACGTTAATTTTCCTTCTCCTTTCTTGTCAGACCTACGCAAATCTACTTCAAATTTAGTGTCTTAAAGAGTTTTCCTTATCAAATGCTGTATCTTGTATAAAAAATGATGCAAATTAGATCTAACTTAACTTATTTTGACTTCTACAAGGGGAATTTCTATATCCGCGTTAATTATCCTTCTCTTCTCATGTTGTTCAAATCTATCACAAGTTTTCTATGTTTCACTGAGATTCACTTATCAAATGCTGATCTTTGTTAAAAAGTGATGCAAATTAGATCCAACGCCACTTCTCTTCTTTTCGATACTTTCTGACTTCTTAAGGGGAATTTCTGCATCCGCGTTAATTTTCCTTCTTGTCAGACTTGCGCAAGTCTATCTATATTAAAAAGCAGGGCGCAGTCGAATTCGATTAAGTTCGATCTGAGCGGGGAGGGCTGAACTGTCGAATCCCAGGTAAGTCCAAAGGGGGACTTAATGATGAGCGGAGTCTGAATTGATGAGGGCGCAAGAGCGGAAGCCAACTTTCCCATGCCTGTCATCACATGCATCGAGCATCTTGAGCCAAAAAAAATCCGAGGGAAATAGAGAAAAACGATTATTATCGTCCTTTCCCTCCCATCGGAGAATCCAAATGTAAGCACAAATTCTCTTTTCCATCGAGTGCGCAAGGGGGCGGCTATCTTCTTTGGGGCGGCAACCTGGTGATGGGGCCCCACGTCAACGCTCGCAGCGCCGGCGAAATGTCCATTAGCAGCGAGCCCCTAGGAAAGGAAAGCACTTAGCGAAGAGAAAAGAAAGTCGTGGCCCCCGTTTAGTTTTTTCCTGTTTCGAAATTACTTTTCATGATAGATCTGCTTCCTTTCCCCGAGACCTTGGCTTTCCATATTACGCTCGGATTTTTATGTGTGAACGGAACGGGCTGCTACCCCGCATTATGAATCTATGATGTATTTGACTGAAAGTTGATTGCAACTAAACGAGAGACGAGTTTCTTTGCCCAAAAAATCTCTTTTGTTGCCTTAATCTCTGTTCGCTGATCGCCACGCGAACTGTATCTCGCGCGCGCTGCTTGGTGAATTATAGATCGGAATTTCGCTTCGCCAACACCATTTGTCAGGAGAAATGAATTTCGGGATTCTCGGCCAAAACAATCTTGCTTTTTTCGCTATCCTTTTCCCCTGGCGTGCGCGATGCAAAACAGGAAAGGGAATCCATTTGTCTCAATTCTTTTCTTCCTTCCCTATTTATTCCGCTAATGAACACTACGCCAGATATCTCAATGGCTTTTCGCTAAAACCTCATCGATAGGAGGCAAAATATCTTATTCCCGGATAAAGAATTGACGGATGCCTTGCAGGATCCCTTTAATTGAAGTATCGACCGGATAGTTTCCGTGATATCCCACCTTCTGCAGATCGGCGACGATTCATCACAACACTCTGCGAATCATGCTTCGCGACTAGTCTTTCCTGCTTATCATTCGGCCAGGAAATCGAAGTGATATTTCTTGTCAAGAATACCTGTGCTGGTTTTGCGTTTCATGGCGCAGGGCCAAGCTGCTCCAAACACAAGACAGACAACGTCTGGTAAGGGACATGCACAACGAAAGTTGCACTGCCACAGAAGATAAATACACTCACGGAGGAATATAACCAAATACATGGAAATTAAGTCGATCTTGTATCGGCAGCGGCCAAGGAGTGGTGTATAAGATTAATTTCACTTCTTGTAAGAAAAAGATTACTTTCAAAATGAGAGACAGTAAACCATCACATTTACTTTCTGAAGACCCTTGCTAAACAGAAATGGGATTCCCCTTGTCTCAATTCCTTCGTCCTCTATTCATTTCGCTAATGAACCCTGCTCCAGATATCTCAATGGCATTTCGTTTAAACCTCATCGATAGGAGGCAAAGTATCTTATTCCCGGATAAAGGATTGACGGATGCCTTGCTGGGTCCCTTTAATTGAAGTATCGACCGGATAGTTTCCGTGACATCCCACCTTCTCTCTGCAGATCGGCGACGATTCATCATAACACACTCAGGGAATCATGTTTCGCGACGACTCTGCTCCTTATCGTTCGATCTGGAAATCGAAGCGAGATTTCTTGTTTGGGATACATGGAAATGAAGTCAATCAGGGACGGACAAACCCACTAGGAAATCAGGAAATTCACGATAGGCTGGTGTTTCTATGAGGACGGTGAGGTTTTCAATAGAGGGAAAGTAACGTGGCACTAGACAGAGAAGCAATCTTTTAAGGTATCTGACTATGTTCGAAGTCCTTTCAAGTGTTTAAATTGTGCTATTGGTTATCATATTTAGGTAAAACATCTTGTAAAAGACATTATGAAACCAAAAATCCTTAAAAATTGTTATAATTTATTAAAAAATTGGCAAAATTTAGAAAATTTAGGTAAAAAAATAACATTAACAAAAACATTGCAAAGAAAAATTATTGATTTAGAAATTAAAAAAAAAAGTAAACGTATTGAAACACTACCAATTCTTTTTCATTCATCAATTATAATTCACAATATTTATTACCGATTACGATAAGTTTTTTGCTTTTAAGGTTTGTCTGGTTTCGGAGTCCTTTTTTTTTAATGTTCAAATTAAACTATTTTTTTCCTTTTTATGAAAAAAAATCTAAAAACTACTATAGTCAACTGAAAAATTGGGAAAAATTGGAATATAGAGCTAAAAATATGACGTTTAAACGAAAAACATTACCCCTTGAAAGGTTACGATTACATTTGCCTAAGATTTTGCATAAATTCTCCTTGATATATGAGCCTGAACTAAATTATACAATATTCCTTTCCACTCATATGAGATATTAGGAATAATGTAGACGAAAACATAAAATTGTGAAATTTATCCTTACGCCACAATACTGAAATCTGTAAAATGTTTTCCTTTCAAGATAATTGTTATGTTTTAGTTTTGGCCTTCCAAAACAAATTTAAAAACCAGTACGCAAAATTTCATTGGAAAAGATTATAAGTACATTTTTAGTTATCGCCTTCCACGTACAAAAAGTTTGCTCAAAATCACAATCAGAGAAAAAGGCATTTAAAGATTTGAAAACGAATTAAAAAACAGCCGTGAAGATCTATTTAAATTGCTATACCTCGGCTTCTATTCACAGACTAAATCAAAACAGCTTCGTAAGGAATAAAGTCTAAATATTAAGAATATTAAATAAAATTAAAAATAAAATTGTAGTCAAAAATTAACTTTTTAACGCAGTCGGGCGGGCGATACTAGAAGTCTAGAGGTATTTTGTCCAGAAAAATGAAATTAACACAACAGTGATAAGAAAAATCACTACTATATTGATAAAGATATGTGTAGTATGCTACTCGTTTTTGTTTCAAAAAAGGAAAAGGATATAAATTAAGTATAAACTGAGACAGCTTCTTGGATTGAATTCTCCTTTCATAGCTGCATAAGTCTTAAAATCTAATATGTATTAATATCACATATTTTCTTTTGGTAAAATTAATCAATATATTTGATTAAAACAAACGAAACCCTTCTTCATAAGATGGTAATCGAAAAGGACCAATTTCTTTGGATTAATGTTGCAAACATCATCACCTTATTTATAAGGCGTCAAATTGTTTTTAAAATTACATACTTTGCTTTTAACAACTCAAAGACTACCACAGCTGAAGCCTTAGATGATTAAATTTTCACGACACGATTATTCGAACCAGTCCGAAGTCAATCATGGGATGTAACTTTTTATAGGTAATGGATTATCTTTAAACGAAGGAATTATCATCCTATCTCAAGAACATAAGTACATTTTGGTAAATAACGTGATTCTAAAATATACATTTCACTTTATGAAAATAATATAATTCACAAAAGGGTATTTATTCAGTGTAAAGTTGGTTTACAAGTGAAGCACACCGAGTCAAAATTATCAAGACACGAGTCTTTAGATCTTCAAAACCAGAATATGACAATCTTCAGTCTAGTGGCGTTGGAGTGATGTAGAAGCTTGGAGGGTTGAGTGACAACTCAGGTGTTGACTGCGTCATCTGACAGTGGTTCAAACTCACAAGGCTTTGTCTTAGGATCTTTTCCTTTGGGATCGATCCCGGACCGTTACTAATAGTCCGTTCTCTTGCTCCACTGTGACATTAATTCAACTACCTATCTATCTATCTTTAGACTGGTGAGATTCACTAAATTATTCTAACTTTGCATGAAGGTGAGATTTTTCTCTCTCTCTCTTCTTGAGAAACGCGTTTAGCGAGTAAATGTTTGGGAGTTGAATTTTCACCCTTTCGTTTTATGACATACTATTATTTCTTGACTCTCTAACTACAAAATTATATATTTTTATATTTATTTATATGCATTAATATATTACTTATTTTATATATATTTATATATTCTGTATTACATTGCTTAAATTATATTATATATTACATTATTCAAGTTCTCAAATTCTATTTTTTAATTAAAAAAGTTAGTAGTGTCTTTTGAGTGGTTCATATTTTAATATTTTCATGAATAATTCACTAGTACACAACATAAAATGCGGATCGATATGCAGTAATCTGATTAAGGTATTAACAAAATACATGTCCAACGCCTCATGCTTTGATTAAACTTTGCTTCAATATAAAACAGTTTTTCTAGGCAATATTCAAATTAATTTTTTAAGTAACATACATATACAATATATGGACAAAAGTATTTGAGCACTGAATGTTTTTCAGAGAAAAGTGCTTTATTATTCTATTTAGTAACGGGTAGGCCCTCCTTTTGCTTGTATTGCAGCTGCAACACATCGAGGCATACTTTCCATAAGTTCTCAGTAAGTCTGTGCAGGAATAGCTTGTCATGCCTCTTGCAAGGCTGTGAGAAGATATTGTTGTGAAGATGAGCGTGCGTGGTGGTGTCGTTCCAGTTTGTCCCACAAGGATTGAGTTCGGGGCTCTGAACAGGCCAGTCAAGCAAATTCCCCTCATTTTCAGGAAACCAGTTCACACACGTTTTGCAGTATGACATGGAGCTTGATCCTTCTGGAAGAAACAACCATCATCGCCGTAGTATTGCCATAGTGTAGGCAAGGCCGAATTATCCAGAACGTCGAGGTACACGTCAACGTTCATGGTACCAGGTACATAAAGCAATGGGTCGAGTCCTAACCAGGAAAACCAACCGCTCACCAAGATGGATCCTCTTCCAAATTTCTGCCGTGTCCAAATACTTTTGTCCATATAGTGTATACAAACCATCGAAAAGGCAAAGAGCATAAAAAGCAAAGAACTAAACACAGCCGGGGTCTATTCAACCAGAAAACGAAAGTAAAAACTAACCATGCGTGCATCGAGTTGTTCTTTATGGTGTTTGGGGAGTGTATAAGAACTGTCCCACCAGTGCTTTTTCAATTCCGGAAATAACTTGAAATTATTTTACAACTTTTTAAAATTTTCTTTTTAGTTTTTGATAATATAATTTCAAGGTATATACCCCAAGGTTCTGATTTTTCTTCTATTTTCGTTAATTTATTTTTACATTATTTTGAAAACTTTTGCCTACTAATAAATTATACATTTAGTTATATTGATGATTTAATTGTTTTTAATAACAGTAATTTTACTAACCTTTGGAAATTAATATGTCCGGATGAGTTATATTTCGTTAAAACAAATTTAGTTAATGATAAAATTGACCTACTCGACCTTAATGTTTCTATTTCGTGTAGCAAAACTGATATTCATGTCTATGATGAGCATAAGGATTTTAAATTTCCTGTTATTAAATTAATCTATTGGGACTCTAATATTTGTGAAAAAATTAATACAGTTGATGGGTCAACAGGTGCTTTTCAGAAAGATTTCTAATTCTAAATCTAATTTCTTTTTCGTAATGTGTTGTAATCTATATAAATAAGAATGGAGTGTTTGTTTGTACATTCAATATTTTCGACCCATTTCAAGTTTTCTATCCGTTTTGGACCCTTCTGATGCCGAATCCGCCTTTTTCTCGTTTGGTGTCTGTCTGTCTGTCTGTCCGTCTGTCTGTCTGTCTGTCTGTCTGTCTGTCTGTCTGTCTGTCTGTCTGTCTGTCTGTCTGTATGTATGTTGTGCCCTATACACGTCCACACGGCTTAAGATATTTTCATGGAAATTTGCATACAGTGAGTACTTATCTTCATTTAGAGAGTGGCATTGGTTGCGAAAGTCTGTCTGTCCGTCTTTCTGTTCTATGCTCGATTTTGTGTTTGTGTGTTTGTGTAGACATCACATGAATTGTATTCCAGATATTTGATTGCAGTGTATTTTATTTTATACATTATCTATTAGTTTAGTGAATGCAATATTAAACATTTCTTTATTGTTATATTTAGTTGAGTTTCATGCTAAAACACCTGAGTAAGTATACTTAAATCAACCATAATTTGGTAGTTTTGGAAAAATTGGAATGTCTATTGAATATTACGATTACTTCGATTGCTTTACCAGTACTGCTGAAAAAGTAATTATTCTTCAGAATTTTTTTTTTTTTTTTTTTTTTTTTTATGGAATTTCATCTCTGATACTTCATTTATTTCGAGTCTTATTTTTATTCTTTGCGCAATGAAAACGATTTCCGAATATTTGGGACAGACGATATTTTTCAATGAAACGAGAATGAGCAAGATCGCGCGAGCAGTGATATTTTCTGGTTCTTTCGCTTTGAATTAATTTCACATTTCTAAATTTTGTACCCTTTTAGTTGTAAGTTGTGGCAACTGTACGAGATCAAGAGATAAAATTGAATCACAAATTAATATCTTTAGAACAATTTTTTGCACCATCTTTTATTTTGTTTTATTTCGTTGTTTCCTGTTTTAAATATTTATTATTTTAATAAATGTGTTTTCCTTCTCATCACACGTAACAACACCACAAAGTATTAGACTTAAAAATTTTAGGTAAGTCAGTATAAATTTTCAGTAAATTTTAAGTGTAGTTATGCCATTATTGAAAGAATAATGCCGTCATTGAAAGAATAATGCCGTTATTTAAATAATAATGCCGTTATTGAAAGAATATGCCGTTATTAAAAGAATAATAATGTTTAAAAAATCCGAACTGGAACTTTTCAAACATTAAAAAATAAGTTGTCATAATGACAGGAGAAGATTGCAACATTTCAATAGGTCACATACCGGATGTAAGAGTGCCACAGGTAAAAAAAATATTGTTTTGTTGACTATGAGTGCGAGAGCACTCGCCGTAAATCGTAATTTTAATTAATTGAGTTGAATATGAAAAGAACTTAAGAAAGGGAATTCCAAATCTTCCTATAAATCGTCTTTTATAGTAGTAACCTTAGTATCACCTTTCGTAATTTTGTAGCTTTGTCATACAGCAATTGTGCGATGTATGTGAAATGTATTACATGAATGGATATGCATGTGTAGGATTTGTGTCCAAAGTAAGTTGTAGAAAATATAAAGATGGCGAAAGGTGTTAAAATAAATTAAATTTTTATTCTACAAAAAACGTAAGTCATTATATATTTTGATTATCTCTTCAATCTAGAGTAAACCAATTCAAACCGAGTAAGGTCGAGTATTTTGCTAGTCTTAAATAATCTTAAAAAATATACTTCTTAATAATATAAATACCCTTTTTCTTTCTTTAACACTATTCTTAAAAGATTTAATCATATCAAAAACTTTTTAACCGATGATAAACTATAATTGCTTGCTCTTTCTGGAGCGTATTTTCGTTGATTTTCAATTCTATTAAAGAGAAATTGAATTTTATTTTTGTTTTTAAAATTGGAACCTCGAAAACCTATTCTTGAGGAATGAGACGAAAGCAATCGGTTTTACACTCGACTTTTTTAAATAGGAATCGCAACACTTTAGGTTTTTGATAACTAAACTCGAACACTATCTTTTTTGTATACGAAAATTACAATTTTAATATTTTAATATTTTCAAAGTGACAATTTTAACTGTGCCCTTAAAATTAAAGTTTTGTGGACGATTTAAATATTGATATTTGATGGTGATCTTCGGGTTAAGTATCACCACAGTCTACCAGCTGCTGTGGGTTAGGTTTTGTATTCTTATTCTTATTCCTTCTTTCTTATGGTTTAATATTGTACTCTGTTTTGTGTGTTTGCTTTTTTTTAGGTGTAATATTTTACTTAATTCCGTGTATGTGCCATTTTGGGCTTGTATCCATGGATATTATGATGTTCTAGATTTTTGACTTATGCCAAAACTTCTTACCTGAATTAACTTTTCGCCTAATCTATCTTTCTATTTTGTTCTTTATGGTGTGTGGGGAGTGTATGAGCAATTTTTAGCGTACTGCTGCTCATACGAAGAAAACAACAATGTGGGTTGCCTGGGCCAGGCTTCTCCCTGAAGACGCCCTGATCCACCAACACTTTTATTTTTGGAACTATCATGAAATCTTCTTACAACTTTTTAAATTTTTCCGTTTCACTTTTGTTAGTGAAAAAAATTTCCTTTCGCTCTTGAAATTATATTGTTTATCATGATTCATGATATGTCTGCAGCTTCAGCGGACTTGCATGGTTAGTTTCGATTTTTGTTTTCAGCTGAATACCCCCCGTCTGTTTACTTCTTTGCTTTTTGCCTTTTGATATAAAAATTGAGTTGATTTGCCCCTGTTCCATATACATAGTAGAGATTTATAGTAGAAAAATATCAACTACGAATGATGCGCGTTTTTGAAAACTTTATCCTAGCCTCATTTTGTACAAGTTGTGCCACTAAATTAATAACTATTAAAGGACAATGACCTCTTTAATTAGACCTATCCATTATTAAGGAGTAGAAAAATGAAAACCAAACGAAAACAAAAGATTATAATTATTTCACTTGAAATGTTCCAAGGTAGCCTGCGGTACGAGAGTAGGTGCTAAAGTTGATTGAAGTTTGTTTATTTTATTTTACACAATTCCTAGCTTATTTCGAAAACATACATAAACAAAAACAATATTCTGGCTATTCTTCCGTACTCATCCAGACTCCAGGTTTTAATATTTTGACAGATCCAGTATTTTCCCACTTATCTTGGCTATCCCTTTCCCCAGCTAAAACTACATCTCATCCTACCATACACATTTACACAAGTTGAATATGTTACCGGAAACCGTTAAATTAAAACCTGCAGTCATGCATTGTAGTTCAAACATTTATCAAAATTTCAACATAGATTTTCACTACAAGACGATTAAAATCAATTAAATTTACAATTGTTTTTCATGTTTAATGGATGTTATTGAAAGTCGTACTCCATAGTCAAGTAATTACATCTATCATTTTAAGCAGGTACGTGGTTTCCATTTAGAAACCGAATATCTGAATTTAAAAAAGCACCATGAGGATTCGATTTAAAACTGAATGTCTTATGATGTGTGTGTAAAGGGAATTTTAAAGAATTATTGATCTTGGAATAATATGAGTTAGTAATATTGAAAATTAAAATTTTTTGTCTTAAGTGACAGAAAGTCGAGGTCGCTTAATCTACAAATTAAAGATCTTTCTTCTTTTTTGTAAACGCTGTAAAATCGGTTTTCTGTTTTTGGAAAAATTGTAATCGATTGTGTTTTATTTGTCTACGCTGATGATATTTATTTCTAACACAAGTTCCCTTATTCCACGTGCCGCTGAATGGAATTTTAAAAAATACGTTTGCTTTAAACTAAATTAGCCGCGAATGCCGTAACAATTTAATTTACCATCTTCTCTTATTGATGACAAAATTCGAAAGCATTGTAAACCAGGTGCAAAAATGCCACAGTAAAACATATTTATAGGAACACTAAGTTCAAGACTATCCGCCGAAATTTTGCCTTTTTTTACTGTAATGAACGTACGGGGATATTCGTATTCACTCCAGAACTCAAAATCGACTTTTGTAGTTTGTCCTACAGTAGAAGGTGCGATGAATATGAAATGGAGAATATGGATAGACATGTATCCTGTGCTCATATTTCCGTCCGAAGTAAACTGTGGAAGCGAGGAAAAAAAATTAAAATTTAATTACAAATTAATATCTGTACTCTTAAATGATGTTAACATTCTGTTATGAAAGCAAAGTGATTAAGTCTGATCACTTTTAAATCAACATTTAATTAATTTAACCCGAGCAATGCCGAGTCAGTCAACCTTTTTTTTTACACTTTTGTTCATTTTGGTGTTTTTTCAGGGGTGGGTGAGCACTGGAGCAACACAATGGACTATGCTCATTTCCTTAGAATAAAATCCTTTGGAAAGATTCCATTGCTTATTTCTTAGAACATAGTCCCATGAAAACGTTCTATTGCTCATTTCCTTACGATAGAATCCTTTGGAAAGATTCAATGGCCCATTTCCTTGGAACAAAATCCTTTGAAAACATTATATTGCTAATTTCCTTAGAACTTAATCCTTCGGAAAGATTCTATTGCTCATTTCCTTAGAACAGAAGCCTTTGGAAAGATTTGGATGTGCAAAATTGATTAGATGTCATGCAGGGAAGACTGCAGGGTTGCAAGTTGGAATTATATGTGTGAACCCTTCAGAGGGTTAAGGTCTGGGAGGGGCTTAAGCCCCCTTACCTTCCGTAGGTAAGCCCCTGTGCCCCCTAGAAGTTGGCGTACGTGACAGTAAGAAAGCCAAAGCGAATGGTGCCAAAGCCATTCTGAACGAAACATATGGCGAGGTAGAGCATCTGTTTATTTCGCTCCCTTTAGCTCTAATCTTTCTCTGAACGAATAATCGTTACCCGCTACCCTTTATCGAAAAATCAAGTAGGCATCCCAGTTCGCCACAATGCATTTAAACAAATCAAATAAATTCCATTACCAGACAAGTGGGGCAACTCAAAGCGAGAACAGATCGACTTTCGACAAAATAACGTATTACCCTGTTCATGTGACTACTCGTGCTCGGAGTTCAATGCAATTCCATTTCGAAGCAATTCCATATCTGGCGATTCCTGTGAGGTTGAGGGAGAGTTTCAATGAGAGAAATACGGCGGCCAATCCTGATCAAAACATTGGTAATGCAAAGGGTCGAGTCACATTAAACATACTAGTTTTATCTCTCCTTTTCTAAGATAACTAATTTATGGCTTTCAGCCCTTACAAGATCATATAAAGCAAAAATACAATCATTTTAATCAATCGATCTGGCTAAAGAAACTCATTGAGATACTTTTCATATTTTTATCCTTCCTTAAATCTACGAAACTCGGTTCAACCAAAGACCGTCGTGTACACGGGGACTGGTGCACGTTAAGTCTGTCGTTGCCTCAAATGTCTTCACGTTGGCATGGTGTGGAAATTTGAAGAGTGGGTTGCCATCTTAGGTGTTGACCTCGCCATCTGACCGTGTTTCAAAATTACGAGGCACTGTCTTTGGATCCTTTCCTTCGGGATTGATCCCAGACAACCTGTTGTGTCGCTAAAGTGAGTCGTTAAATAACTACTTACCTTAAATCTACGAATGGCAACCCTTTTCGTTTCCCCTCCCTCTGAAAACAGTGTCTCATATCTTATTTACCAGAGTTGGTCGAACTATCATAAACACACTGAGAATATTTTATGTTCTATAAGGAGTATCTTATATATAAGGTATTTATTTTACTTATATATAAGGCACATTATATTAATATTTATATATAAGTCTACCAGTATAAAGAGTTCTTTCAGTTCAGATATGATTCATTTTGGGGCAGTCACTCGAAAATTAGTCTCTAGTGCTTCAAATAAATATTTTGTCTTTGCTTAATCTACGAATAATGTATCCTTTTACGTAACCCCCTTTCAACAGTGTCACATATCTCATTTACTAGTTAGTCGAAATAGCATAAAAGCTAAAAATATTTCATATTCCTTATTACAAAAAAAAATTAGTTTCTTCAGTACAGATCCGATTCGTTTTGGACCAGTCTTTCGAAAATGACTCTCTAGTATTTAAAAGAAATATTTTCTTATTGCTTAAATCTACGAATACGTATCCTTTTTTTCGTATCCCACTTGCAACAGTGCCCCATCTCCTATTTACAGGGGTGTCGCCGTGATCATGTCGGTTCTTTTGCATGAATCTGCAAGTCGGAGGCGGCGCAGGTTCGATTCCTCCCTGGGTGCACTTCTTTCTGTTCTGTGTCATTAAAGCTTTCATTGCGTGTATTTGTCCATTTACTTGAACTTTTGCGTAGATTGGCCAAATATGGCCCTTGCACAGTAAAATACAACCAACCAATTTACATTTTCTGGACACTGAAAATATTTTATGTTTCTTATCAATAAGGAGTTGGGCCACATTCCGAGTTGTCACTCGAAAACTACTCTCTAGAAATTATGTTCTAACTTCAAAGAAGTAAAATTTTTACATTTAAATATCATGCCCCATTTATGGCTCGCTTGGATCCTGAAATTTTAATCATCACCCTCACTCAAAAAACAATAGTTTATGATACCAATGTAGCCCCCTCCAAATTTATATCATGCGTGGCCCCTGATAGGCATTTAATTCATCATTTACTGTCAGTGGCAAATCACGCCTAGATATTCTTAACAAAAGTGGCTCTCTAAACAGAAAAATTCAGTTACTAATTAAGTATTTTTCATAAAATTTCCGTCAAAATGGTACATTTTCTGATTTTAACTGGGCAACGGTAACGAGTTGGCATATTAGCGGATTAGCAACCGGAGTGTAGCGAATTCGAATAGTTTCAACGAATTACAAACATGTTCAAATATTAAAGACACTGCCATCCGAGATGAATTCCGTACCAAGTATCTGCACCGAAGGACCTCAAGTGACGGGAGGCTACGGTTTCTCGGTTGGTAGAGTAGCCTATTAGCAACTGGAGGGTTGAGAGTTCGAAACTCGGTTTAACCAAAGATCGCCGTGAACGGAAATGGTGCACGTTAAATCTGCTCTGGTCTCAAATATCCTCACGTTTGCTTGGTGTGGAATTTTGTAGAGTAGGATGCCACTTAAGTGTTCCCGTCAAAATTGCGAGGCGTTGGAGGCTATTGGCGACAGTCTGGGATTGATCCCGGACCGTCAACAATAGCCCGTTGTGCTGCTCCAGTGTGACGTTAATTCAACTACTCTCAGTTGTTAATTTGTTTTCGGGGAAATTGGTTTGGAATAAATATAGGCTCTAAATACTTATGTCCACATCTGTTTTGTTCCAGTTTCTCTTATAAAATCAGGTCTTCGCTTTCTGTTTTGTCGCACATAGCATTTTTGTCCCATCAAAAGACAAGAACAATTTATCTCTTTCAACAAGATGTATTTGATGTGTTTTTATCAAGGGGTTCTCAAATTTGAGATCAATTTGGACATTGGATTTCAAAATTTCCTTGGCTGTGGACCTCAAAATAATTTTATTATTTACCGTACTTTTCCGCGAACTCTCCTTTTGAAGCGTTTCCCCATAAAATACTATAGTCTTACATTGGTGTAGGCAGTTGCGTCACCCTAATTTCATTTTAGAAAGGGTATACAATTAAACAATTACAAGACAGACATGAAAAATAATTCAGATTCCTCGCAGAAAAATATTTTAAAAAACGACAAAGTTTTTTTTTTGTGTCTCTACTATTATAAAAGGAAGTGTTTACCCCTTGCTACGCAGTGTCCTCACGAATCTATGGTATATTTTATATGTGAATCTGGTTGAAATTTCGGTGAGAATTCGATTATGTCATCTCGGCTTTATACTAAATTTAACTAGTATAACTATGGCCAAAAAAACACACTGAATTCTCATGAATTTCAACTAAGCAAAGGATTTTGACTTGTAGATTACATCTGACGAGGCTCGAAAAATACGAAAATTCTCAGTCTGAAACGTTTTCAACGAAGTAGCTAAATCATTGCCATATCGATTCTAATATAGTTACTTAATACGGAGGTGATTGTTTCAAAAACTACTCAGGTTTCTCCAGAACTACACTAGCTACAAAAATATTTTTAATTGTAATCCTAGATTGCATATTTTTACTTGATTGTTGAATAACCTTATAGAAAGGTTTTTTTTTTCCAAGCACGCATTTTTCATCATCCATAGTTTAAGTTCTGAAGCTGTCATGAAAGACAATGAAAGCAGATTCTATTTGCTTATTAGTTTAGATTTGGTTTGTTACCTGAATGATCATGTTTTGCAATAGGTACTTTCCGTTTATAGAATTTGCGAGTGAAAATGTTTTTAACGCACACGATAAAGAATCAATTGAAAGGGTTCAGCACAGAGCTACAAAAATAATAAAGGGGCTAGCAAATTTCGACTATAATGAACGTTTAAGTAAGCTAAACATGTATACACTGGAAAGAAGAAGAAGGAGGGGGGATTTGATTCAGCTTTTCAAGTTTGTAAAACAAGGGGACACAGAGGGCTTAAATTTCAATAGGGATAACAGAACAAGGGGCCATGGGTATAAATTGAATAAGACACATTTTAATCGGGATTTAAGGAAAAACTACTACTTTAATAGGGTAATAGACAGTTGGAACGCGTTGCCAGAAAATATAGTTAATTCAAAGGGAGTGTACGAATTTAAGACACAATTGGATAGTCAGTGGGAATTGGAGAATTCATAAACAAAGGACCAGTCTTGTTGGGCTTGAGCCTGTAGCTGGTCGTCAATATTTGTATTTGTATTTGTATTTGTATAAATGCTTTAAATTTGCTTTGACTATTTCTTAGGGAAGGAATCATACAATTAATATTTTTCTCTCGTTCCTGAGAGAAAACGAATTCTAAGTGGTTAATCAATTTAAAGAATCGTAATTAGAATGAACCTCCGGCTTCAAGTCTAAAAATAAGAAACCAAGTCTATAATTTTAGGTGCCCTTGAAATTGTAATAATCAAATTGTTTTTAGTTTATAAAAAGTCTAAATTCTGAGTAAAACTGCCTATTAATTATTAATAATTTCATTTATAAAATATGTTTTGTTCTGTGTCGAAGTATTTAAGAGAAATTCCCGTAAAACACACGAGGATAATTCGGAGCCATACCATAATTCACCGTAAATAAGGCTGAGCAGGTATCGCCATCTATTGTCTTAAAATTAAACAATGTGTTTTATGATAAAAATCTTTTTCACTTCAGGAATTTTATGAAGTTTATTCACTGTGCAAATCGTGAAAGAAGTGTTATTTCTTGCATGTTTCTTTCTCTTGGGCATTTGTTGAACTACCTTTCGAAAAGATTGCTTTAAATGTAAACAGTGTGTACTTGAAGTTATCAAGTTCGATGCGCCATCTATCATTCATAAAGTGAACACAAAGTGTTAAGCTATTTTCTACGGTATGTATAATATAAAGAGACAAATTTATTATTAGCAGGTATGCATGAAAAACAAAAACAAAAAATTTCAATTACTGAAAAATACTCTTTAAATGCACACATTTTAAAACAACAGTTTGAATGAAAAAATAAAAGTTCCTGTAATTCGTAAATTTTAGCTTTAGGTAATAATCGAATTGTGTTCGAAAAGACGATTTTTTCCTACACCTTTAAAGAGCATCTGCTAGATTTTAAAATATTTTAGTGAGTAAAATTTTAAAATCGAGAAATACAATTTTTTTTATTATGTATGCTTATTTAGTACTTGTAACAACTCAAAATAAAACTCAAGCTATTTCAAGAAACAAAAGATTCATACAAATTGCTTCATTCTATTTAAAGCTAAAAATTTAATGCTTAAAAATAATTTTATTTAAATCCATTCGGTACATAACAGATGTGTCAGGATGGCCGAGTGGTCTAAGGCGCTGCGTTCAGGTCGCAGTCCACTTCTGTGGGCGTGGGTTCGAATCCCACTTCTGACAAAGTTTAATTTTGAACAAAGTTTTCTAGTTACAAGAGTATATCTGTATCTTGGAGATTTACCAATATCCAAGTGTTAAAATCTGGGAAAGTCCAAATTAATTTTTTTTAATTTCTAAAACTTCGTAAATTTGTATTGTAAATGCAGTAGAACCTCATTATAAAAGGTAATGGTAGTGGTAATTTTAGTTAACGTCGTACTAGAGCAACACAACGGGCTATTGAAGACGGTCCGGGATCAGTCCCTTAAGGGAAAGCATTATAAAAGGCAGTGAGCGAAGTGAAAGACCACTTTAATTTGGTTTTTCAATATGTTGAACAGTCGGAAAATTAAATTGGGTTTGCTTATTATGAACTATTATACCTCCGTCAGCAATTCCAAGGGGAATTGTTTATAAACTAAATGTTCCCATTAGAGGAAATAAAGTAATAAACGTAAAACAGCTTGACAAAACATGTAATCTCTACCTTAAAGTTGATAACATTTAAATTGGCAGAGTTTTTCGTGCTTGACACCTATTTACTGTATGCCCTCTTAGGTTTGAAGAATTGTATTGATTTTCGTTTGGTAGTTAATTGTGCGAACCAAGTTGTTGTGCAGAATGGGATAAACCTGATCACTTTCTTTGGTTCTGAATGCAGCGATTTGTCTTTGTATATCATGCCTGAAAATCCTGTTGAGCTAAGCGTTAGTGACGTTAAAGAGAAAAAAATGAAGTAAAAAAAAAAGAATAGAAAAAAATGTTTTAACATTTTAGAGTGTTTTTGAGACGGATTCTGGTAATTGGTGCACACATTGTCAGATTGAAGTCGAGGGAAAAACGAAAATAAGTGAAACCGTAGGAAGGTTCCGAAATAATGAAAATTTTAGAAAAATATGAGGACATATTTGCGAAAAATAAATATGATGTCGGAACAGTGAAAATAGAGCCCCAAAGAGTGAGATTAACATCAGATTTACCAGTGTCTTTACGCTCATATAAAACTTCACCAAAACAACAAGAAGAAATTGATAGTCAAATTAAAGAATTATTAAAAGCTAATATCATAAAAGAAAATTCTTCTCCATATTATGCACCGGTAACACTCGTATATAAAAGGATGAAAACGAAAAATATAGGTTATGTATTGATTTCAGAAAGTTAAAATCAAGTGACTAGGTCGGATGCTGAACCACTACCCCTGTTTGAGACATTAATCGATAGATTAGCACAAAGTACGTATTTTTCAAAATTGGACATGATCTCGGGATATTGGCATATCCCTATTCACTCAGATGACACAGAAAAACTAGCTTCTGCAACACGTAATGGTTCATATGAATGGCTACGTTTACCTTTCGGCTGGCGCAATGCACCCAACTTTTTTCAGAGAACAATTAGTCAAATCCTAACTAAATATAAAATTAAATTTGCTGCAAATTCTTTTGATGATATTTTAATCTTCCCTGATAGTTATTCAAATCATATTGAGCACATTAAACAATTTTTTGATAATTGCAGGCAGTAAAACGTAACACTAAAATTTTCTAAATGTTCCTTTTTACAAAAACAAATTCAATTTAGAGGATATGAAATTTTTAATGGGATTGTCAATCCAGATAAGAGCAACATTGAGGTTATTAAAAACTTAAAACCTCCAACAGTCTTTACAATGATTTCTGGGTTCAATTAATGTGTTTCATAAATTTATCTATAAGTATGCAACGATTAGGCCGCCATTGAATAACTTGTTAAAAAAAGAAAAATCTTGGCAATGGACTGAGAAATGCCAAGAAGCTTTGGAAATGTTGAAAATACCTTTAATTTGTAAGCCTGTGTTGAAAGTTTTTAATCCAAAAGTTAATTAATGTTTTATGCCTTCGTTTAAAAGGATTTACCGAAATTGTAGTCCCTTCTTCTTTAAGACTTAAGTGTACAAAAATTGCTCTTGAAAAATTTGGCCATGTGGTATTCAAAAAACAATTAATTTGATCACCCCTGTTTATTATTGACAAAATATAACTTCTGATATTAGTAATTTTAATAAACATTGTCATGCATGCTAGGTAAATAAAAAGCTCCGACAAAAAAGATTCGGCCTTTTACAATCAATGCCTCCTGTTGACAAGTCAATTGACTTGATTGCAATTGATAGTGTGGGTGGTCTCAACCATTACAATTCAACTAAAAAATACCTGACGTTATTATTGACCATTATACTAAATTTATATGGGCCTTTGCTTCAAAATCAATTGCCAACAGAAAATTACATTGACTTTTTAAACCAAATTTTTCAAATTCTAGTGCTTATGAGTATTATTAAGTGATACAAATGCAGCTTTCACATATTCTCATTTTAAAAAGTTTCTTAAGCGTTAAGCTCTAATTTAAAAAAGTTTCTTAAAGTTTTTATAACGTTAAACAACTATTGACTACAGCTCATAGATCAGAAACTAATGGTAAAGTGGAGAGATTAGGCCAGATTAATCACATGTTTAAAATGTAAAATTAATGAATCTCTTACAAACGTTCCATGGCCTAGGTTATTAAAAGAAGTAGCTCAGGAATAGAACTTAACTCCACCTTCAATTACTAAATTTCCATCTGCGTATTTAATATATGGCGCAGTACCATATACAAATCCCTCAAAGGAAAATATTTACCCTCCAGTTGAAGAGGCTAGGAAAATAGCAGTTGATCGAACAAAACAATACCATGAAAGGAATAACATACATTATGATGCTAGGTTTGCTGATGTACAGTTTAATCCTGATGAGTAAGTTATTAATGAAGAATTTAAGTATCCAATACCGCAAAATCGTGACGATTCTATGGCATATACAGCAATGAAATTTGGCACACAGGTAGTCCAAATTTTTTGCAATTTTTGGGTCGCGGCAAAATTTTAAAATTCAAACTAGAAGATTTTTAAATTAATTTAATAGTTTTATTCTCCATCGGTTTGTCAATGCGTTTCTACCAGAGAGAAGAACGCCGGAAATGGCCTTGCCACCTCAGCCGTTGGATACATGCCAAGTTTTTTTTTCCTCCGACTGAACGCGGAGAAAAATTTTTTTCGTTTCCGCTTTGATTTTGCTCTAGGAATGATTTACAGTCACAGTTTTTTTTCTATCTCACAGACCGTTAAATATAGAGTAAAAATTTCAACGGATTTGAAATCTGAGGAAAATTTCAGTTTAGATTGATACCTAAAAATATGACTTTCTTTAAATAAATAATTTTTAAATTGAATATATCTTCAACGGATTTGAAATCTGCGGAAAATTTTACACCAGATTATTACCTTGCATCACAGCGTTGCCCGTGGTACACCACGGGCACGGGCTAGCCACGCAGTGGCGAGCTATGAAATAAATAAGAAAATTCCCACACTAAAGAACACTCAGAAGTTGTACATGTTTCGAAATTACGAAAATACTATGTACCAGAAAAATTAAAACTGAGTCATGAATAATATAAATAAAGTACTTATTTTTGAGTATTACTGTAGAGAGCATTTGTTTTAATTTTTATTTGCCCCCCCCCCAATCGTGAAAAGAAAATACTTTTTTCTTCTTCAAAAGACTGTATATAAGCCAAAAACAAAACAGCCATGGTTGTTCCTTCAGGACGTCTTATCTTTCTTGTGCATCTCGTTTTTCTTATTTACCTTGTAAATAATAGTGAAACTGGATAATATGTATGCAAAGTTTGTTGTTTTTTTAACATGTAAGTGAGCATTCAGAGAGATCTGAATGTTAGTTTCGTAAACAGAAGAGCTGGTGGATGGGTTATTTTTTTTATTTTCAAATTAGGTATAAATCAAGTTTTTTTTGTTTGGCAGTGGGGTTTTCTTTTTTTTTTTGCGTGAAGGGGGGATGTAATACAAAAATGACTTTTATATTAATAGTCTCTGAATTCTTAATGTTTTTCTAAAACACAATTTTTCTGTTTTCAAAGATGATGTAATGTTTCTAAAGATCAGGTGATGCTTAATCCTTTTTTTTCTCTGTAGACAGATGAAATATCCTGTTGGATTTTAAACGTCCTCTGTCTAGGGTCACTGAGCCAATAAGAGTCATTAGACACACCCTAATACATTACGTAACATGACGTTATAGGTAATAACCTTTTCATCATCTCTTCTGAATTTTCCGATTTAAATATCGGAGCACGTCTGTAATGCTCCCCTTTCTGATTGTTATTTATCATCTATAAACTATGTAACTGGACCTAGCTCCCTTCCTTCTGGGAAAACTGCAAATACTATGCCATAATAAATTATTCTGATTTAACTTAGCCTACTTTACTGCTCCCCAATATAAGACTATATTCCGGCTGTGTGTGTTCCCCTATATATATATATATATATATATATATATATATATACGAGGGCTGTTCAATAAAGAATGATCATAAATTAATAAAAAATAATTTCCTCTACTAATACTCCAAATTTTTATGGTTTTTCTCAAAATAATTTCCATTACATGTGTAATGCACTTACTTATACCACCTCTTTTCCAATCTTTAAACACATGCTGGAAGTCATTTTTTGACAGGTCCTTCAAAATCGCCTACAAATTCGGGAAAAGAAAAAATCGCATGGATCGCTATACGGAGGATGGGGAACACATATGACATTGGTTTTTGAAAGATCTGACAATTTTTTAATGCGAAAACAAAATTTCAATGCAGTGTATTGCACTTCGCGTGTCATATCCATTTTTGCCGTTTGGCGAAAGTAAAACTAGGCGTTCTTCGCCGGCTGCCAAGGCCTCAGCAATGACGTCATGGCCGTAAAACTTGTGCTATCTATCCTCCACTTATCCCGCTACACATTCAATATGAATTTAATTTTCTTGATTATTTTTAACACCTTCAAAAAAATTATGATCATTCTTTTTGAACAGCCCTCGTGTGTATATATATATATATATATATATATATATATATATATATATATATATATATAGAGAGAGAGAGAGAGAGAGGAGAGAAAGAGAGAGAGAGTGTGTCCAATTCAATAAGGGATCAACAGTAGAAACCTAATATTTTCAGGAACAATTAAATATTTTCTCATATGTGCTATTGGGGTTTAAAGATGGACTAAATTATTATTTCACGAAAACAGTAGTAACTGTTATTCTTAATTTTCTATAACAATCATTAGCGGTTATTATTAAGTTGTGTGTTATCAGTTAACAGATACATTTAACAGTTCTTATTAAGTGGTAGAAATTAACATTAACGGAAATGTTAATAGTTATTAGTTACTTTAACAAGCTATTAAATAATTAGCTCGGGTAAGGTCTCGTGATCTAACCTTGTTCAAAATTACGCGCTATTGTCCTCGCATCTTTCCATTCGGGTTTGATCGCGGACCATCGCCACTAGCCCCTTGTGTTGCTTTCAGTGATACGTTAATTAAAAATCCTACCTTCCATTAAATAATTTTTTTAATCAGAAAATTCAACTTATTTTTATCAATTCCTATCAATTACAGTTTTTTAAACACAATTCAATTCGATTAAAATTGTTTTGCTACTATCCCAATAGCAATTATCGGTAACTTAATATTTTGGATAAAAGTTACTATCTGTTATTTTTAAATAACACTGTCATTTAAACTGCAGTCAAAACAACATCTCTCAAATTTTATTCTTGGTACGTCCCTTTATTCAACCATAATATCGGTTGTCCTCTGCAATAAGAACAAATTGAGAGGAGGGATTTTAACAAATTAAAAATAGTTTGATGTTTTTCACTTTTCTTAATAGGTTCATTCTGTATTCAATATGAGTTGACAATAGTAATGGAAGAACTGAGTTTTAATTAGTATAGTTAACTGAAAACAGTCAGATAAAAATTGTCAAATGAGGGAATGATTATTGGGCAAAGGATTGGACAAGTGAGAAAATTATTTCATGAAATAACAAAAAGTGCGCAGCAATGGGAAGGTATTTTAGATTTTAAATCTTGTCTATGTTTTGAGTAATATAAATAGTTAATCCTGTTTACTGAATTAAATCAGATTATTCTAGAAAATTAAAAATATAAAAGTAACTTTAGGGTATTTAGTCAGTTTGATCATGAAAAACCTCGATTTTTTGCAGAAACAGAATATAAAAAATTGTCTTTTAACAACTTGTATTTTTTTCACAAATAAATGGTCTTGTAGGGAAATTCTGAGAAATGATTTTTTAAAACAAAGGAATATGGATACATTTTAAAAAATAGTTTCCTAAACTAAATCTTAGATGGCAGCACTGTCACTTTAACCTTTCAGGCGGTTTTTCTTTTTTAACTCTCCTGGAATTTGTCTCGTCGAGGTTTCTCGTCAAAAGAAAACTGACCCTTTGTCTCGTCATAATAGAAAAATTGGCAAGATCTTTGAAGATGGAATCTTATTAGCAAAAGTGCTCAATCTTTATGTCCGAGATATCTCGTTGAAACCACTTGGATGATTAAATCACCCAGGTTTTTTTATTGTATAAATTATCTGTTATCTTTGGTTTATCGCTTCACTGTCGTTTTTTTTTTTTTTCTCCTGCACGCGTCAAAAAGATTATTGTGTTTTGTAATGACACTTCTAGAATAGAATTTTCTATTTCTCAAATTAAGACAAAGCTAAAGTTTAGAGGGTGGAAACGGTGATCCACAGCACATTTTCAAGACTTTTAGCACATACAATTTAGCTATAGTTTTTGAACACAGTTAACATTTCAGATACTTATAGATTTGTAGTACATACACTTCCGAAAAAAAATCAGTTATTTATTTACAATGGAAAATCTTGCAGTCATAAAGAAACATTATATCCTCTTCACTACCTAGATCCACGTACATGGACCTCGACTCTTTCACCTTAAAAATAATCTTTCTGAATAAATTGGTAGCTAAAAACTCAGGTACATGTGCGTGAACAAATAAGCTTCCGATTTGACACCAATCAAAGGCTGTTTAAATCGTTAGTGAAGGAATGGAATCGGTGGAATGTTCATTATTCAAAGGCGATTTGGAAGAAATGGCGTTTACTCAACGTGCTCGTTAAGTAAGTAAATTTCATGTTTTAATGTTTTAGTTGCTACTTTCTTAATATGTGTGATAAAATAGTTTTTTCTGATTTAAATCTGTTTTTTTTTTTTTTTTTCATTTGAGAGCGATACTTACATAGGTCCACGTATGTAGACGTCAGTGCTTCGCGGTTAAAATTGGTGTTGTTATCTTGAACGCTTTGTCCGTTCACAAATTTAACGAACGCTGTTTAGAGCCGTTTATGGTATTTCATGAGATTTTTTTATCATTTTTAAACTATAAGTATTACATTATTCTATTATCTAAAACTTTTATTTTGATAATATTGATTCGATTATTTGGCAAAAGTATCTGAATACTCATGATAATATGTCTTAGCAATACTAAAGTCTAGTGTTTCATTATAAATTTTGACTAAAGAGATTCAAGCTCTCTAGCAAGAAAGCAATTGTCCTATGGACCATATGAAAGTGATGATGGGTGACCAGAACTATTGTTACTCTGGTTCTGATTATGAAAGTTACTCTGAAGAATCTGCAATTAGTCCTGATTCAGAAATGCCTTCGACAAGTTCTATTCCTTCAAGGAAAGTAGGTTAACTTTGGAAATCCAGAGGTATGGTGAGTTTTATTCAATTACTCGTTTGTACCCTAGTAAGGCATTTTACTCCTTTATTTTAAGTGCTAGAAACTTATCTAACTAAATTTTTACTAATTTGGTCACGGAATTTCATATACAGGGTGTTTTGAAACTCATGGGCATAAATGTAAGGGGTGATAGAAAACATCTAAACAAGCAATTTTCACCATACAATGCATGGGCGGAGACAAGCGGTGAAACGCTAGGAGGTATCCGCCGTTATTGTCACATGAAAGTACGAAACACCGAACTGATAGATGAGGTACTAAATAATTTTATTGACAGCATGTGTGGCAAAATTACAGAAACTGCTCAAAAGAGCAGCCGCCTGCGGTAATGCAAGCGTTACACCTGCGAGGTAGCGAGCGGCGCACTTTTTCAAACACACCCGGCATGTCTCGGACGGCACCGGCAGCAACAGAAATCCGTTTGATCATATGATGCCGAAGGTTGGAATTTGCTCCCAACTTCCATTTCCGCTTATTTTGGGATTCGACTGGCAACAGCAAGTGCAAGCTAGATGCACTTACGACCCTAACGGTTCATTATGCATTTCTACGCCATCTGCACTCCATCTTTACGAATGTATTCATGCATCGAAACCTAGCATTAACTGCATTGCTTCCAGTGGAGTCTCAGTACCGCCATTAGATGATATTGTTTTTCCAGTAGCAAAACCAAGTATACTCCCTCCTCAAACTGAACTTATTCCTAAATCTGCAGGACTATCTAAGATGCAGCAATCTCAACTTGATGCTGTAATTGGACAATTTTCAGACGTTTTTTATTCTGATGATGACAACATTGGACTATGTCCATATGTGGAATTCAAAATAGAATTACAACATGACAAGCCTATTAGATGTCGTCCGTATCGCCTTACAGAGCCTGATCGCCAGTTTCTGAATATTCAAATTCAAAAATGGTTCAAACAAGGAATTTGTCGTCCTTCTAACTCGCCTTACGCTGCCCCTGCTTTCATCGTGGAGCAGCCCTTCCATGAAAGCACTCCAAGACGAGTTGTGGATTTCTCGCGCTCTATCAACTCTATCACCACGATTGATCCGCACCCAATCGACCAGATGGAAGATGTGATTAAACGCACCGCAGGCAAACGCTATAATTCTAAAATGGATGTAAAATCTGCATTTAACACCATTCGTGTCAGAGAATCTGACATTGGCAAAACTGGCTTTGTTACCCCCGACGGACATTACGAGTTTCTTCGAATGCCATTTGGTGTCACTAATGGCCCATCTACGATGACCAGAGCAATAAAATTTGCTTACGACCACCTTGCAGCGCATAACGTAAATACATACATTGACGATATTTCAACTTCGCATGATGATTTCGGCTACCACCTAAAAGTTGTTTATAATATTCTTGAAGCTACTCGCAAAGCTGGTTTCAAATTAACACCAGAAAAATCGCAATTTGCTGCACCAGAAATCGCCCTTTTTGGTCGAATTCTTTCCCAGGATGGTGAACGTCCTGATCCGGAACGCACAGCAGCAGTTGAACGGTACTCTACTCTGAAAACAATTCAAGAAGTCCGCAGTTTCCTTGGATTTGCCAATCAGTTTAGAAAGCACATTCGGAATTATGCGGTTATCGCGAAGCCACTCACAAATATTCTCAAAGGATTGGAAAAGAAGACAAGCAATGCAACAATCGCTTTAACCGATGACCAACAACGCACGTTCGAGACTTTGAAAGCTATGATCATTACCGCTCCTATTCTTGCGTACTTCAAACAAGGACTACCAACCTTTGTAGAAACTGACGCATCTTATACAGGACTAGGTGCATGTTTGTCTCAAGATCAAAATGGCAAACGCATTGTCATTGAATATGCATCACGGACTCTGAAAGATGCTGAGACACGATATCACAGCAATGAGCTGGAGTGTACCGCTGTACACTGGGCTCTTACTGAAAAATTTCGCCTTTATCTTATTGGTCACAAATTTCAGCTGATCACAGACAACTATACTACCGCATATGTTGTTTCGAAGTCTGCTCTTAATCGCAAATTTGCGCGCTATTTGGTAGATTTTGCACAATTTGACTTTACAACTGTACATCGACCTGGAAAAGAAAATGTTATCGCCGATCACCTTTCTCGTTATCCCACACCAACTGTTTGTTTAACTGTTACTGCAAGCCACGAATCCCGAATTTGTGAAAAACAGATCAGAGATGACTTTTGTCAGTATATTTTTCGCCTGCTCAAAGAAGAAAAACCTAGTAACAAAACATTGTCAATCATACGCAATTACAAGATTGATAACAATACGCTTGTACGACTTAAGGACAATTAATTGAAATCTGTAGTGGTGATTCCAAAAGTCATGCGAGAAAAGACATTGATTGCTTGTCATGATGATGTCGGATATATGGACGCCAAAAAAAACCTTCACAATTTGCAGCAACGCTATTGGTGGCCACAAATGCGAAAGGACACTAAAATATATGTTCGAAGTTGTCACAAATGTCAAATTGTTAATCGCCGTACTGCTAATGCCTATGGTTTATTGCAGCAATTGCCGATTCCAACTACACCGTGGGAAATTGTATCTGCTGATCACATCATCTGCTTACCGCAGTCCAAAGCTGGTAACACCAACATGCTAGTCCAGATTGACCATGCCACACGCTATGTGATTGCAACACCTTCTGCATCTCTTGCCGCGCATACAGTGACTGATGCCCTGTATCACAACATCATACTTCGATATGGGCCGCCCAGCAAGTATTTATCAGACAGAGGAACTGCATTTACCGCGCGCCACACTCAGCAATTTTTGCAAAAATATGGAATAACACAATCCATGACACCACCGTATTCGCCACAAGCTAATAGTATCGTTGAACGACCTAATGGCATCATTGCGTCAACTTTGAGAAAAATGATTGATGGAAATGCAGACAAATGGGACGAATTGCTACCTAACGCCTTACTAGCAATCAACACCACTAGACAAAATTCCACTAAAAGATCCCCCTTTTCTTTGCTTCATGGCTATGAACCACGCCTTCCACGTGAACTCCATGTTGCAAGTTTCATCGATGATACGCCACGTGAAGATCAACTTGACCTTCTTGCCTTAGCCAGGGCCGAAGCCGTAAATAATGTGTATGAAACGCATTTGGATAATAAGCGCAAATTTGATCTTCATCGTCGATCCCATTCATTTAAGTCGGGAGATCTCGTTTTGTACGACTGGCCAAAAAAAGGAGATCATAAATTCTCTCCAATTTATAAGGGACCATTTCTGATTGTTCGTCCAGTCGGGGCCGTATGCTACGAGATCAAGTCTATGACTCCGCAAAATAAACTTTTGAAAGTTGTTCATGTGCAACACCTTCGTCCATACTACATACGAGATGCGCCAGTCATCGAAGAAGAGAACAGCCCGGAAGAAGAGGACGAATCAGCTGCTGAAATGCAAAATCCAGTAGACGACCTCTGGGTTCCTGATGATCATGCTACACTCATATCGAGCCGCTATGACACGCGACGCGATCGTCGCCCGCCTGAAAGACTTGGACAAAATCTTTCGTAGAACTTTTTTGTGTTTACGCTTCAATGTAAAATTTATTAATATCTAAATTTGGCATTGAGCGGGGCCGAATGTAAGGTCCATTTATATATCATATCGCGTTAGATAAAAGAAAGTTGTTTTATTACTAGAAGATGAGTGGCAACAGTAGTAGATTTTTGTTGTTGAAAGAATGTTCGCTTGTTTGATCATCGCTATCGTATTTTCGTCTTATTAAATGTCTTTCTGTTTACTGCTTTGTCTCAACATTGACTGTTATAGTATTATATTCCTTGTTCATTATCCATTCCTTATACATGAACTTTTTGTTTGATCCGCAATACTTCGGCGTTTGAAATATCAGACACACATGATCGAAGGGTTGATTCAGAGGGCAGCAAATGAAATAGTAATTTCATATTAATTAATTTTAAGCTAAATTTTAAAAAGTTGCACGTGGTTGCATTTATGCAAAAAGTTTCATTTATGTTGCGGTTATAATTCACTTACAATCCACCCCATGCAGGAGGAATTGTGGTTTTAGTACTTTACATGCAGCGTAGAACGTGTGAAAAAAAAGTTTAAAAAAATATAAAATAAGAAATTTTTATGTATATTTCATCTATTATACTGCACGAGTCTTCATAATAGTACTTATGGACCGAAAATATAAATATGTTAAATATAATTATTCTAACTAAATCTAAAACTAATGCTAAATCTTACAATAGATATCAAATTAGAAAAAATATGTTGTACAAAAACAATTTAAAATTAGCACCTGCGTTCTTGTTTAGGTAGTTTTTTTATCTACTTGCTTATTACTTATCATCGGGGTCTGTCACTATCACTGCTTTTTAAAGCAACTGGATCTTTAAAGCAACTGGAAGAAGTATCGCCATTTTTAGGCGGTATAATATTAGGTGACATAGACCCTTCATACGACCTAACTTGGTATTTCAAATTTCCATCCATGACAGGTTAGTTCAATGTTTTCCAGAGGTTTGCACGTTTACACATCCAGGATACTGTATCTTTCCGCTTGACTTTTTGTTCCAAAGCAGCTTTTGACGGAGGAAGAAGAGTGGGATCAACAGGCCCAAGTTTTGGCAACGGTTTACTTGTTAGCAGAGGAGACGTTTTCTTAAAAACACTGAATCTCACTTCTGATACTGAGACGTACAAAGGATGGCCCACACACACCACACACAAATGTCTCTACACCAATCAGCAATTATTCATCTACCAAGACGGATTCTCCTAAAGTCGTCAGTTTTTTTTATGAGCCATGCTTTTTGTGAGAATATTAAATGGTTTGATTTTACCTTGTCTGGAAAAAGCAGCCGTATAACATCTGAACCAGTCAAGGCGTGAAAGCCTGGCAGGCCGCCAGCTATTTCTTTTGCTGTTTGAGACGTTGATATACACAACACTACAATAATGAACCGGACGCCAGCGGATTTGCATGAAATCCGACTACTTGTTAGGGGGTGTTTTTCGTGGTATGGCCTGGGACCTTTGCATGTTATTCCAGGTAAATTGAACGCAGACGCCTCATAAACATTTTGGACAATCAGGTTCTTCCTACGCTCTGGCAATTTTATGGAATGGACGAATGTTACTTCCAAGACGATAACGCTCCATGTCATGTTGCAGCTTCTGTCAACCAGTGGTGTCCAGATATGGATGTAAAACGTCTTCCCTGACCTGCTCAGAGTCCCGACTTAACCCTCTGCATACGAAGCCTCGAAATATCAATTCAACCTTTCGTTACGAGAGGCGCCCAAAGCGCCCGGACAAGCAGAATACGGAGAGCGCCCGAAAGTGCCCGAGATTAGTGCTTTCCCCTAGGAGGCGTATCACCTTGTCACTCTACTTGATCATCTCCTTTGTATGGGCCATAGGGGGTCCAAAACTACTCAAGAAGTTGTCCTTTATCTTTCCGAAGCATGATGTTCCGCGACACAGAACCAGTTTATACGGATTCACGTGGGAATTTTTATGTGCACCATTGTATATGCAATTGTGTTCTTGACTTTTTCTCATGCTTTGTCCCATTTGAAACGTTTAGCTGCTGGTTGCTACCAACAGTCTGGACTGGGTTTTCACTCTGATCAGACGAGCTTTATCTTCACTCCCTGCTTTCAGGTTTTGCTTTGAATTCTGTTCTCGTTTAAAAAAGTCTTTTTCAAGACTCTTCCTATTTCGGAAAATATTATTAGCCTTAAATATTTTCAATTAATGGGCTTGACATAAATCCGGATTTGATTCGTTAGTATTATGTCTCGCAAAACCAAATCGCTGACCCAAGCAGAAATTGAAGCAATTTTGTTTCAAGATACTGATGAATCAGATTTTTTTGAATCGGATGATGATGATTCTAAAAGTACTGAGAAAGTAAACTGTGTTTTAAATAGCAGTTTATATCAAGAAGATGATAAGAGGGAATGTGAAATTAATGTTGGTGAAAGCATTGATGAATCAATGCTTAATTTTAATGTTGACTGGTCAGAGGACGTTCGAAGTGAATGCATAGAGGAAACGAAATTTGTACATCACACAGGACCTGTGCATAATTTGCCAACGGATTCATCAGCATTGGATTTTTTAAAGTTGCTAATTTCGGATGAATTACTTGAAGTTATTCAAGCAAACACAAATAAATATGCAATTTTCTGTGCAAAGAAAAGAGGTGAGGACAAACATTGGCAACCTATCGAAAAGATTGATGAAATGTGGAGATTTTTCGGAATTTTTCTTGTTATGAGTGTAGAGCACATTTACCTAGGCTTTCTGACTATTGGTCGCAGAATCCAATATTAGGTAACATGATGATAAAAAAACTGATGACCAGAGATAGATTTTTTAAAATTTTGCATTATTTTCATATCTCAGATAGAGAGAAGGAAGTTGGAAGAGAGAATGCCGAGTTTTCTTACGTACAGAAGGTTGAACCTCTGTATTCTACATTGAAAAGCAAATCTTCTCAGCATCTCAATGCTCCTAGAGAAGTTTGCGTTGATGAAGCCTTAATTAAATTTAAGGGCCGAGTGGGCATAGTTCAATACATGCCTTTAAAACCGGCCAAGCGAGGTCTGAAAATGTGGCTCCTTTGTTCATCAAAATCCGGCTATGTTTTAAATTTTGAACTGTATGCTGGAAAGATGGGTAACATTCGAAAGGACTTGGATACGATGTGGTCACTCATTTGATTAGTACTCTGAAGAATAAAGGCCACGATATATATTTTGACCGTTTTTTTTGCAGTGTTCCTTTGATTATAGATTTAGTAAAAATGGGACATTATGCTTGCGGGACGCTGAACGTAAACAGAAAGTATTTGCCCAGTAACATCAAGGCTTTAAAACTTTCTGAGGAAAAAAATATAAAGGTTTTCCAAAGTAAAACTAATTTGAACTTACTTTGCACGGCGTGGATGGACAAAAAAAGTGTTTTTATGCTCTCCACAAACTCAAAAAACGAAACAGGTATTGTGCAAAGAAGGCAAAATTCTGTTAAAAAAGATAAAGTTTGCCCTGTCGCTTTTATCAAGTACAACAAGCATATGGGTGGAGTGGATTTAGCTGATCAAAAAAGGAAATATTACACTACATCGAGAAATCCTCAAAATGGTGGAAGTATTTATTTCACTTCCTTCTAGATACAGCTGTTAATAATGCGTATATTTTGCAAAATCTTTCAAGCATGCCGGTCCCTAAAAAGTGCAAATCTCTTTACGATTTTAAATTTGAGTTAATATCCGATATCGACAAAAAATATTCGAGTAAAAAAAGAAAAAACACATTTATTTCTTCTACCCCACACATACATAAGAGGAGAAAAATAGATGGTCGTAAAAGAAAGTGTGTTCTATATGCCGTGAAAAAGAAATAAAAACGTCTTCTAACAGATATGTAGAGAGCACATGGGAGTGTGAAATTTGCCAGAAATGCTTCTGTAAAAGCTGTTTCGAAGAGAGTCTATAAAAAACGCACTAATCAACTCATAAAATTGCAAAAAAAAAAAAAAAACCCTTATTATCATATAAAACAAGTCAAAGGAAATATGCCTCCTGGGGAACCCGCCTTTGCGACTTATCAAAGGGGTAACGCTTCAATAAACTGTACCTCCTGGGTGATGTGGAAATCAGTTTAACACTTTCTGATCTATAACTTATATGTTTAATCCTGGTTTCGAAATATTTTACAAATATTGTTTCCAAAACTTTGTAAGCAAAAAATAATTGGCCGAACTACGAGTTTCCTTGCGTAAAATATGTTAATTGATATCGAATTTACGAAGTCAGATCAAAAAGTATTTTAGCCAAAGTATTAAAAAAATACCACGCTCAAACTTGACAGTTTTTGTTAACTAGCACTATTTGTCAATTAGCCGACCAACTGGTATAGTGGTTAAGGTGTTAGCCTCAAGATCGGAAGGTTCCTGGTTCGAATACAGGTCCGGGCATGGATGTTTGTAATCGTATGGTGTAGAGGCGGCCGGTGCACCTTAAATATGTCGTGGCCGAAAGTCCTCACGTTGGGTTGGTGTGGAAGTTTGGAGAGTGGGGTGCCAGCTCAGGTGTTGCTTCGTCATCTGACCGTGGTTCAAAATTACGAGGTGTTGTCCTCGAATCTTTCCCTTAAGGGACTGATCCTGGACCGTCGTCAATAGCCCGTTGTGTTGCTCTAGTACGACGTTAACTAAAATTACCCATTATCCATTTGTCAATTATACGATTATTCTTAAAAGACACGACAATCAGGATGGAGCAATATTATAATTGGCTGATGTTCTATGAAGATACGTGTCCTAGTAGAAGGGTTTTGTTTACAAAATATGATATTCCAAAAAAAAATATTTTTCAAACATAAATTTGGGCAACGGGCTATTGACGACGGTCCGGGATCAATCCCTTCAGGGAAAGATCCGAGGACAACACCTCGCAATTTTTAACCACGGTCAGATGACGAAGCAACACCTGAGCTGGCACCCCACTCTCCAAACTTCCACACCAACCCAACGTGAGGATTTTCGGCCACGACAGATTTAAGGTGCACCAGCCGCCTCTACACCATACGATTACAAACATCCATGCCCGGACCTGTATTCGCTATACCGGCTGATCGGCGCGTGCCACGTAAGAGAATTATATATATAGAGAGAGAATTATGTCAACCAAGGGAAAAATTCAGTTCGTTAAAATTTGTCTCATCCAAAAACTTTTTTGGCTGAACTTAAGAGCAAATTTACTAACCACAATATAAAAAGCATTTCATAAAAAAAAATAATAATTGTGACATTTCAAAACCAGTAATCCTTGTGATGATACTATTTCCCGTTCACAGAAATTAAATTTCACTAGTGGGGAAGCTGATCTTAATGTCAAATTTAAAATAACCACGTGCTTTTAGCGTAAGTATTTAAAAGTAATAGCCGAAGCAAATTTGCAAATTAAGAAATTCGTCAACGTTTATCCTTCGTTTTAAAACTAAAATTCACTATCTTCCATTTTCAATTTGAATGACACCAGTCTAAAAATTGGCACCATTGAGTATCGGTATCCCGCAGCTAGATGTGATCAACAGTGACCGCAAAACATGCCCTCTTCCTTGAAGGCCTGGAGAAGAAGGGGAAAGAAACGCTTAAGGGATTCAGGCGTCTTGTTGGGAATCCGACAACATTCTTTTTTCCTGTCGCCCGTAACGAAAGGAAATAGATTCTCGGGCGCTTTCGAATGCAGAGGGTTTTAAACTCCATAGAACATATGTGGGACGAGTTAGAGCGACGCATACGGACCAGGGAACCACGTCCGAAATCTACAGCTGAGCTGGCGACTTTCTTGCAGCAGAAATGGACACAAATACCCATAGCTGTGTAAGAAAACCTTGTTGAAAGTATGCCCAGAAGGGTTGCTAGTGTAATTGCAGCACGTGGGGGACCATTCCCTAGCATGTATTCTTTCCCTTATAGCATCACATCTTGCTGTCCGGTCCATTATTGTAGGGTAGTGTATCTTCTAGAGTTGTTTGAAGATACACCACATTCAAGCCATAAGTGCGCATTATTTAAGTTCTTTTGGTGATAGACCATTAACACTAAAATATCTTAATCGTTTGCTCGCATCAAAACATTTTTATCTTCATTATTTCGAGCCGTGTGTGTAATATACCAAATTATCCTCTTATGTTGCTTCATTGTGTTGGCAGGCAAGTTCTTTCACTTCATTTACTCCCATGTTGGCGCCTATACATTAGTACTTGTAGCAAGTATGTACTACAGCAATAAATAACGTTTTATTACCTAGCAAGTGGCAGTATTTGAAAGATCTCCGTTCTTTGCATAAAAACTTTGTTAAAGATGTCTTGAACGACTCACTTCGTACAGCCATTGAAGACTTTTTTGGAGTTTTTTGTTCAGGTCCAAACACTTTTATTTCACTCATTAATGTTTTAGCATTACGAATGTCACATTCCGTATCCTTGATAGTTGGAGTGCCATAGATATCAAACACTAAGTGAATTTCTCTAGCTTTTCCGTTACAGATTAATACTAGAATGTTGTTGGCAAGATATCCATAGTTATCCGGGAAACGAATAGTATGCAGGTTAAACATGGCCTCAGAGACTATTGTGTCTATAGTAGCTGGAGCAAGCAGATATGATATCTTCTTTTGAAGCTCTTACAACTTATGCATCAGTTTTGATGTGCATGTTTTATTCAGGGAGCCATCCATTTGTCCAAGAGCTAGGGGAAGTGGGGTAAGAGTACAAATTAATTTTACGTTAGGCCAAAATATCCTTCATGTCACGCTTCTGCTCAGAGGCAATATTGAGAAATCTTGCAAAAAGATCACGGGTGCATTTTACGACATGGAGTTTTTTTTAATCTGATCCTTGGATAGTTTTAGAAGCACACACATAAGTTTTTTCTTGGGATTAGTTCATTTCTTGGATCTCTCTCTCTCTCTCTCTCTCTCTCTCTCTCTGACATACGTCTTAAAATTTTCAAATGCCTCGGCTTTTGAAGTATGCACTTAGGATATCGTTACTTACTTTATTATCCACAAGTCCATTGGATATGTTTCTAAAAGGAGTTTCTTTGTACACTGCTTCAAAAGGATTTGAAAAGCTCTTGAGTGAAGACATTACACCCTTAACATTTTTGTTGTCATTTTCAATCCCACTCTCTTGAAGGTACTTTTTAGAGTCTGGTTTCCTGGATACGCCACTGCCTTCCAACAAACTTGGTACTATTTTCCTCCTCAATGAACTAGTTTTCATTTACATAGTTCTAGTTGAATCAAAGTTGGCAAACGCTGTAATATCAAAATCTTGATGTTGCGTCAGCGTTCAACTTTTCTTCAAGAGCCATGTCAACTAGAACTCGATGAAAAAATGTTTCAGAGCATTTTATAGACAGACCGCCTTGAGAAGGGGCCAGTCTTTCACCAGGGCACACTGAGTCAATATTTAGGAAGTTCAGAAGGTAAACAGTCATTCTGCGAGCATAGTTAGGTCTACAGCAAGCAAAATATATTGGAGTCACTTTCTGTATAGCATCTAATCTGAGAAACATCTTTGCACCTGTGTGGTAGAAAATCTACGCGGCCAGTAACACAGTAGGAATCTTAGGACTAGAAAACAAAACGATCTGATGCCTTCCATTTTAGATGGAAATAATTAAGATCACCCGGTATTCCGGTAAAATGTGTAACTATCTCTTGGTCTAAAGCCAGAGGAACAAGATTAAAGTGGTGTCGTCAACATGTCAACTGGCTTGGCCTGTCTCAGATTGGTGCAAGGTCCTGTTCACAGACGAGTCCAGATTTGCACTGGGATCAGATAAGCTTGGAAGGATCTGGAGAACAAGGCACACGCAATCAGGCCAAGAAAACCACGCATTTAGAGGTGGCATTGTCATGGTGTGGGCTGGAATTTCAATGGGATATCGCACCAAGTTTTGCGCATCTTTAGAGGTGGTTCTGTGACGGTTGAAGTTCTAGTTCCTATTGTGAGACTACGCTGCATCAGGTGGTCCTCATTTCCTCCTTATGGACGATAATATCTGTCCCCATCGAACCAACATCTTTGACGATTATTTGGAAAATGAAGGCATTTCTCGTATGGAGTGGCCGGCGTTTTCCTCCGACCTTAATTAACACCTTTAATCGAGTTGAAAACCTTTGGGATGCCCTCGGGAGTCTCTGCGTTAACATCCTCCAACCAGTCTCAGAGTTGGAAACTACTCTATTGGAGGAATGGCCATTGCTCGCATGTGCGATGATTGATCAACCCATTGAAAGCATGCAAAATTGAAGTACAAAAATTACGTGACGATCCGAGGTGGTCACATTCCTTATTAATGTAAGTTTTGTTTGGCTTCAAACATAATTTTTTAATGACCCAAATGTGACGTCATTGTATGACTTACGAAAATTAAATTATTTTTCATCTTTGTACACAATTCTTGTTTTTTTTTATTGCATAAGCACATTTGCTACCTTCATGTGCAATTTTGGTTAATCAAAGCTTTATTTTTGCATTTTTGTCGGTCTTGCCGTTATGTGCTTAACTTTTGGAGGTCAGTGTATTTAAATATTCTGCTGAAACAACCTCATCAACACAATTTTGTCTTCAAAAATCAAAACTGTTCTTGGGTATATTAAGGATGTATATATGACATGATGATGCATGCTTAATCAACCCAAAGGAGCATAAAAAATTACTACTCATCATAAAAGCTTCATGTGTTACTACACATGAAGCTTCTTTTATAGGTTTATCGGAGGTAATATAAAAACTATTAGGTCTCACTTAAGATTACAGCAGCAATTTGTAATCATGGGAGTATATCCTATCTTCCCTGGTATCTTTCCAATAGATTTTTTGTCTCCTTCGGTTACTTAGATCGTGTTCAATATAAATTGGGTGGTTTTACTGAATAGCAGAGAAAGATTTCACTAGAACATTAACCATTTCAAGTGAAGTGGTTTCACGGTGAAACCACTTTAAAAATTCCTTGGCTAATTGTAGACTTTTCGGGTAACCAATTGACAGGTGCCCAATAGTACTGCCATGTCGATCATTAGAGTAAAAATTTGTTCAAATACATTCACCATATAATCGAATAAAAATTTTACCTGGTACGTCATTTATTGACTAAGATCATCTCTGTGCTTGAAATATTTATAACTGAGGTGTAAAAAGCTGTACACACACACGATAAGGAGAGATATCAACTGCTAGAACCTTCAGCCAGATCGTCCTGTAGTGTCACTCCAGAATTTCTTATTTGGGATCATTTCGGACCCTTCGAGAGGAAGCCATTCAAAAACTAACAGGAGCACAAATAGTTTCATACTACTACAACTCTCAAAATAGTCGTTAAATTATGAAAATAAAAAAGCAAAAAATCAATTTCACAAAACTATTCTCATCAATTAAATTAAAATTTTCATTGTGTGTGGTAATTAAAATGGACATATTCCGAGAACTTGAGTGCCACCCGTGGGTGTTACTAGCCCATGGAAAAAAATTAGTGACACAAATTTTTAAAGGGACGTGAAAATATGCTACTTTGTTGGAATACGTGATTTGAAAACTGGTATTGTTCCATTAATTTGTCTTTCTTTTTTGTTAGCTACGAGTATCTTTTGTGAACAAGGGCACTTAGTCTAAGGGGTAAAATAGAGGAAGGATTAATATTACAAATATGGATAACCAAAAATACCCGAGTGCTTGGTTATCTCTGACATTGTCATGTATCAAGTTTATTAAGGAGCCAGAACTTACAGCAACCGAGCATTCTTTACAATCCGTCCAGCTGGGTTGAGTTGTCACAACCTGACATTCTGTGACATCCCCCTTTACATGTGTACACTATATACAATAATAATTTAAACATAATACACATCACAGAAACACAATTACTGTACAATAACATAGGTGCACAAATATTCAAATATACACATTTCAAATTACACATAGTCATTTAAATACCTTGGTCTTCTACAAATCCGTCCACTCTTTGTAACAGTTAGATCAGGATTGCTATTAATTATATTTTGATTTGGTATATTGCTTGCAATTTCATCAGGTGTGTGTTCAATATTAAAATCATTCCTGTTTTCGCTAAAATTACTATAAGATTTTATAAGGTGTTTTCTATTCCTTTTAAATATTTTTCCCAGTTGATTTTTGACTAAGTAAGCGCGAGAGTTTGAGTTTTGCGACATCACTATGGCAGGTTCCCAAGTCTTTGTTTTCATGTTTTGCATTCTTACAGAATCACCTGGGTTTAGTTTACTCAGAGATTTTTCAGAACGGTCATGAAACCATTTTTGGGTTTGTTGACGCTTAGTCAACAACCCTCTGACGTCATTGAACAATTCTGCATTAAGCAGCTTGTTTGTTACTGGTAATTTAGTTCGCAGTCTTCGACTAAACATTAACTGAGCTGGAGAGAGGTGAAGTCCTGATATAGGTGTGTTCCTATATTCCATTAGGCCAACAAAGTGATGCTTGTTTTCTTCCTTAGCCTTTTTGAATATGGATTTCACTATACCCACTCCCCTTTCAGCTTGACCATTACTTTGTGGGAAATATGGACTAGTAAAAATGTACTCCAAGTCCCAAGCATTAGCAAAATCTCTGTACAAATAACTATTGAATGGCATATTATCAGAGACAACAATGTTCGGAATTCCGTATCTTGAAAACATATCCTTAAGGATATTAATTACTTCATTAGCTGTTTTATTACGTAGCTCTGAAACTTCAATCCATTTAGAGTAATAATCCATAATTACAAGATAACTTAGATTCCCAAACTCCATAATATCCACCCCTATCTTTTCAAATGGTCTATCAGGAACCGAATGTGGCTGTAAAGGCTCTTTAACATTAGATCGCCTATACTTTTCACATATTTCACAACGTGTCACTACAGATTCTATGTCAGCGTTTATGCCCGGCCAATACATCACTTCTCTGGCTCGTCGTTTGCACCTTTCAATCCCAAAGTGGCCTTCATGGATCAACATTAACATTTGCTGTCTTAATGTCTTAGGGACAACAATCTTATCATTAAGAAATAGTAACCCTTCATTAGCATGAAGATCACCCTGTGATTTAAAGTACAATTTTAAATTATGTGCCATATTTTTCGTTACTTTAGGCCAACCCTCTCTAATGAACTTAATGACACTTTGTAATTCCCCATCCTGATCTGTCTCATTCTTAAATTGTAGTAACCTAGCTTTTCTCATAGGTAGATATTTGGCTATACTATGTACAATATTTTCCATCTCAGGGTCATCGTTGACCTGAATATCACCCTTGAATGCCCGTGATAATGTGTCTGCCAAGTACATTTTGTTTCCAGGTACATATTGTACTTCATAATCATACTTCAAAAGTTTTAATAGCATTCGCTGTAGCCTAGATGAGATTTTAGACATTGGTTTATTTACAATAGATGTAAGAGGCTTATGGTCACTTTGTATAACTGTGTGTCGTCCATACACAAAATTGTGGTACTTTTCAAAAGAAAATACTATAGCCAACAGCTCTTTTTCAATCTGTGCATAGTTTTTCTCACATTCACTGAGGCTTCTAGACATAAAAGAGACAGGCTGCCCATTTTGTATCAGACAAGTACCCAACCCATCTTTTGAGCTATCACACTGAATAGTGATATTTTCAGAACTATTAGACTTTCAGTACTGGGGCTCTGATGAGTACTTCTTTAATTTTATTAAAAGCTGTAATATGCTCAAATTCCCATCTAAACTCGTTATTTTGTTTTATTAACTCCCTTAAAGGTGCTGTAATTTGGGACAAATTTGGTATGAATTTAGATAGGTAATTAATCATACCCAACAGTCTTCTGATCTCTCCTTTGGAACTAGGAACTGGCATATCCATTATACCTTTAATGTGTGAAGGATCAGGCTTTATACCTTTATCTGAGATTATCTGTCCCATGTATTTTACCTCAGACATTCTAAATTGTAATTTATCACCATTAAATTTTACATTAAGAGCTTTGGCTCTCTTTAAAACTTCAAGTAAAGCCATATCATGAGAGAGTTTATCTACACCGGTAATAATTAAATCATCAAAATATACTTCTACCCCCTCAATATCCCCAAATAACCTTTCATTTCTCTTTTGAAACACTTCTGGAGCAGAGGCAATCCCAAAAGGCATTCGATTAAATTTATAACGCCTAAAAGGAGTGTTAAAGGTGCATATTTCCGAGCTTTCGTTATCTAACGGGATCTGCCAAAACCCATCCTTAAGATCTAAAACTGAGAATATTTTCTTGCCTTCTATTCGACTGATTATATCCTCAGCTGAAGGAATTAAATGATGTTCTCTTTTAAGCACCTTATTTAGATCTCTGTAATCAAGACATAAGCGAAGGCTTCCATTGGGTTTCTCAACAATTACCAGACTTTGAACCCAGTCAGTTGGCTTATTAACTTTAGATACAACTTGATTGCATTCTAATCTATCTAGGGTTTCTTTTAAGTGCTTTTGTAATGATTGTGGTACCCTTCTAGGTGGGTGTATTACAGGTACTGCATTAACTTTTAATTCCATGTGGTATTCCTCACCTGGAAATTTACCTAGACCTTGAAACACAGTTTTGTACTTTTTCAAAAGATCAATTTTATTATCAACACTTAAATTGTCAATTCTTTGTATTAAATTTAACTTAACACAAGCAATTAAACCCAATATTGGTGTAGCATACATTTCAACAACAAAAAATTCAATAGGTACTCGAAGATGATTTGAAACACATTCAATTATGACCTTACCCTTAGGCTTAATTTTAAAATTCCCATATGCAACTAATACAGTTTCAGTTTGAATTAAATTTATGTTACAGCATTTCAAAGCCTCATATGGGAGCACATTAGTCTCCGCACCTGTATCCAGTTTAAAATTAAGTCGAGTTGTTTTGTTATTTATAACCAACTCGATAGTTTTATACCAAGTTGCATCAGTATTTTTGTTATTCAGTTCACTTACTTGTCCTACTGTGAGGGTTTCAACAAACAGTTCACTGTTAGTTTGTTCATATTCCAGTTCATGAATGTTCACCTTTTTACACCCTATGGCGAAGTGATTTTCTTTTTGCATTTCGTACACACTTTCCCATAGGCAGGACACTGGGCTCTTCGGTGATTTCGACCACACTTTTTACAATCGTAAGTCGAGTCATTAAAATCGTTCCTTTTATCACCATATGCTTTTACGGCAAATACATGATTGGAACTGGAGATGCTCTTCATCGATTGGAACTGCTCCTTGCTTGCTTCAGCAGCTCTGACGAAATCGGATGCCTTCTTTAGGGTTAACGTCGGTTCACGAAGCATCCGTTCCTGCAGGCTCGAATCATTTATTCCGAGCACAATACGATCACGAATCAGGCTTTCCTCCTGATCCCCGAATTCGCATGTCCCGGCGAACGTTTTCAACTGCGTTAGATAGTTGTCAAACGTTTGACCCTCGAGTTGCTTGCACGAAAAAAATTTAAATCTTTCGTACACTTCATTTTTTGCACGGGATACAATGTCCTTCAAAGCTGTTCAATACGTCTTGGAACTTTTCAGGAACATCAGGATCTCCATGCTTGAAGGTATTGTAAACCTCTACACCTTCGTCTCCCAAGAGGTTAAGCAAAATGGCAATCTTAATGTTGTCAGGCTTATTAGTTTTCTCCGATGCGAGCATAAAGTTTTCAAACTTTTGAAACCACTTTTTCCAAGCTTCTGCAACATTTCCGGAGCTGAACCGCATTTCACCTGGTGGCTTAAATGTCTCCATCTCAGGCTTATTATTATATATATTCTTTAATTCGGGTTCTTATACTTCTGACACCATGTCATGTATCAAGTTTATTAAGGAGCCAGAACTTACAGCAACCGAGCATTCTTTACAATCCGTCCAGCTGGGTTGAGTTGTCACAACCTGACATTCTGTGACAGACATAAGAGAGCGGTGTCAAAAGGCAAAGGTACCAAGTGCTATGAGCATGACCCCAAAGCTTGAGGGATAGGTATTTATTATAAGATACCGATAATATTGATTATGATTGAAAAAGCAAAGTTATTCTGAAAAGTCAATGTATGTCAAATAACAGGGCTCCATTTAGATCCTCCAATAATTTTGGCAAGTCGGTGCCGTTGTCTGTGCAGGTTTGCGACAGTTATTTTGCTTCAAATATATAATTAAATGTATAGTAGTCTCCGAAGAAATGCACTTAGAAACAGCTTTGAAGTTAAAATCCATGACCGAGACAAAACAGAGCTTGTGAGATTTAATCAATTCAGTACATTATCTTTAGTCTTGACAAGATTTTTTTCCCCTAACTTTGTATGTATTTTGAAATGAAACCCTATACTTCTAATGCTAGGTATAACCATTACCCTCTGAATGCAAAACCGCTCAACATCCAGACACCCGCTCGTCGGCCCAAAACTCAGCGTATCTTCCCCTCTACCGGTGAGGAGGTTAATCAGTCAACTCCAATTTACAAAAGCTTCTCGAACATTTACCTGTCACTTTAAGCGATCATCAGGTGTCAGGGGGTCCATTTCTAACTACGCAGATCAGCTTCTTCAGTCTGTCTGCGGATCGGATAAACTCCTGTGAGATATTTTGCTTTTAAAATGCCTGGGTAAAGAAGAACTTTGATACACCCAAGGGGTTAACTGTAGACCTCTAATAAAAGGTGAAAAAATCGCAAATGAACAATTTGAGGCGGCTCTTCTTAGTATTCACTGCTTGAGAATAACACATGCCTTTGCTACAAAGAGAATGGAAACGACTGTAACTTGTTCTGAAAAGAATAGTGCGGAGTGTGGACAGAAGGGTTCCAGTTACGGGAACTTGAAGCCTGGGGACTGAGGGAGATTCTAGTGTGAACAATTGACTTCGCGTCGATATACTAAGTCAGCTTCGCTTGTATACAAAACCATTTGTCTCGATCGGTAACCAGAAATATAATTTAAGAAATTTTGAAAACCTTAGCCCAGAAGTAATGGTTGGGGGTATGTTCTAACCCAATAATCAAAAGAAATAAAATTCTAAGAATGCATAGCATAAGAATGAGATGACATTATTAGTAGCTGAGTTTTATGTTTTCCTTCATCTGACCAGGTTTTGTTCTTTTAGAATAGAAGTTGTCACAAATTTATAACAACTTTTCTTTTTGAGTGACGCACATTTGAACGTCATTTTCAGCGAAAAATTTCACTAAAGTACTTGATCGCTTATATTTTTAAGTGAAATTTAATTCTAAGATATGTTTTGTACCTACGCATATATAAGAGTAACTGAAAAAGAAAAAGTTTGCAAGTGAAATTGAATTACTAGCTAGAAATGCTGCTTTTCCTATTTATTAGTGAGTTTGGTGATCGCAGTAATGTGTGAAATTCATATCTAATAAGCAAAAGTTTTCACACTTAACGGTTTGCCTATCTTAGTGTTTATAGGAAAACCTGCATATTTTTAAGTTATCACAAACCAGTAAAACTACCATTTCAAGGACATAATTTCGGCGTAAATCTAGTAATACTTCAGTGATGTATCAAGATGCTTTTGGTCTAGAATTTTAAAAGAAACCATTATCCAAAATTCTTGTTGCTTTGAAATCCTATTTATCAGGAAGAATTATTGAAAAATAACTACTTTTATCACTTTGTATTTTTTCCGAAAACCTTTTTTAAACATCAATTTCAAAGTAAAATATATATTATTACTTTAAAAATATCACTAATTTTTGATATGTTGCTTTAAAAATAAGTAAAAAAATTGCAAATTAATTGTCGAGATAACACAACAGAAAAAGTATAATTTATATATTGATTGCAATTGCAAGAGAAATAAAAGAAAATTTGAAATAAAAGAAATAAGGGGAAAATATATATAAATTGCTGTTTTAAAACAATTAATGAACAAATATGTATTTAAAATTATACGTAGAGCATAATGTGTTTGTTTTAAAATTGAAAAATATTTTCATTGTTTTATAAAAATTAATTTCCCTTATTGCTTTACATTTCCACAAAATTTCACCAAAAGAAAAGTATTTCTTAAGAATACAAAAATATGTTCTTTCTAACAATTTCGCAATTTTCGATACTTTTTTTCTTTGAGAGATTAAAAGATGTTGTGTAATACTCGCTGATCGTCAACAAACACCATGTCTGATTCTAAGATCGACTTATAAGTTGAAAAGAGCACTTTCCGTACGCCCCCCTCATCAAAACAAGCGGGAGGGTTTAGGAACTGGTGTACGGTCTTCTGACGATGAGTAAAAGGGGGAAAGAAATAGTTTGCTATAATACTACTGATACTCGGGCGTTTTGGGTTTCTGAGGACATGATCTTCAGACCCATATGGCTGTTAGAAGGTTAACATGCTTTAAAATTTTACTATGTAAAATATCAGCCATTTTTGGTTAGTTTGGGCGGAGCTTCAAACAGCACTTGTCTAGAAAAGTTTAATATTGTTTGGTTTCTAAGATTACTTTTAGTTTTTCTTTGGCAAAAATCTATGAATTAGGGTGAAATTTAGAAATACTTTGAGCACAGCAGTCATAAAACGACTAAAATGATCAAAAGGCTTAAAATTATGCTTTTAAGACAAATGACTAGCAAAGTAAACAAACTAAGAGACTGATGTTAAAACAAAATTAAAATAGTACTTCAAGGTTTCAGTAGAAAATGCAGTATGAAAACAATACAATTTTCCTAAACAATAAAAAGGTTTTTTAGAGGCATATAGGAAAAAACAGGCTTTAAATCTAAAAAAGATTTTTATGACATTAAGATTTTTTTTAGCAAAATTTATTACTCATGTAATGTAATATGAAACTTGATAAAATATAAACACAAAAATAAACAAAATTATTTATTTAAAAAAATCCACAGTAACCCCAACAATATATTACATAAAAATTCAATACAAAGGCTAAAATATTTTGAAAAATATAGTATTACCAGTCAACAGCAAAATATGTTAACTACCAAACTTTAACAATCAGGTTTCCTAAACACTAGTTATACTAGAAAAATTATTGCATGAGATTTTATATGTATTTGTTTCTTCACAGCATAAATAATTTTTATCAAAAAGGACATTTTAAAAATTTTAAGAAATAACCAGGGCTTTTACTGTTCAATCTGGATGAAACACTGATAATTTTTAATGGTTACAATTTTTCTGTAGCTGTACATATTATTTTGGATCAGAAAATTACTAAAACTGAGTACTAAGTAAACACACAAAATTTGTAAGATATGAATCAATTTGTAAGATATCAAGTATACTTTTATATAGAAAATATTCTCGAAAATAATATTTAAAACAAATATTTTACACATGTTAAGTTTAAAAAGATATTTAAAACTTTTAATCGACAGTTTGGAGTCCATAAACCTGCAAATTTATTTACTTTGAAAGAGGATATATTTTAACAGTATATTTAAAATAACTGAGGCTTTTTTGCACCATCCCTCTAAATAATCACTTTTTCTTTTATCAGAAACATAATGGCAACATATGCAAGACTATATTTGAATGTCAAAGACTGATATGGTTTGTGACAAGTTCCAAACCATATTACAGAGCAAATCTTGCTTCTCATTATCAAATGGCTTTAAGCTCTTTAAGAGAAATTGATATAAATACAGTTATACAAAAAAGTAATATTTTGAATACTTAAATATTACTCCTCCCACTGCTTCTCGTTGGTTTGTAATTTGTATATAACGACATACGGTTCATAAATGGACAAGTTGGATCATAAACGATAGAACTCTTATTATGGAAAAGAGGAGAGCAGCAGTTTTATACTAACATAGCAAGTGCTGCTCAGGGGAACAAACTAGCATATGTTAATTCAGAAGGGATGCAGACTGACTGTCCATTGTAATTCTATTGATTAGAGGGTCTCATGAGTAACTGTTAAGTGCTTTCTTTCTTTTGTGCCAATTGATCCATTATACTATTACAATATACACAAATTTATAATATAAGTAACATATAATGGAAGTTAAAGAGAAATGGGCATAAAAAGTTCTTTAAAAACATAAAATATAAGACAATTATTGAAAATTATGCTAAAGTTTAAAACTGGCAACACTATTAATTTCAATATATATTATGATGTGCACATACATATTATATATGCACGCTATAATAAAATTTAAATTTTGTCAACATTTAAAAACTGATTGGGAGTTTGAACATTTTGTTTTATGCTCTGCTTAAATGAGTAATTATATAAATCAAATGTGGATGAATTTATTATGAAAATTCCTTAGACACATCTCAGCCTTTTCAACTTTAACTCATGTCGCAAGGTGCTATTAGTCACAGGAGTCTGTTTGCAGTTCCTGTGCTGTTTATCCTCTGTAATACCTGCTTTCCGAGCAACAAGGGCTGTTACTCTAGTAATAATATTTAAAATTGTTAGTTTATCTCCATCTGCATTCATGACTTGCACTAAATCTCCAATAAACCAACTGTTTCTACCTGGAGTGCTAAAGCTTGTATAACTAAAACAGAAAAAAAGAATTATATTTCAAGAAAATACAGAATTACAAACATTAACAGGGTGTCTACCAAATTTTGGAAACTTCATTTCATGACCTGGTATTAACAAATTTTATGATCTTAACTTTTAAATGCATGCATTTTTCTAATTGCAAACATTTTTAAATAATCATTTATGAACCTAATATTTATAAAAAAAATATATATTTTTTTCATATATCTGGCCATTTTTCATATTATTTTTCATTGGCAAATATTAGGTGCTTGTATATCTCCAAAGATATCCATTTATTTCACCATTTAAACATATACAATAACATTTAAATAGCCATGCACTAAGTAACAGAAATGAATAGGTTACTACATTAAAAAAACCACACATACAACATTAATCTATGTACTTTTTTTTTAATTTTAATATATTTTTCATATATATTTTAATATATATGACCAAACCCATCCTACACGCTACTACAGATCTGATCTAATGACCTATCACAAAATAAAACTGAGTACTATAACAGCCTATGCTAATTCCAGTCAAAAAGGTTTAGCTTTACTTTAACACTTGGATTTTTACAAATAATATGATTTTTGCAACTAACTCCTCCACTGCTAGTGTGATACGATTAAATTTAATGCTATTTCCTAGCATTATTCAAGGAGACAAGCGAAACACCCCCCTGACAGTGTGATTATGCAATGGTAATTTGTTAAGCAAAAAGGAAATACAAGGATTCTTTTACACCTTTGCAGATTGCTGCAAGACCAAAACCAACATTTGCTGCCCTAACATCAAGTTGATTTTTGTTTTCTGTTATCTCCATTGAATTTAGCTGACTACCATTTTTGATAGATTTTATAACATCTTTTAATATGAAACAACTAGCTATACACCACATCATTGCATAACATTTTGCATACCAAAAAGGCAAAAGTGGTTGATCACTGTAAAATTTTCTTAAAAAGGTTCTACTTCTAAGGATACTGGTTGTAAAAACATCAGTTTAACTTTCAAAAATCTTTGTACTACATGAAAATTACTTGAAGCAGGTGGCTTTGAATTAAATGCTTCAACATACTTTTTAACATATGGAATTACTTTTATAGCTCTTTCAACAACTTTATAATTTTCTATCCACCTTATTGAGCATAACTTTAGGCGGAACAAAGTTGAACCAGAATGGAATGCATAATCTGCTCTTCGAGAAGGAAAATCTTTGAACCAGGCATGAGAATGCAAAATTTCAAAAAAGAGGAAAACTAAAATGTGAAATTAAATACATGCGAGTCAGGTCTGTGTGCACAGGATTTTGCAACAGTAAAAATTAACATTAGCCCGGATCTATAATAATTGATTTATGAATTTATAAATAATTAATGGTAGACCATAAATCGGGAAAAGCGGTGAATTACGAGAACGTGCTAAATATCGACCATACAACATCTCAAGATAGATGTCTCTGTATTAAAAAAATTACAGCCATTGCAGGATTGAAAACTCACTTTTTTTGCTTGATTTTTATATGGTTTCCCGAGAAAGTACAAATAAGAAAATTACGAAACTAACATGGTTTGTTCAAAATTGTACGGGGAACAAGATGAAAAAGATTTGTTTCCGATGCGGCTATTAGTTTAGGGTGCATTAAGTGTTTAAGTCGAAATAGCGAAATTTTTAACATGAGTGACAAAAGACGTACAAATTTTCAGTCTTTAGCCATGATTTTTTTAAAGTACCTCTAATATGTTAATTTTTGAACAACGCAGAGTTTTTTTTTTTTTTTTAGAAATTTCAATTGGGAAAATTGGGACATTTTTGTGACTATTTTTTTAAAAAACTGTTATATCTATATCTTATTACTATGAGTTTTTAAATTTGAAAACATCGCAGGATGTACTTTCTGACAGTACAATTATTTTTGAAATTGGTTCATACATAAATTCGATGCAATGAAAAGTATAATTTGTATACTATGGAGTTGGTGAGCAGTGGGCGGACCCCCTAGTAGACCTGGGCGTAGTTCAAACTTTTACACCGTGATACATCGGCATTCTAACATCACAATATCATGATGTTAACCAAGCATTTTATATATAGTAAAAGCAAAACCTTGTTCCTACATCACCATAGATATAATTATTAAGTTCTTTTTTCTCTTGGCTATTAAAACTCGTGGTAGGAAAAAATAACAAATAAAGATCTGCACTGCACATTAAGAAGCTCGCATGATTTAAAACAAGATTTCGCATATACAGTGATCTCTCACTTATACACGCTCTCTTTTATGCGTTTTTTTCGCTGTCCCGGCCATGAATATAGGAAAACAATGATAACTCTTATTCATTTATACGCCACAATAAAAAAGCAGCTCTCACTTATGCGCGTCGCAAAAAAAATTTCAGTTCAAAAGTAGTTTCCTCAAGTCATGTGTTGCTTATCGCAAAAACTTTTCCTTTTTTGTTCTGCTTCTAGGAATGTATTCCCTCGCCCTTCCCCTATCGTTTGGATTCCCGGAACATATTCCTCTACCATATACACGGGTGTACCGGAGGGGTCTTGTGACTGACGGCAGTAAAAGTCGCATTTATACAGCAGCCAATTAGAGTGATTAGTACGGTACGTACAACGTGGCATTGATCGCTAACGAAAGAACCTTCTTTGGAGTTCGGGTTAGATGGTATCGTTTTAAAACGGCAAAACGGACAAAATTGTAGCTTTCGTTTAAAATGGCTGTTATAAAAAAATTCGAAGAAAATCTTTGCAACTCGATAAAAGCTGTAGCGAAGCATTTTAATGTTCCAGAGTCGACATTGAGAGGGATTTTAAAAAATCAAGAGGCGATTATAGTCGCTTATCGAGAATGTGGAATTCAGCCGAAGAAAAGAAGCAGAATTCAAGGTGGAAAGTTCGAAGAATTTGAGAAGGTTTTGTAGCTATGGTTTAAAGAAGCTCGTCAATCGAACATTCCTGTTAACGTTGAGCTTCTAAGGGAGAAGGCCGTACAATTGTCAAAGAGTTTTGAAATGGAAAACTTTTCTGCATCACATGGATGGTTTGAAAAATTCAAAAATAGGCATGGCTTGGCAACTCGTGTCCCTTCTGGGGAAAGTGCGAGTGTCAATGAAAACACTGTAGAACAATGGAAAGAAGACTTGGCTACTTTATTAAACAGATAAGAACCGAAAAACATCTACAATTCTGACGAAACTGGACTTTTTTATAAACTGATGCCCGACAGAACCTTAACATTCAAGGGAGAACCATGCCATAGTGGAAAAAAAAGTAAAGAAAGACTAACTGCCTTGCTGTGTTGCAACGCTGATGGTTCAGAAAAATTCCCGCCATTGGTCATTGGCAGATAAAAAAAAACCTCGCTGTTTTAAGAACGTGAAGAAGCGTCCTTGCGACTGCACTAGCAACAAAACAGTGTGGACGACATCGCATATTTTCTTGGATTTCCTTCAAAAATTCAACAGGAAAATGCAAAAAGAAAAACGGAAATTTCTGTTATTCATGGATCAGTGTCCTGCTCACCCACAAGATCTTCCAACTTTCAATAACACGAAAGTTGTGTTTTTCCTGCAAATTGCACGTGCAAGATTCAACCTTTGGATCTGAGTGTCATCCGTTGTGTGAAAGTGCACTACAGAAAAACTTTAATCCTTCGACTTCTGGCTACATCAGAAACAAAACGTGCATTAAAAGACGAATTGAAGCAAATTACCGTCCTTGATGCAATTCATACGTTGTGTTCATCATGGAGAAACGTTACTGACAAGTGCATTAAAAGCTGCTTTAAGAAAGCAGGATTTTGTTTCCAGCCGAAAATGAATGTGAGGAGCTAGAAAATGAAAGTGAAAACTGTGAAAATGACATAAACGAAGAAGATTGGCATATTGTATCTGGTGGACTCGCTACGTGCACTACTTTCAACGATTTCGTTGATGCAGATGAAAATTTAATCATAGCTCAATTGCGGGAAATAGGAGACATTGCAGCCGAAATAAATGGTGGTGACGAAGATGAAGAGGACGACGATGATGAAGATGTTGCAAAAGTTCTCCCAACTCACTCAGTAGAGTTTGAAGCTTTGGAAACTCTGCGTGACTATTTTCAGTTCAATTCCGGAAATATATACATAGTATTAACAATACACTGTATTGATTTTTCACTTTTAAGCTCCCTTTTGTGGTTTTTCACTTATGCGCGTTTTTCACTTATACGCGTTTTTTTCGCTGTCCCCAACGCCCGCGCATAAGTGAGAGATCACTGTATATCTGTTAGGGTGCATCAAACGCCCCATCTTTTTAAAAATTTCATGGAAATGGTCTGTTCGTATGTTATTTCTGTTCAAAACGCAAAAAAAAAACAAAAAAAAATTATATGTAAAAGTTTTGAAAAATTAAATAACATCTATGTGGTCCACCGGTCCCAGGAATGTACAATAAAAATTGAAATTCCAATAAACAAAGCATCATGAGTAAAACAAATTTTTTCAACATATATTCTAATGAAATAATGCAATTAAGATTGTTTTATGATGTAATAAAATTATATATTATCCTATGCTATTAATTTTCTAATTTCAATTTAATTCATACAAGTACACTCAATTTAAGATTGTCAATATTGGTCGTTTTCGCAGATTTCTCCGTTTTTGTCAATCTTGTAAGACAACCCGCAGAATATTTTGGTAATGATCTTCACATTTTGCTGATTGTATGAAATCAGTACTTAGCTTGACCCCTCGTTCTACACAGTCATTGACAACATACAATGTTTGTAACTTTGTGAATGATGTGGTAAAGGATGCAGAACTTGACCATTCTGAAACATCTTCTATTTAAAAATGTGAGTCTAGTTCAAGCAGATAAAATAAAAACCAATAATATGCTCCAAGTAAATCAGAAAGAGTTGTATTTAGAGTGAGATTTTTTGGAAATTTAGGTTTACCAAAATCCATGCCATATCTAACTGTCAATTTAAAAGCAGTACCAGTGGAATTTGGTTTTGTAGCTAGCATAGCATTAGCGATAGCTTTTTGTTCTTGTGGTGGAAATTAGTTGCTCCAAAGGGCAAGTAGCACCATCTCTTCTGCAAGATACCAGTAGGGGTTTTCAAAGGCACTGATTGCACATTTAGATATAATGGGATGGACAGCCTTGTACACTAAGAGAATGAAGCATATGTAGGTCGATCCAAGGGGCATTTATGGCAGAATCGCAGGTTATCATCCACCAGATGCAGTAGATGAGAGTGACAAAGTCAGCAAAGTCACAGTTTGGCAACCTGTTGTTTTACAATTATTGTGCCAGCAGGTAGTTGCTGCATTTGCTTCTCAAGAAGACAAATTTTAATTGTGTATTTGGCCATCCAACATGCTTTGTGCAAGGCTCCTGTACTATTGGGAAAGTCTAGGAACTCTGAATCGATGGCAGATGTTACTGTCTGGATTGCATTGTCTGTAAGACCATCAACTATGCTTCTTGCTTGTACATTCACTGACTTTGAGTCAAAAGGTTCCAATTCAAAATCAAAATATTCAAGATGATCCAAATTGTCACGAAATCGTTTAAACAAGGTTATATCTGGTGACTTGGAAGCCTCAATCTTTAAGTCATCAAACACGTGGGATAAAATGACTTCTCCATGATGGTGGCAAGCTGACCAAAGAAGTGCACGTCCCAATTTCTTTTGCACACTGACGCAGACAGCAGTAACATGACCTGTGTTGGAAGAAGTTGTGTCAAATGTCATGTTCACTATTGTATGTGTGCATTGCCAAGAGGTGAGCTCCTCATATATTAAGTCAGCAATGATTGGGCCACTTTTACGATAAGTTCCTTGGGAATATACTGGCGTATCAAGAATCTTTTGCTGGTGAACGTTTCCAACGACAATAATGAGACGTTCTTCAGTTTTGTACTTATTGGACAATGATGTTGAAAGTTTTTAATCCAAATGCAGTCGTATATTTAGGAAAGTACCGCTGTTCCTTGCAGGTAGTTGAAATCTTCATTGCAACTAGATTCTTGATCTCTCTGCTGTTGCATAAGATGCAGCAATTGTAAATGTATCTCCTCCTAGTTATGTAATTAATGCTTTTGTATATGCTGCTTGTTGTGCTGGACTCATGTTTAAATGTGTTGCTAGTGAAACAAGATTAGCTTTCATCATAATGTTGTGTGGAATAAATAATGTCGATCCTGTTCTTTTATTTTGATGATAACCGAGTACTTGTTGATCGTCTTTCAAGAGGGAAATTTTCCACATCATTTGTATCACTTTGTTCATCACAATAATCATCGACAGAGCTGAGAATATCACTTAATATTAAGTTGGAACTCATTTCTCTATTCACTTTTTCTCATCTTATTTGTTGTAGCTGTATACGCTGTTCTTTTCGTTTCAGTTTTTCCGCAAGACTTTTGTCATGTGATCCAAATGTTGTCAAACGGTCACTTTGCATTGACTGAAGGAAGGCAAGGTCTTCTTTGTTCTGTATTTGCTTTTTTACATTCACAGGCCATTAGGAAAATGATAATGCTAGTTTATATTCCATCTGTTTTACCTTGTCTATAGTATTTGGTGCAGATCTTCGATTAAGGGGTATCGCTCTTAATTTTGCACGGTCATCAAGAAGTTTTATAAGTTTTTCACAAGCTTTTCGTTCACTGATTATTGGGATATTTGCTTTTTCATGAAACAGCTTTGCTTGGGAAAGAACTAGTTTTGCAGACTCCTATTTAGTCCTAATTTCTTGGACACCTTCTTTAATATGATACATCATACACCTCGAAACTTACAAATTAGTTGAAAGTTTGGAGCCATTTATTTTTGAATCATCACAAGTTATCTTGCTTCCTAGACCAAAAATATTTGAAGTCAATCTGGTTTCCATAGGGCAATCAGAACAAAAAGTTCGTTAGAGTTAAGCCAGTGTACACTGTCCAAATCAGAATCAAACTAGCAATAAACAAAAGTTGAAAATCAGTTCATAATGAAAACCACAAGTTGAAATAAACAGGAAATATATTGTAAACAAAGTTAAAGCTGCAGTCACTAGTCTAGTCAGTGTTACCACATGGTTTTGGCAACAACTTTATCTTGGTTGTAATTAATGATGTGTGTGATGCTGATACAGAAAATCTAAAACTTAAAAGTTGTCGTGGACCCCCTAAAACTGTTTGAAAAACAAAAGGAATTGGTATGGTGACTTTTTACGGGTAATAGAACATTTTGAGATTGGGGACAAACTGATTTGATTCTAGAGGGGCGTTTGATGCACCCTAATATCTGTGTGCATGCGCATGTGTGTCTCCCACACACCATATATGCTCAAGTAGAGATTAAAAATGAGCTTTTTAGAAAAACTTCAACATAAATAGAAATAAAGGGGCATTTAATTCCTTTAAGTAATGATGACGGCATATATGACCTAGATTGCCACAGAAGTTCGCAACAAAAAAGGATGCAAACGGATTGATTGTAACATCAAGAAACAAGAATGGGTTATTGGAATTCTACTGAAAATGTGCAAAATCATTTTTGTTTAAATTTTACTGAATTTCAATTTTGCTAAAAAAAAAAACTAATTTGAAATCGAAAGTCCTCTTCAGGACTCAAATGGATTTGAAAAATTCCTCATTAATTAGACGCTGAGCGGAAACATCGTGACACCGGAAAACCGTGAGATCGGGGAAAATCGCGGTGTCACGATGACCGCGTGATCTGCGCTAGCTAAGGGATGCCTGTGTAAGATCGGAAAAAATCGTGATGTCACGATGGCCGCGAGATCTGCGCTAGTTAAAGGATGACTGAGTAAGATCGGAAAAAATCGCTATGTCACGATGACCGCGAGATCTGCGCTAGCTAAGGGATGACTGAGGAAGATGAGAAATAATCGCGATGTCACGATGACCGCGAGATCTGCGCTAGCTAAGGGATGACTGATTAAGATCGGAAAAAATCGCGATGTCACAATGACCGCGAGATCTGCGCTAGCTAAGGGATGACTGAGGAAGATCAGAAAGAATCGCGATGTCACGATGACCGCGAGACCTGCGCTAGCTAAGGGATGACTGATTAAGATCGGAAAAAATCGCGATGTCAAAATGACCGCGAGATCTGCGCTAGCTAAGGAATGACTGAGGAAGATCAGCAAGAATCGCGATGTCACGATGACCGCGAGAACTGCGCTAGCTAAAGGTAGAGTGCCTATATAATAAGAGTGGCGACATACGGGAAACACTTTCTGATTGGCTTAGAGACCTTTTCTACCGCCCGAAGCGGTCTTTTCCTAGCTCCCGTAGACTTAACATGGGAACTTTTTGTGTGTTCGAGAAAAACGTGTGTATATTAAATTAAAAAGAAAATATAGCTTATTCGTGTTCCATTTCGTGTTCTAGAATGTTTATTTATGATTATTTTAGTGTTTTGTCAGTGTAAATTTGAAGACTTTTTAAGTAAATAGCTTTTTTTGAACAACATGCTGTTTTCCGCTACTTTGGCGATGTAAACATCGCGCCAAAGGCAGTTAGCAAGTTTTAAACTTTGGGATAATGCGTTGTTTTTTTTAGCTGTTTCCTTATAAAAGGTTTACAATAACCTATGCCGAATTGAATCATCAGAAAAGCAGAGAGCAAATTGTAGCAATGCTATATATAAAAAGAATAAAAGAAATGTTTATATAAAAGTGTTATTTTTGATGCAAACTTTCATCTTTATTTTGCTGCTAGATCTCGGAACAAAACCACCACATCAACATTTATCTGTGAATTTGGATATAAATGCGTACAAATGCTGTTAACTATTTTTTATCTTGAGATTATTCTTGTATGTTTAGGCCAATATTTGCTCATAATTTAGTTTCAATCTGTTAATTCTATTTTTCATATGAAAATGTGATAGAATTTTTAACAAATGTGTACTGATGATGTTGACTATTTTTTAAATTACATGTCTTTTGACTTGTATAAACGGATGAAACTTAAAATTAAATTTAAGTGGGTTAAAATTTTGTGTCATGCATTAAAAAGGTCAAATAAAAATGTTCATTATCTTTTCTGGTTCGGTTAATGTAAGGAAAGGATTAATCACGCTAAAAAAAACTACATGTGTTGAACAGTTGGTTGAGAGAAAGTTTTATTTTAAGGAGCTATCCATTAATAGTAGGACATTTCAAATCTATTTTTTATTTAATATTATAAAATTAATGCGTAAACTTCTATCACACAGCATGGAAAGAATTTAAAGAAAAAACATCAGATCTTATTTTATTTAACACTGAAGTTGAAGCTTAACTTTATTCATTTTCTTGTTAATATTCACGAAAACAAGTTCAATAAGTCGTGAGCATAAAAATTACGGGACATAAACACTATCGCCAAAAGAAAGAGAGAGGAGGAAATGTGGGAAACCGATGGAAGAAACATATTCGCCCAGCAACCGATTCTGGTAGAAAAATGGCTGCCGCGCATGTGCATTGGGCCAAATTTGGTCCCTTGTCGCCACTCTTATTATATAGGCACTCTAGCTAAAGGATGGCTGAGTAAGATCGGAAAAAATCAAGATGTCACGATGACCGCGAGACCTTGCGCTAGCTAAGGGATGACTGAGTAAGATCGGAAAAAATCACGATAACCGCGAAACCTGCGCTAGCTAAGGGATGACTGATTAAGATCGAAAAAAATCGCGATGTCACGATGACCGCGAGATCTGCACTAGCTAAGGGATAGCCGAGTAAGATCGGACAAAATCGAGACGTCACGATCTATCGCCATCGTGAAACCGATGTGGTTGTCGTCCTCACACCCGTTTTTCATTATGTATCGATACATCGCCCAGGCCTACTCACTAGTACATAAAAACGTCACTAGGACATCCGGTTCTTCTAAGCTTGAAATATACTCTAATTGGTTAGAAACACTGATGACGTCATACTCTTAAAAACATCGACCTTAGAAGTAACTAGACGGACCGTGTGCGCGCAGCTCCATGTTATTTCTCCTGACTGCTTGGTTCGAAGAACTCCGGGCGAAGGTCACGTGTTTGTGGGAGTTAGTCGTCATTTCTCCCATAGCTTCGACATGGTAAACTACTGCTTTGCTTACAATTGTGCGGTGAAAGCCGGTGAAGGATACTCCTTTCGTAAGTAAGTTTTATTTTAACTGTAAAATGACATTTCTATACAATTTTATGTTAACAATAAAGTGTGGTTTGACCAATTATAGTTCATTCTAATGCCTCTTTCAAAAGTTGCACTTGACAGTTCTAGTTATAGCTATGCATGTAATTTCTTCATTGATATGTTTTCCTTTTCAAATTGCGTTAATAATGGTTATTAAAGATATTAGCATTAAAATCAACTATTCGGCAATTAATCAATTCGTGCACAGTACTCGCGAAAAAATACTTCAAATTAATTCCCAATTGTGCTTCAAATATGTTTTGAAGAAACTGTCTTAAATCTCTTCCATTTTAATCAACTTCCTTAAGAAGTTGATTAAAATTAGCTGTAGTACAATTAATCATTTTGTATTAACTTCTGACTTTTTTTTTGTTTTGATCTATGAAAAGGTAGATTACTAAACATTAGTTTTAATTTCTAGTTGTTTCGCTGTTCTAAATTGATACGTTTTACTTTTGAAATTGCGTTTATTATGGTTATTAAAAGATATCAGTATTAAAGTCAACTATTCAGCAATTAATTTATTAGTGCACATTACTCGTGAAAAAATACTCCAAATTAATTCACAACTGTGTTTTAAAGATGTTTTGAAGAAATTGTCTTAAATCTTGTCTTGAAATTGTAGCTGTAGTGTAGTACAATCAGTCATTATGTATTAATATCTGAGTTTTGTTTTAATCTATGAAAAGGTAGATTACTGAACTTTAGTTTTTATTTGTTCTAGTTGTTTTGCTGTTCGAATTCTAGTTTATGTTGTGTTTATATGTGGACTAGTTAGCTTTGAGAAATGATGAAATGACTGACTGGTTTACTCAATACTTTCATATTGCTATTTTAGTTTAACAAAATACTTTATTTTTTTTGCACAGGTTTCCTATTGACAAACTTTTGTGTGAGGCATGGTGCCATACAATTCGAAGGAAGGATTTTATTCCTTCAAAGCATTCAAGACTTTGTTCGAAACATTTCAAGGAAGATGACTTTATAAAAGACAGATTCGATCCCAGCACATTAAAAGAAGGCATCATTCCAAATATTTTTCAGCTTCCTAAAAATATTGTACCACCCAAACGTAAAGAACGAAAGCCCCCATTGCAAAGAACAAGTCATGATATTCCATCGTGCAGGTAATTTATTGAATATAGTATTGGCTTATGTAGAAGTTATATTTTGTGGGACTTAATAATTCTTGTGTTGGGAGTTAATTATTCTTGTGTTTTATTACATATCTGGGTACAGTTTAAAAAACCATAATTATTACTTTTGGTTCTATAGATTTAAATTTCAGAAATTTTCTAGATTCATGAAGCGACTGTGTGCAAATAATGCTTTACAAACAGATTTTTTGATAGTGTTTTAAAACAATGATGTGGAGATATATTAACATTAAATGTTTAAACTTATATGTTACAAAAATCTTGTAAATCTGATAATTTATTTGAATAATTACTGTTAAAAGTTTTGTTTAAAGTATTTCGAGTTACTTTCCTACAATTTTCTCACTTCATCTCTACATTACCAACCTTCCCTGATGTGAGCCCTTCAAAATATTTGTGGAGAATTATGCTTTAACCCCTTCTAACCCTAAATATTTAAAAATAATGTGTGGATACTGTATATCGATACGAATCACGACATTTATTAAAGTAATTGTAAATTCAGGGAACTTTTTTTCGAGGATTTTGTTGCCACCCAGTTCATACTTCTCATTGCGGTAACCTGAAGATTACGAATATGCATAACGACAATTGTTTATAGGATAATAAAAACTTTTTAATTTGATTACGATCAATTTTATAACAGCTAAGCAAGTGTGGTGCATGGTTCTCACTAATCTAATTGTTTCTTTTGGTTTTTTAAGCTTGTTCCATAGTAAAAATATGATCATTTTGAAAATTTCTCCAAAAAGAATATTTTGATTCCATAAGACAATTTTTAAACTAAATCATCATATATGCAAATATTTTATAAATTTTTGTTGAAATTATCAACTGAAAAAATATTAATATCTTCTAAACCAGTTGAATTATAAACTTGATTAGTCACTTGTAAATAAAATTATTTTGTGTCTTGAAAAGAAAATTTTGTCAAAAATATGTGTTTCATGTAAATAAAAATGTGTCTTGTAAATAGAAATATATTTGTTTGATGTAAATAAAAATAGATGTCTCGTGAATAAAAATGTTTGTTTGATATGTTTCCAGGACTGTTCAATTATTGCAGTGATTTAATATAAGTAATTATGAGATTAAGGAAATTATCTTTTTAAGACTAGACTTTGACCCTTTTATAAATATTATATGTTGCATTCGAAATTAACAGAGCTTCATGTTTTAACATGGCACCCCAGCAAGAAAAGTGACGCGTCAAAAAATAAAAATTGTGATGTTATATCATTGAAAAATATGTATGAGGTGCCCCAACGTGTTAAATATTACTATCCTATAGAATATAATAGAAGTTACAGCCATAAATACTTTCCTAAAATTTAAAAGAAGCTAATACTATTTCAATATTTTATAGTATCCTTTAAGTTGATGTTACTCAAATTCTGCAATTATGAGTTGTGTCACTTTCTTGCCGGGGTGCAATATATTTTTTCACGTTTGAACATAAAATAAACATTATTTTTTTACAACAATAAAATCAAATTATTACACATTATAAATTGAAAAATGTGATTTGGTAACGAAATATTTTAAATTTATCAAAGTGAAGTTTAATTTTTCATTTGGTAATGAAAACAAGAAACAAATATTGTTTATCAATTAAAATCTTCAAAAAATTATTTGCTAACAAAAAACGCGAATGTATTAGTGTTTCCCTTTTTAAAAAGGGTACTTATTCCAAATTGTTAGACATGACCTAATCACACGCAATTGAAATAATTTTGATCAGTATAGTTACCTTTACGAGAAACTATTTTTCCCTTTCTAAAGGAAATTTTTTTTTTTTGTCCATTGAGACACATTGAACGCCTTCAAAAATTATGTTTTCGAAAATGATTAAAACCTCTAAAACCATAGCTTACATAGCTGATCTGTCCAAGTCAACTCCCTTACCCACGTGACCTTCGCTTCTGAGATCTTACGACCGTGACTCCGCCCACATGGTCCGTCTAGTTACTTCTAAGGTCGATGCTTAGAAACGGCCAAAATCACGTTAGAAAAACGCTGAAAATTACTGAAAAGCGGAAAAACATGAAAAAAACCTAAAAAAGCGGAAGTCCGCGGAAACACGGAAGATTCTCATGCCTGCTTTGAACAGAAAATAAAGGCAGCATAAAAAAGTACTCGTCCCATCCAGCTTTTTTCAGGGCTGTCTTGTATGCTCCATATGTAAACAAATACCAACATAGATAAATTTTTCCTCTTCCGAATCTTGCTTCGACTCATCAAAGACTGAAAATCATTCAAGAATTTCAGGTTTACATTAGGGCCATCAGTTGAACGTTGGTAGCATTTTCTTTTCAGATAAACACAATCTAGACATAATATTGGTAAATGCACTTAGATCAACACCTGTGGAGTGGCACAAAAACGTAGAAGTAAGTTATCGCGTTTTAACCTGATGTGTATAGTTGAAACCCAATAACGGATTATTAGGCCCTTCTTTGCTGCTTTATTTAAACTTTCGTCTAATGACACACAGTAAAAATCACATTTATTTAGATCTTGACAAAGCCTGTCTTGAAAACATGGACCCAATCCATAAGTTATAACAAAACCTAACTTGTATTTGTGCATTTTAAACTTTTGTGCAATCATACTATCTGATAACATCTTGGGAAATAAAACACAGGAAAGGCTGGCATATCTTTCAGAAGCATGGCATATAGCTTTGTTTAAAGCCCATATGATTTCTGCTCTCAATACACTTTCGTTTGCAATATAAAAGCTTAAAATATTCGGTTTTGAAACTACAGGTTTCAGAGCACTCTGAATTTACAGGTTCATATACAGATAAATGGCCTGATTCACTTGGCATAGGTTGATTCATTACAGGGGCAGAAGATCGAACTTTAAATCCAATAGTGGTTTGTTTTTCCACTTGAAAAAGCATGAGCCTTGTTTCGGAAACAACATTGGAAAATATTGTTCTATATGTTTTTTTCATTTGTGCGCATGCATGACTGGTCCGCAAAAATAATAGCATTTGCCACATAGCTAGTTGATGTTCATGACATTAAACAAGCTTTCGGTGACATCTCAACCAGTTCCATAAGTGCATTTGGTATTGAACGGGGTTTAACCCTCTGCATACGAAAGCGCCCGAGATTCTATTTCCTTTCGTTACGGGGGACAGGGGAAAAGAATGTTGTCGGATTCACAACAAGACGCCTGGATCCATTAAGCGTTTCTTTCCCCTTCTTCTCCAGGCCTTCAAGGAAGAAGGTATGTTTTGCGGTCACTGTTGATCACATCTAGCTGCGGGATACCAATACTCTGCTTTCTCAATGGTGCCAATTTTTAGACTGGTGTCATCCAAATTGAAAATGGAAGATGGTGAATTTTAGTTTTAAAACAAAGGATAAACGTTGACGAATTTCTTAATTTGCAAATCTGCTTCAGCTATAACTTTCAGTCAGTAGTTATATTGGATTAAGAAGTATAGGAAAAATCAATCAGAGTGGAAAGCATTTTCAAAGATCTTTAAGAAACATGCTACCAAATCAAAAACATCCAAGGAAGGGATTTCGACAAAATGTGGTCTTTTTTATAGTGGCACTATCACAAAAATTTCATTTATAAATTGAATGTTGATTATATATATAAAGTTAGCTAGTTTGCTAAAGGTGGTAGCCTAGGAGAATCAACTTTGACAGGATAAAAAAGTGCTATGCATCTAAATTACTTTGTTGAGTACTGTGAATTTTCAAATTTAAGAGATTCCATAATCTTGTGTTTGTATATTGTTATACAGTGTATTGAGGTATGCACTATTATTAAGATAATTTTTCGTTGGTCGATTGGGTTTTATTGTGCAGGGGTCATATTTGGTCATGCTGCACCAATTACGAACATCAAGTAATGGACATCATCAACAGCAAGTAATGAGCATACACACAAAGAAAGTTTTACTGACACAGAAGCAAGGAAAACACCCAAGGAGGAATAAAACCTATGCTACCAAGAACTTGCAGGTTGCTAGGGCAATGGGCAAACCCACTTAGCCATGTCAGCCCAGAAATGAATGTTTTTTTATAATTTGGATCAAGAGGCTTGTATTGAGGAATGGGCTTCATATAACAGATATATGAAGGTGATTTTCTATAAAAGATACAAATTTTTAAGTTTCTATCTATGCTTTCCTTTTGGTTCTATGATTCGCGAGTTGGTTGGTGTTGCTAATTTTATCTAAACCTGATTTGTTAACTCATGCATAAGAGTGATATTGGGGCATCTTTCCAACTAGTGATACAATCAAGTATAGTATGTATTTTAACTAATGTCGTACTGGAGCAACACAACAGGCGATTGACGACAATCCAGGATCAATCCAACAAGGGAAAGATTCGATTCCATGTAATTTGAACCATGGTCAGATGATGAGGCAACACCTGATCTGGCACCCCACTCTCCAAATTTCTATACCACGCCAACATGAGGACATTTAAGATTACAGCAGACTTAAAAAGAGGACCAGCTCCCTTTGTAGATGGAAGTCTTTCAAGGAAGTCAGGATTCAAACTCAAATCCCTATGGTTTCTAATTCGATACTCTTGCAACAGGGCTACTACAGCTCAGGGATACAATCAGACTTAAGTTTGTTGGTGACCTCGGGGATTAGAAGGGTACCTATGCATTTATTATGTTTTTGGTTTAGTTTTTTAATTACAAGGCCAATGATCCAGAAAATTTTAACTGTAGAACAGGTGTGATCTCTACTATTATAAAAGGAAGTGTCTGTATATGCAGTGTCCTGACGAATCTGGCACTTACAATAATGAAATTTGGCACACAAGTAGTCCGAATTTTTTGCAATTTTTCTATCGCTCCCAAATTTTAAAACTTAATCTAGAACATTTTAAAATTATGACACTTAATATTATTACTGTTTTCTTAAAATGGCAACAGTATAAAGAGATCACATATTCTAAATTTATTTTTACCGTTTCATTTTCCGAGTAACAATTTCAGCGGACGAACAAAACATATAAACAGTTTTAATTTTCTATTAATTTTTCTATCTCAGCGATCGTTAAAGATACAATAAAATTTCAATGGATTTGACATCTACGGAAAATTTTACATTAGATCAATACCTAATACATTTGATTTTATTAAAAAAAAAAAATTTTCAATTGAATAATTTTATTTTTGTAAGAGAGTGTGACGTCACGCCTATTGGATCTCTTTGCAATTAATGGAAATGCATAGCAATCAGTGGGATTGGCATGCATTAGCAAGCAGTGGTCACACCTGACCACACGAAAAGAACTGTCATGGGCAAGGAAAATTTTACATGAGATCGATACCTTATACGATTTCTTTTTCTTTTAATAAATAATTTTTCAATTGAATATTTATATTTTTGCAAGAGATTGTGATATCATGCCGATTGGATCTCTTTGGAATTCTAATTTGGCCGCATTTAACAATTACGAGGCCATCACAGCATTGCCCGTGGTGTTGATTTGCCAAATGGGAATTCATAGCAATTACCGAGAATTAGCGAGCAGAAAAGAACTGTCATGGGCAACGCCTTGCTGGCCATATAGTGGCTAGTGTTCTCTAGCCAGAAGGAACCATTTGATCCCCTATGGAGAGCTTTCACTGACAGTCATCCAGGTTCTGAAGAGAATATTTAGGAAAAGAAAAACTTCTCATCTTAATATTTATTCCTCGAGTACTAAAGAATAGGCATTGAGGAGGGACAATGTTGAAGGGAGTCCATCACTTTCATGTCCAAAAGACTTGGAAATACATACTGTCTTTGACCGAAATTGAAATGTGTAAATAGAAACTGTTTTAATAAGATTAAAATAAATAGCTAAATGCACACTGTATCAGTGTCATCCTTAATTAGTGTAAAAGAGGAAAGAACTATTTTGCATTGGGCAAATCAGAAGAGAATGATAGACCATGTGTAAGGACCATTTGCACATATGAACTCAACTGGAAGCAAGCTTCAATTGAAAGCATAGGGATAGAGGAATATGTGCTCAAGGTTTCCATTGTGCATAACAAACATCATGAACAATCATAGTACAGAAACTTCTGAATTTGGGAACTGGGATGAATGAGAGTTAAATTTTGCAATATTTGATCATAATTGTTTTTAATGTGAATTTACGTTGAAGATTCAGAGTTGAGGATTTTTATTCTTAAATATCATTTCAACATGATTTCAATTGATTCTTTTTGTATTCGTAATAAAGTTACAGACAACTTTTTAAAAGAAGAGCAAATGCAATTTAGTACAAAGTGGTAAAATATTAAATACTTGCCCTTCAATTGATGAGACAACCAATAATACATCGGAAAAAATTGGCGTATCCATGCATAATTTTGAGTGAGATAAATCAATCAAATTTCTTGACACTTGCTCTTTTTCTATAGTATGATTAAAAATACCTGTCAATAAAAAATTGAGAATAAAACAATGTTCAAACCAGGAAGCATTCCATAAAAAATAATCAGATGACAGCACTAGAATGTAAAAAAAAGCATAACTAAACATAAAACCTTGCTTACCATACAAGTCCCACATTATTACTATCACCCTACTGTTGCAAATTAATCACAAAATTATAATTTCTAGATATTAATTCAATTTTAAAGCTATTCTTTACACAATTTATCTTTTCCAGCTATACAGAAATATGTGGAGACATAAAAAGTACCATAGAATTAAATTTCACATATAAAGACAAGTGAAACATGTCCTTAAGTCAAATTCTTTGTTAAAGTGATGGTTATGTGTTGTAAAGATGCATAAATTGGTTTCATCGACGAGGGAAAATATAAGAATAAGCTAGCAAGGTCATCCCATTCTTATGGTATCCATTCTTAGAATTTTGTTCTTTTGAGTATTGGGTTAGGGCATACCACAGGTGACCACTCCTGGGCTAATGTCCTTATCATATCTCAGATTATTTCTGATTACTGGTTGTAGGAAGCAGTTTTGTATACAAGAGATGAATTATGGAAACAAACTCAAAAATTATTCACACAAGAATCTCAGGCAGTCTCACAGGCTTCAATTACACATAGTCTATAATTTACACAAACAGCAACACTGGGTCTTTTGTATAGAATGGAAGAACATGTGGTTTGATGGGGGAAACAGGGTTATAGAAAAAGAAAACAATGCAGAACAAGGAAAATGACCTTTAGTACCGTTAAGAAAAATGTTTTTACTAAAAGATATATTATTTAAAAAAATATTATTTTAATTAAAATTATTAAATCATTATTTTAAGAAAAAGGTTCACAATACGAGCATCAACAACAATGAAACAGAACGATTAAAACAATGCAATGCTAAAGTTTAACAAGAACCTCTGGTGGCCACGCATGTTGTACAACGATTTACCATACTTTCAATGAGGGTATGGATGAGTTGTGTGCTCAAAGATTTCCAAGCCTCAGAGAGCGGTTTTCATTTCCGGAACAGAACTTGGTGGGTGGCAGAGGGCTGCAATGTCTCCCGAGCATACCCCACACATCCTCTATAGGATTCAGATGAGAAGAATTGGTAGGCCATTGCATGCACTAGATATCTTCACTTTGAAGGAAGGGCTTGTACAGAGTTGCACGGTGATGAACGTTATCATCCATGAATATGAAATTAGGATCGACAGCACCTCAAAACAGGTGAACTGTAGGCTCAAGGATTTTGTCTCTGTATCTCTAATCCGTAACAGACCGTGAGTCAAAGATGTGGAGGTCTGTACGGATGTCCAGCATGATGCCTGACAAGACCATGACTCCTTTTGAAGGATAACAAAGTCTTTCTACAATTTCCCGGGTGAAAACGCATTCCAAATTTTCTCCAGTTTATGGTATGACGAGAATCAGTTTGCAGACAAAATCTGGACTCATCACTGAACATGACATCGATCCACTGTTGTCGACTTCATTACCGATGTTCCAAACCAGGGTGTAAAAAAAATCATGATTAAAAAAAAAAATCAATTAAACGTATTTTTTAAAATTTAAATCGGATTTTAAAAATTTAAATCAATTTTTTTATTTAAATTTTTGTATACCCTATACACTGTTTTAATAATAATTATATATTAATTTGTTAAATAAAAAATTGAGTTTGTGACATGACATGTAAACCAATATTTATTTTAAGTAAACAATCAGTATTTGGGACATGGTAAATCAATATTTACTTAACATTTGTTTAACTTTAAAACACAATTTTACATCCTACAGTTTTTCTTGAGTAAATTACATCATGTTAACAAATTTATCAGTAAGTGTAAGTGACAGACCTAAACTATAGTCTGAGAAGTAGAATAGAGGACAGAGAAATAATCAGACTATAGTAAATTCTTATAAAACTGCCGAGCAGCAATAACAAATGAATTTTTACTTAGTTTTAATTCATATTGGAACTTTCTTTCTTCCTGCGGACATTTTAATGGCTGTGTGTGTGAAAATGTATATTTCTCTCTCTACTCCTTAATAACTATTACACACCACAAGAATAAGCTAACTGACAAAAGCCACAAAAAACTTTACTTCCCACTTGTGTTTTTTAAGCTAATAAAATCAGTCACCCTTTAGTTTATGATTTTGAATCGAACTGTTGCATACTTCCTTTAAGTGTTTATTTTATGAGTGCTGTTAATCAGGAATGTTTATACATTACTCTTCCTGGCATTTAGATTTACGATGTCATTTGTGTTTCCAGTATATAGTATATTCTAATAAGTTACAACTGGCTGTTGCAATCTTTTATAATATGCAGTAATTGACCCAGCTCCTTCTGAGCTAGGTGTAGCCATTGGTGCTGAAATCACCATGAGTGCAGAAAAATTAAAGCATCTGACTACTTCTGTGATTTTTCTATTTTGCATTTACTTAGTTACAAAGATGTAAGATTAATTGTGATTTAAATCAGTGATTTAAAAAAAATCATTCGATTTAAACCATAGGGGGGATTAGACGTAAGGGGGGATGCAAACTATTGATAGCCCGGCATGTAGACAAATGTGAGTATTGTATAAACAGCTTGTCTTGTAACTATGACTCCTTTGGCAGCCGTCAGGGCTGAAGCCAGTTGTCTGGTAAAACAGTTTCTATCACATTGTGCAGTTATCGCCAAATATTAGTCTTGCAAAGTGGTCGTTACCCTTGGCCGACCTGATACTGGTCGTCAGGTAACACCTCCAGTGGTTAGAAATATGTCAGTCTGGAGATCACATACTATGACACATTCAGAATTTAAGACACTTTGGTTTGGGATCAACCAGATTCCAGCATTCTAATAATTTGTCCCTTCACAAACATGTCCTTTTGGCATCTTTCATTTTTATTGATGGTTAACAGTACTACAGAAATTGCAAAAATCCTGTCTAAACTGGCCATGCTGCTCAAGGTTGTTTTAGATTTGTTCAGATGGGTGTCAATGCTTTGTGCAGGTCGACTGAATTGTTTTGCATATACACAACGTTTAACCTTCGTCCCCCAATTCTCAACAAGTGAACCATTGTACCCATATTTACACTCTGATTTTTCACATTTTACAAATTATGCTAACTTTAGGACATGAGTGTTTTTTAGCTAAGGTCAAAAATCTCACACAAGGTCATCCAATCCGCAGGCAGACTTAACTAACAGATGGACCTAGTTAAAAATAGACCCCCTAACACATGATCATTTAACAATGCTTCAGGTGACAAGGAGATGTTGAATAAGCCTTTGTAGAGTAGGGATAACCAATTATCCTCCTTACTGGAAGAGAGGAAGAAAAGCAGATGAGTATTTTAGCCATTTTGGGTGGCAACCTGGCAACTCGGTTTTCGGATGGAGGGCCGCCTTGGTCATGGTTAGAAACCAATAGTTAAGGCTTTTTAAGGGCCCCTTAAAAACTAAAATGAAAAATCAGGCTTCTTCAAAACTAGGAACCATCTTTTAACAAATATTTTTATATTATGTCTGCAACACACAAATTACAACCATTGTATTCACAAGTTAAAGATATGAAAACTCACCTTCCTGGACTAGACGACCTTGACAAGCTTGAACAAAGAACAATTTTGGTTTCCACACTAATGATGAACAATTGTTAGCCATTATATCAATTAAATCTCTAATAGCAATAGGTTTGCAGTTAGAAGCAAAAATAACACCTAAAAAACAGAAATTATTATTTAGAATAAATAAAAGGTTGATCATACTTATGTAGTATAAATTAATAAAATTTTAAACATTTTTGGATGTTTAAGTGTCTAAGTTTAGTTAGCACACATCAATGCTGATTTAGGAAAACTACAGATCAATCCTGCATATTAAACATTTATATCCTAGATCAGGGCTCGAAATACCCGGGGGCAGATAAAAATAAAATTGTGCACCTAACGTTAAAAAAAAGGGGGCGAAACGTGCTTTATGTTATTTTGATGTTTGAACAAAATATTAGTATCGACCTCTCTCGCTCTTGGAAGGAAAGGAACATAATTAAAATTCCTAAATACACACTATGCAAAAACAAAATCATTGGGTCGTAACGGGTTTATACAGGAGAAAGGTTTAATTGTGTCACTGTCACCAGAAGTTCCCGATGATCGAAACATTTTCCAGATGGCTGTGTTGAAGCGACTGTTGCGACAGCCGTTCGCTGGAGAGAAGGGAGAATTTAGATGTTTTAAATATTTTTATTTACCATCTACTACTAACCTATATAAACATACCCAACTAATAAAGAAGTTGTATGTTCTTTGAAGATCAGTATGCATTTATTCTGAATCAAGCTTGTCTTCTATTTTGTACCAATTCAAGATATTAGTGAAGAGTTAGTTATCAGGAAAGGATGCTGGCGGTGTCATGAATATCTAACAATTTGCATTCTTGGACTGAAGGAAAGGTATGCATATTTTCTTGTCCAATCTCAAGCCATCAACTATATTCTTTCCTGAAAACTAATAGCTCAATGTCTGATATTCGTTATTAATTGAAATGAAACATACTTGGTATAATCTCTGTACATGTGTAACAGTTATTCCTCATATTTTGGGTACATTCATAAAATACTTTGTGGGCTCTAAAGGAGTTATTCCCTTAGGATTCATGTCCATGGTATGGATGTTTTCTTAAAAATAATTAATTGATTACTCTTATTGAAATAACATTTTTAAACTTACTCTCCCATTTAAGTGTGGCCCCTTCATAAAATCATGGGGAAGGCAAGGGGTTTTAACTCCCATATGTTAACATCAATGACTGCATGAAACATACTGTTAATCATTATATTAATTGACTCTGTTGTGAAATGTTTTCTATATGCCAAATGAAAAATCTTTTCTCAAGCAATTGGTATGGCTCTTTTCCACACTATTAAAGTTTGTCATATGAACAAAGTTTGACAAATGTACAGCTACATTTCATTTTTCTAAGGAAATTAACACTTTGAGTACCACAAGATTTCCAAGTAGTGTATTAAGTTTTTATTAGACAACACAATTATGACTAAAATAGCAAAATTAACAGTCAAAAGAATTCTAGTAAATATTATATGAATCATGAAATCTAAAACTGGCTGAAAGCTATGTTGGAAAAACTGAAAATTACATTGTGGAATAATGACTCCCAGACAGTTATTGTAACTATGAGTTCATATAAGGAATGATTGCTTTAGAATGAAAAACTTAACTATTTCAGTTGCTAATTAAAAATATTTTCCTCACATACAATAGAATAATGAATGTAGTTTTTATACATATTCATTATCCATTTTGCAAGTATGTTTTGAAATTCTTAAATCATCAAGTAATCAAACATAAAAAAATAAAATGTTTACAACTAATTGTGCTCAGTAATCATTGACATATGACAAGATAAGATTTTTAAACTGATACTACTTATATTTCAATACAGCTTTCATTTATTTTAACAATGTATATGCTGAAAACCAAACCTACAACTTTGTTTTGAAGACTATGCAGTAGAAAGTCAAACAACTGGTAAACTGATATAATATTCAAAACCAGCTTGCAACTAGAGTTAAATTTGCTTAGCTTTAACTAATACTAATTTTTGATCATAGAAAGGTATTTTAAGTGCAGTCTGAACAATATCTCAAAATGAATTTCTACACTAAAAAGTCAATAGTTCATTATAAGAGTTATATTTATCAAATAAAAATCACCTTTATCACCATGTGACAAAAAACATGCAACAAATGCATCATAAGGAGAATGGTCAAAAATTGATAATGATTTAAACAATTCCATAACTTCTTTATCAGTCAAATTGTAATGAATAGTAGTTTTAAAACCAAAACTACTCCACAGATTTTGCAATGCACCTATAAAAGAGAAATCATAAGTAACTTTTAAGTATTATAAATTCATAATTTAGTCTTTAATGTGCAAATCTTATTTGGCAAATAAAACATAATGAAATAATTTTGCAGTCAAATTTTGTAATGCATTTTAATGAATTGTGATACATTTTAAGGAACATTTAATAAATTGACTTCATTTCTATTTGATATGTACTATTTATAAAAGGTGAAAAATAATAAAACCAAAAACAGTATACATATTACAAAAGGTTTAATAAAGGATGAAAAAGTTAATGTTGGTTTTGGGGTTTCATGACACAAGGGGCATAAAGGTCAAGCTGTGCTAAACACAACAGACAACATCAAGTAATAGACATACATATACATGGAAAATTTAATTGATACAGGAGAAAGAAATATGCCCAGAGAGCAATCGAACCTGCTAAGTCTACAACTTGCAGGTTTCTAGCAGTGAGAGAACCCACTGAGCCAATGACCCCTATTCCTTAACAGACACAACCTTACAAGGAAAAATATTAGGTAGCTATAGGGTCACACTTAATGCACATAGCTGTATAATATTAAAATAATTTTAAGGAATGCAAGCAAACATTAAAGTAGTTACGTGCAAGCACAATCATAGGAGTATGACATAATTATCAAGTCACAAATTTAAGTTTATTTTTAAGAAAAAATTATATAAGTCAAAAAGTAAAAATAACATCACACACAATAGAATCTCTATCCATGATTAAAGCTAGGAGAAAGTTACAAATATGAACTGGAGAGTAAAACTCACTTTCATATTCATTCAAACTCTTTTTTAAGCATTTACAACAAAATTATGTCTTTCTGTTTATCTCTGCTTGTATGTTCAAGCACAATCTTTCAACAGATACTTTTTGTAGCATCCTATCAATGTACCAATTTTGCATTGCATCCCTCAGTTAACATTTAACTGCTCGAGAAAAACGTACCCGATACTATTTTAGTACATTCTACTTGTCAGTAAAGTTATAATATTTTAGACTATTTCACAGATTAAAGTTGTTGACATGAACATAATGGTGTTTTCTCACAGAATATTCTTCAATTAAATGAAAAAATTACTTACAAAGACAAAATTATACAAATAACTTTATTTAAGAAACAAATTTAAAATACACATAATTCAATAAGCAGCCACCCAGTCTGAGTAAGCTACAACTCTCAACCCTCTAATCTAATAAAACAAATAAACTAGATTAATCTACACTCATGTCCATAAATTAAGGATAATTCAGAATCACACGGAAATCGAACTCTAAAGTAAAAATTTTACCTGTAGAATTATCACACACATCTTCATGAATATTATCCAAATTACAGCACAGAGGACGCATGTCGATGATTTTTCTACGTGGTAAAATCATCGACATGCGTCCTCTGTGCCATAACTATTCGGTTGTGGCACTGAGCGGCTCACAGAACGCTTGTGAACAAACAATTTTACTTCTTTGCTACCATTCCGTATATACACCTCTCTTAAACTCTTGTCATTGTGATGTACTATCGGCGTCATCTGCCGCCTGGAATGTGGGCATACTCAAACAGAAGTTTCAGTGGAACTTGGAATCGCCCAACGTGTCCTCTCTAGGCTTTGGCAACGATTTCAAAATGATGGAAATGTCAGTAGTTGTTACAATACAGGTCGCCACCGAGTTACAACGCAGAATGACAACCGGTATTAGGCAGTAACTGCAAAAAGAAGCAGACGGAGCACAGCATCCGACCTTTCTCGTCAGCTATCTTGAGCCATGGGTACGACAGTTTCAAGGCAAATCGTTTACAGACGTTTGGGACGTTGGTCTAAATGCTCGCAGGCCTGTCAGATGTGTTCCGTTCACAGCAACTCACAGTTGCCAGCGGTTAGCCTGGAGTAGAGAAAATGCAATGTGGTTCTTCCTCTTTAACTTTTATTATATTTTTACTAACTTTTATAATTTTCAAATTATTGAAGGAGGTTTGGTGCTCACTTTTAAGCCCCGTCCACACTGGACAAACCGAACTGAACATAGATGATTGATTAACCCCAGTGACAGGTTTGGTTAATCACTCTCTGGTTTGACAGCTCGGGCACAAATTGTTCCATGTGCTTGCGATCAATCTGGTTGGTTATGTGTTGGAATTAAACTGCAAACTTATTGTTTAAAACAAATTGGATCCAATTCATTTTCTCCTACTAAATTACATAATTAAAAATAATTTTTTGACAACTTGACAGCTTAAAAAATAGCAATAATCCGTAGTTCTATGAAAAAAAAAAGAATGAAATAAATTCCATTATTACAATAGGATTTGTAAGTAATCTTTTAGAGCAGTTAGAACTTCCATTTCTGACTGTTCAATTTTTATTGATAATTATTGATTTGACGGGTCGCTTATTAAACCCTAGGTCTTCGAAATCTTTTTCAGTCTAGAGACAAGCTTAAACAAATTATATTTCATTCTCTGAGGCAAATGGGATAGCGTGAACAGAACAATAATGTGTAACATCGTGTGAACAGATTACCAATGAAAATGTATTTCTCGTCATTATGAAAATAAGAATTTGTGTGTATGTATATGTATATATATGGATATATATATATATATATATGTATATATATATATATATATGTATATATATATATATGTATATATATATATGTATATATATATATGTATATATATATATATATATGTATATATATATATATATTATATATATATTTGCCACTGCGTTGCCCATGCTGCATTTTGTGGGGCAAGTGTGTCCATTGTGAGTGTTTGCGACATATTCCCATTTGGTTTGCTTCGCAAACCAACACCACAGACAACCCTGTGATGGCTTCATCATTGCGAAATGCGGCCAAATTGGAATTGCGAAGAGATCCAATCGATATGACGTCACATTCTCTTGGAGAGTGGGGTGCGAGCTCAGATGTTATCTTATCTGACCGTGGTTCAAAATTACGGGATGTTGTCCCTGTATCTTTCCCTTATTTGATTTAACTCGGACTCTAGTTAATAGGTCGTGTTGCTCATGAATGTTAATAAAAAATTACCCAATTTCCTAGGATACTTTCCTTAGGGGATTGATCCCGGATGGTGGTCAATAGCATGTTATGTTGCTGTAGTACAACGTTAATAAAAAAAATTACCAATTACCATGGATCTTTCCCTTAGGGGATCGACCCTAAACCGTCGTCAATAGCCTGTTGCGTTGCTCTAGTACGACGTTAACTAAACATTACCAATTACCCGCACTGTTGTCAAAAGTAGGATGTGGATTGAACCCGGATCATTGTCAATAGCCAGTTGCGTTGCTCGAGTATGTCAATTAAAAATTACCGAATTACCTCAGATATTTTCCCTAGGGGATTGTCCCTGTATCTTTCCCTTATTTGATTTAACTCGGACTCTAGTTAATAGGTCGTGTTGCTCATGAACGTTAATAAAAAATTACCCAATTTCCTAGGATACCTTCCTTAGGGGATTGATCCCGGATGGTGGTCAATAGCATGTTATGTTGCTGTAGTACAACGTTAATAAAAAAAATTACCAATTACCATGGATCTTTCCCTTAGGGGATCGACCCTAAACCGTCGTCAATAGCCCGTTGTGTTGCTCTAGTACGACGTTAACTAAACATTACCCGCACTGTTGTCAAAAGCAGGATGTGGATTGATCCCGGATCATTGTCAATAGCCAGTTGCGTTGCTCGAGTATGTCAATTAAAAATTACCGAATTACCTCAGATATTTTCCCTAGGGGATTGATCCCGGACAGTCGTCAATAGCACATTGTGTTGCTCTAGTACGACGTTAATAAAAAATTACCAACTACCTAGGATCTTTCCTTCAGAGGATTGATACTGGACAGTCGTCAATAGCACATTGTGTTGCTCCAGTACAACATTAATTAAAAATTACCTTGGATCTCTCAATTAGGGAATTGCTCCCATACCCTCGTCAATAGCCCATTGTGTTGCTCTAGTAAGACATTAATTAAAAATTAGCAATTTAAATTTTCCAGATTCCAAATTTGTTGAAAATTTTAATAAAAAAAATTGTAGAGTTTCTGTTGATTCTTGTATTATTTGTAAAATCCATCTCAACACATTCACTGCAATGCTAAACCAATTCTCTTTTTTCTAAAAATTAAGATTTTAAAAGTTAAGAAAAAATTAAGATTTTAAGTTTTTGAAAAAGGCAGTTGAGAAAATTAAATGGTGAAAGAGGAGTAAGAAAACTTGCTTTTTTACTCAAAACATAGAAAAAATGAGTCTCGTATTTTTAAATTTTACAGGTGTACCATATTTTTAACACAATGAAATATGTTGTTTGTGCAACGCAGTATCTTTTAACCCCATATTACTCAATTAATAGGGAGATAGAAAAATTATAAATACTTTTAAATGTTGAGGTCATTTTCAATTATAAATTAAATAGATTAATGGACCAAAATTAAAGGGATTTTTTTTATTATCTTGAGTACAAAGTATATTATTTTACTGCTTATGTGAATTTTTAAAATTAGCAATGTTTGTAGATGTCAAATGTTACTTTAGAAACAATTAAATTAAAGGAAATAAGTCTGTCCCACATGTGAGAGGAAAACAAATTTAAAGAATGAGCATTTTATACTAGATTACATTTCCCAGAGAGTATACCTCTACACTTATTAAAATAACCATATAAGGGAAGAAATTTAAGTGATATCTATTTATGAAAAGTAAAAAAGTTATCGAACTCTCTCAAACACCTCACATACAGTTGACCGTGGAAGAAACACGGTTTAATGAAACCGAATACTACGACTTTCAGCGATTGAGCTTGTGCCATGTTGATGCTCACAGCGAAACTTAAACAAACCGGGAATTGAAGTTTCTTAAATTGGAATGGGATATTAGAAGGGATGATTGGTATTCTAGGAATTAATACGTCTTTGCCTGCGAACATTTCTTCTATGTAGTTCTACGCTCACAGGATGATGATGCGCTGTTTGAATTTTAATGTTTTACTGAGAATCAAAGACCTGTTCCATCAATTTATTGTCGATATGTATTCCAAGATTGAATTGAAAAGGGTGTTGTACATACGACTGAATCAGAGAACTCCGAGAGTGAAACAGTATGCACATTTGAGATGCGTTGATTAACGGTGGAAATGTTGCTATACGAAAACTGAAGTACACAGAAATCGCTTAACTTCCAAAAAGATATCCGAACCAAAAGGAAAAGTTTATGCTTTTGTAAATTTATCTGTTGCAGAAATTATCAAAATTAAATATTGCTATGCTTTCCAAAAAACACCCAAACACAGAAACAAACAAAAAATTGCATAAAAGATCAACAAATTACAGCATTTTACTATAACGGTCTTTTTTAACTTACAGCAATATACAAAAAAGGCAGTCATATAAGAAGCCAGCATTGTGAAGGGTTAGAGTATTGGAGTCATTAACAAAATGATGTTTAAATCTAGGACTGCCTTTTTTGCTTATTTCTCAAAAAGAAACCATGATTGGCTGTTACATAACACATTTCATTACTTCCATATTTTTCTGCAGAAAATTGCAGCCTCTCAAATTCAGATTGGCATCTGGAAATTACATTTTCCTCTCTGTGCTTAATTTTTGGTAGTGAGTGTTTTTTAAGACAATATGAAAAAGTTACTTATGTTTAACTAAACCCATTACTCTGAACTGCATGCAGTTCGTATCATAGCACATAAAAGTAGCTTCACAATAGGACTTTTGAGTTGTGATGTGGGCTTTGCATAAAGTCAGTGTTGGTGTAACAACAAAAAAAGTAACAACACAATAAAATTATGACAATGTTGTGCCAAATGTACCTCATACTTTTGTGAAGCAAAATGTAGCAGTGCCGCCTAAAGAGAGAAGCTGAAACTCAATAGAAGCTTAAAACATCATTTCTTTTGGCTGTATAATGAAACATTGTGGGCTATAATTTAAAAAAGGCTGTTGTAGCAAAATGTCATAAATTTGTAGATCTTTTATGCAATTTTTTGTTTGTTTCTGTGATTGGGTGTCTTTTGGAAAGCATAGCATATTAATTATTATAATTTATGCAACGTTTAAATTTACAAAAGTACTTTAACTTTTGGTTTGGATATCTTTTTGAAAGTTTGGCGATTTTTGTGTACTTCAGTTTTCGTAAAACAACATTTCCACCGTTCATCAACACATCTCAAATGGGCATACTGTTCCACTCTCAGAGTCCTCTGATTCAGTCATATGTACAACACCCTTTCCGATTCAATCTTGGAATACATGTCGACAATAAATTGATGGAACATGTCTTTGCTTCTCAGTAAAACGTTGAAATTCGAAGAGCGCATCATCATCTTATGAGCTTAGAACTACATAGAAGAAATGTTCTTAGTTTGCATAAATGATAAAAATCAAAACAAAAAATACACATCATCATCCTGTGAGCGTAGAACTATATAAAAGAAATGTTCTTAGTTGACATAAATGATCCAAATCCACATGACCCAAACAATAGTTTGCATAAATGATTGGTGGGAGTGCAGTGAAGACCATTTGAAGACTTGCCATTTTTAGGAAACCAAATAATACAAAAATATAGTAATAAATTAATTTTAAAATGTTCTACATTAAATTTAAAATTGGGATTAAATATCGCTATACTTCCCATAAGACATCCAAATCAAAATGATAAAAATGAACTATACGAAAATCGAAATACTATACAGAAACAAACATATATTGCATAAATGAAACAAACCAAAAATTGCATAAAAGATCAAAATTAAATATCGCTTAACTTTAAAAAAAATATCCAAATAATCCAAACTAAAAGTTAGTATGCTTTAAAAATAATAATTCAAACTATCGGTCTCTAAAAAAGAAACAATAACAAACAACGTATTGCACAACCATGATCGTTCCAAAAATGGAGGAAGCATAATAAAAAGTTACTTATATCATAGAGAATGATAATGCAAACTAAAAGTTAATGCTAACTAAAAGTTAATATAACTTCGCCAAAGCCGGTCCCATGCCCGGTTGAAAAAGGAGGGTGCCTAAATTGTCCTTGGCATAATCTGCTGAGATCCAGGTAATCTGTGTGCAGTCTTGTCTTTGCAAGACCCCCACGGATATGATGGTGAAGGCAGATAAAGGCAACCTAATTCCAAGGTGTGGATATCGTGCTGATGAGAATGTGAAAGTCACGTGGCAACTAGGGTTAAAGGTTGTCGCAAACAGTTCACCTTGTGAAGTGGCGACCCACGTTGTAATAAGCCTTACGCCTGCATAGAGGGTCCATACAGGCGGTGACCTTTTACTTACCCTCAGTACTTATCTGCTTTTTGGAAATTAAAGAAAAAAAACTTGGCGGGTCAAACCGCCCCCAAAACCGTCATAAAAGTAAAAACTTGACCAAAGTGACTACACCACTCTGGGATCTACCACTGAGGTGCGTAGCGAGACTGTGACTGTCTCTCAACCACTAGTCGATTGTGGCCCCTCAGGGCCTGCGACCAGTAGAAAACTCTCTGACGTATGTGGAACCTCAAGACCTGCGTCAACCAATCCCCCATCCGGAAGACAAGAAGTAGTCGAGTCCTCTATGCTTGACCTCGTGCCTGTATGGGAAACGATGTCTCGTGCACAAAAATATAAGCACAAGAGACGATTAAATAAGATTCGTCGTACTGAATCTGGTATTGGAAAGCCCCAACAGCAGCAGAAGGAGACCCCAGCAGGTAAAAGAGGCAGGCCAGAGCCCTTCCCCTAGTACCTCGGTACAGACGAAGTGATCAGGAACATCTGCTCCATGGTCGCACAGTCAAGCAGCGGCAGATATGAGAATGGCCATCGTTCAGGAGGCCTTCCCAGAAGCAAGGTTGTCTCCTGCAGATGGTATGGACATTCAGAGAGACATTGATAAGATTATCGATTCAATGGATTTCGATCAAATGGCCCTTAATTTGTAACCGCAGGTGTACTGAACGGTGCCCTCATGCTTCACTGTACCAATGAGTGAAATGGCTACAGGGTAACTATGATGGGGGAGGGTTGGTGGCTTTAAAATTAGGGTGCTGAAAGCGGCTGACCTTCCCAAACCAGTGAAAATAGCCCTCAAAACCTGTGATGTCTTCACCACAGATGGTGAGGTACTGCTTTGACGGCTTGCCCGATCGAACCCAGGCCTCAACACTAATGAGTGGAAAATCCGTGAGAGGGAAAACGAAACGATACCTTCTAGTTTCAAATAATTAAGTTCATTAGGTATTGCACGCTCCTTTTCATTTCTCGGAGGGATGGGCTTGAGGGACATTTTCTCTTGAAAATGTTCTTTCTCCATTCAAGATAGCATGTGAGATTTTCCACATTATTTATACTAATTACATTAGAAAATGATGTAACAAAAGCCCCATAAAAATAACTAAAACAGTACCGTGAAGTCAGAAGCTCATCCACTCTTCATAACTTTCAAATCCAAAGAAAAATAAACATTTTTATGTTCCGAGAGCCGATTTGTTTCTTAACGATGGCCCCGGTGATTGATTGTACTGTGAGCAAGTGAACCAAAATAACGCCATCCAAATTGAGGGAGCACAAACACTCAACTTCCTTTGAAGTACAGACAAGAAGCAGACCTTTTTGCTTGTGCTCGAACTGTTCAGTTCACCGTCCACACTGAAAGAGCAATCAATCAAACCTGTCGCTGGGGTTAATCAATCATCAACGTTCAGTTCGGTTCATACAGTGTGGACGGGGCTTTAGGGACACAGATTTTTATCGAGACCCAGTACAAAATAAAGACATATTCTATGCCAACAAATAATTAGAGGTGGCAGGTATCAGTCACAGAATGTGGTTATGCTTGAGATCACACCAAACATAGAAGCATAAGTAACATGTTAACTGAAAAAGCAATAGTTATCGAAGCTTCCATATTAACAGCACAATGTTGAGAAGATAAAAATCTTTCATTCTTAAAAACAAAACTAAAAACAAGACATTTCATGGAATGTTCCTATCATGAAGAGCAAAAATCTAGAGCTAATGAAGGCCACACAATACAATATTAAGTGAATGTGCAATGTAAAATCTGAAAACACCACTACATTGAGATAGATGTATTCCTCGATTTAAACATACAATTCAAACATTTATTTTGCATTACCATATTATTTCCTTTTTAAAAGATAATTTTTACCTTTCAAACAAATCAGAGACAGAATATAGTAATCATAGTTAAGAATGCAAAATCAACAAGGATTAAAAAACCACAACAATTTAGTTCAAAATTAGTTTTAAAGCATAATATCAATAAAATGTACTAAACTCATAAATTAATCTATAATTATTTGAAAGCTTACAAGCATCAAGACAACTGTCAGGTCTATCGTTGAGGTGAGGGCATTTGTCATTTTCTTTTCGGAATTTATTTTGACAAACAATCACGGCTCGACCACAAGGGGATTCTGCAGTTGGCGTCTTTATTGGATAAAAGCTTAGTTGTGTTTTTTCTACAGCATAAAACAGGACAGTAAAAATATCAATTTTAGAAATTTAATAAAAAAAAACAAAGAATTTCTTTTTGAAATGAGAAATACATCTAAAATACTATCTAATTTAGAAAATAACTATTCAGAGTCGAAATAAATCTTAGTTCTCATGATATTCATAATGATTATTAGGTTAAAAGTGGAAAAAATCTGAAAATATTTAAACAAAAATATGAAAAACTCAAAAATATCTACATACAATTTTATTTCATCATTTTTGTGTAATTTTGAGATAGTAATTAGACATCTTTTCTTCATTGTGCTCTTTCAAAATAAGAATAGTAAAATTAAGAAGTCATTAGCTAAGGAACAAAAACATAAATTTAATATATGTAAACCCAAACTTAATACACAATAAATCCTGAAATATAACATGCTTGTTGAGATAATATAAAGTGCCAGATACTATTAGTAATATAAAGTCAGTGATTAAAGGAAAACACCTTTTGAGATATATAGAAGGTAGATAGATAAGAAGTTGAATTTGTATCACACTGAAACAAAACAACATTGGAAATGGTCCGGGGATCAATTATGAAGGAAAAGATCCAAGGACAACACCTAGTAACTTTGAACAGTCAGGTAACGGCATCAACATCTTAGTTGGTACCCGATTTTCCACTACGCCAAGAGGCCATTTCAAGCTACAACAGATATAGCATGCAGCAACCCCTATGAACGTAGTGGTCTTAGGTTGGATTGAGTTTCAAACTTAAACACTTCAATTGCTAATTAGTGATTCTATCAACTGGGCAACCACAGTTAAAGAAATAAATTATGCAATCATGTATATGTTCATTTAATACTAACTAAATACCTGTGTTTTTCTATGGGGCACTTTTAAGATCATTACAAAAAATTGCTTTTATGTACTAAGAAATAGTAATGAACTTGTTCGATATTTAAAAGAGAAAGAAAAATAAGTAGCAACATATATTTTAACTAAACAATATTCTAAACTTGGCTAGACTATTTCCTAAAACTTCCTTGCAAAGTACATTTTTCATTCGCCCCTATGGTTGCTGAATCACGAGGCTATCAGGAGAGCTTACACATGAACAGGCTATGTACAACTGGCCATGGGAGAAACAGTTATTTTACAAAACGAAGTGTTGCAAACACAAAGGACTTTTTTAGAGAAAGATTGTCAAAATAAAAAGGTTTAAAAACCCATTTTTAAGTCAAAAGGATGGAATTTTCCAAAAAGTGCAATAAATGTTTTTTACATGTGCTAAACGTTTTCTTAATTGCTTTTATTTATTAATGAAAGTATTGTTACTCATATATCATGTCTTATTTCAATCCAGTTATAAGAAACCAAGAATCCATTTTCACAGATTTCATACCTCCAAATGAAATAAATTAACATTTCGTTATGACTGCTATGGGACCAGAACACCTAAAATGTAATATTGGCCTTCCATGTTAACAGGAGGGGATCTTCAGGCTGTTTAATCACCTTGCCACCACAATTTTCCAATAGATGGAAAGGGTACATGACATCAGCAGTTCTAATTTAACAGTGGGTGGCATATGTGGTGCGGTGGGATCATGTGAACCTGATACTAAACCATGGTTCTGTATGTTACCACATGGCATCATAGTGAACTCGTAAAGCCATTGGTAGTTGTTACAAATGTGCTGTACCACACAACTGGCCCACATCTGAGGCGCCAGTGCTGAATATGAAGTAAGATGGGGAATAGAAAAAATACCATTCGTTCCCCTTCATATAACACGTTGAGGTACCATCACACAGTCAGTGTCAATGAGCTTCATGCCTTATAATGTGTATTGGGAAAAGAAAAGCAAAATATAGGTAGCTAAGAGAAATAATCTGCGTATATATAAGTATGTGGGAGATGACAAATACCAAATTTGTCACAAAATAAGAATTAGTAGAAAGTGTCCAGCAAAGTGACAAAATTTAATGGCAAAACTATCAATATTGAAAAAGCAGAGAAAAATGAATCTCGAGAGCACATATCCTTCCTATCTTATAACCAATATAAACTTATTGAATGGTATTCTAAAACTGAACTTACAGGGACTCGAAGGAATAAACGTGTTTTGGTCTTGGACCAATTTCAGGCCTCTTAGAATCTGAATTTTTGAAAACCCTTTCTTAGTAAACATTGGCATGAGACAGTGCTGTCTTCTTACTCTGAAAATAAACTTTTATTTTCTTACATCAGGCAGTGGCAGTATCAGCCATGAGCCCTCTGGCAGCCCAATAAAATTTAGCCTTAGTTCAAAAGAAATAACTGGAAATAAACTGATAAATGGGTTTATGCCCTAGGCCAATTTTAGGCCTTTTAAGAGTCAAATTAAAAAAAAATCTTTCTTGTGCACCTCTACAGTATAAGAATCACCATGCAAAATTTACCCTTCCCAGGCCTTGTTCTTCAATCTATATTATAGATATAGATTGTGCGAAAATACAGGTTAAATCTGGAATTGGTACAAGTATTGCACACCTTCAATCATGGAAACTAGATTCACATCAGGGATAAAGAGTGAAGCAGTGCAATGCATGAAGTATATAAAAGAAACTACTATACACTCTTGTTTACTTTAAAGGACTGTGTGTGATTGAGGAATTAAATTTTCTAAACTGTTCTTTGAAACTTTTGTATAGAGGTGTAGCGAATAGGGGTGAGGATGCCAATGTGGAAAAGGGCTGCATTTCTGAAATATTAAATATTGGTTTCTCTTAGAAAGATTTTTCTAAAAGTGTTCTGTCTTCTCTTTTCAGAAAAGTTTTATTGCCATTAGTCACTTATGTCAGGATCATTATGCTGTTTTTCAATATAGCTGTAAGTTTATATAGTATGATAAACATTATACAATGGATCCAAAGAGGATCAAATCTATTTAGATAAGAGCATGAATAGAGAAGGAAAATTTGTAAGAGGTAATGGCCACACAAACAGCCCTCCACTATGGTTACTTTATCTAACTTGATAGGAACTCCTTTTCAGGGCTTTGTAGGGATCAGAATGGACATGGTAGTACAGGGAGATCTTAATTACTTCAATCTGAGATAGGAAGTATGGTCATTTTGTTAATTAATCGTCCCAGGAAAGTATAAATAATCTTATTGCTTATTTTATTACTCATGGTTTTAAAAAGTTTTGCATACAAAGAAGTGATATGTAATTTCCCAAAATAAAGTTTAACATACTTTTATTATAGGTTGTTATTAAATTGTAGCATTCAGGATAGTTTTCAAAGACATCAGCTAGCTTTGTCAAATCATTTACTTCAAATACATGTGCCTGTAAAGCCTCACAGAATAACTGTTCAGCACATGTAATTATGACTGAAGAATTAGGAAGTAATTTTCTTTTCAGTTCCGCAACTTGTGCATCTGAAAGCTGTTCACATACAAGATATAAACATTTCCTAAAAAGAAGATGGTAAACATAGTTAAAGTTTATAAAGCAACTAGTAAATGTAAAGTTGACATTGGCATGCCTATAACTATGCTGAACAATAATTTTGAAAAAATTGGGAAAAAAAATGTTTACTAAAACATTTATTTCACATTTCTGAGCATAAATTCAAATAGTTAGTGTCAGTAGTTGGAACATACAATTATCATATTTCATTTCTTCACATGACAAATATGTATATTTCTCAATTAAATGTAATGTAATTTAATTCACTTTTGGTTCATCACATCAAATGGCATAAAAAATGTCTAAACAACAATATGTCTTGGGTCTTTCAATGAGAATACATTCACTATGAAATATATACATATGAAATACCCATCTAGGTTTGCAACAACATGTATATTTTAAATATTTTAGGGGCACACTTAGAACAAAAACCATACAACTCAATTAAAATAAAAATCTTCTGAATTATGAATTCATAATATTTACATTTATATAATTTGTAGTATTTACGAATGAATTAGGAAAAAAGGTAGGAGTTTTAATTTTACTTAGAATATTGAAGCAGGTCTTATATAATAAATCCTTTTTGAATACAAGTGTTAGACTCTTGTGAAAAAAGTACCTAAACTGTAAAACAAACAGAAAAGAACATAGGCTTCAATCTTTCCATTATCATAGGGAGACCTTCATAATATGTAAACATTAAGTGTATGATTTTCAAGGAAAATTGCTATTTAAAACAATTTTATAATGAATAATAATAGTATTTACTTAGTAGAGTAATATAAAAGTAAAGAAAGGATTTGAGAAAAATGTTGGGGTAAGGTGTTCTGGTCCCTAGGAGTTAATACTGTCAGCTAATGTAATGGTTAGACAACCTATTGAGTCAGACTTTAGAGTTACCAGAATTTAATTTCAAAGGTGGCCCAAAGCTAAAACAGAGGAATATATTAAGCACATGAAGTTAAGATCTCGTATCAGTTTTGAAAATAGGTACATCTGTGCTATTTTTAGCTGTGGGAGATCATGAACTTTTATAGGATCACTGTAAACACATAAAAAGGGACACATCACAATTGATCTATGTACACAAATGACTGAATAGTGGTTTCCACAAACTTTAAACAAAATAAATTATATTTGACAACACTGAGACTGATTATATATTCAAACTTCGTTTTAAGAATTTCACTTTTTACATGTGTTGTAGGGAGATTGATATAATAAAAGAAATGTAATATGATTAAGTCAGTACAGAATAAACTGTGTACAAAATCACTGTATGCTTTCATACTTAATAATGAATATCAAGCAAGTCAATAAACTACTAGAATATTAATTCACAAAACCATTATTTCAAGTTTTTTTAATTGAAAAATATTTTAGTAAGTAATTTGTCAAGCTCTTTAAAAATCATAAATCCCTGTTTTTAGGAGAGCTCAGGCCCCTTGGACTACTTCACTGGAGTTAGGTCGAGTTGCTCTGTATATTAGGCGACCCATATTTATACTTTTTTGTTTAGGCCCCAATCTTAAAAACATTGCAACATTCCAAGGGTGCCCTGGCTTCTAGGAGTTTGTTTTCTGCCCTTTACACTGCTATAAAACATAAATGGGTAGCTATAAAACTGAATATTATGAATAAGTCTCAATTAACTAAATTTTACAGGACATAATTTTAGCTAGATAGAGAACTTTTTAAAGACTACTTTAACATAACTTAATTTTTCTAAAACATTATCATAGTTCAATAAACAAAACACAAATTTAACTATTATAATATATGTTTTGAAGTTTAACACATAATTATGAATTATGATAAGAAAAACAACAGTGCAACTTTTAATTTTATAAACTATTTGAAATATAAGATATCTTTTAACAAAAAATGATTTACTATCTTACCACATTGAGGATATATGTGTGAAAGATGATTCCTTTTCACTTTCAAATACATGTTTACAAGTTTGCAACAGTGTCAATAAATTAAATTTTTGCATTGTACCCAAAATCTCAATCAGCATAGCTTCCTTGTATGGAAATGCATAGTACTTCTCAAGAAATTTGTCCTTCAAATATTCTTTATTTTGTTTGATTAGGTATAAATAGTCTGAGATTCCAATGGTATCCATTAGAAGGAAAAATATAGATTTAAAGTCATCTATACTTAATTCATTCATTATAGGATCTATGGCATTAACAGCTGCTTCTGTAGTATTGGTGGGGAAATTAAAAGGAGTAGCATCAAGCACGACTTTAGAAGATTTATCATCCATGTTTATTTCACAAAATACCTAGAAAACAAAAAAAAATAAGCATGGAGTAGTTGCATGAAATATTAAGTATTATCTAGTCATTTTATCAAGAAAAACTAGATAGACACTAAAGGGAAAACCATTGAACTAATGATTATCAATTTGAAAATTAAACATTTTAAATCCCCTTGCATTTATTTATAGTCATCATTGAGAGTGGTTGCATGAAACATGTCCTAACACAATCCTCATATAGAATGAAATTCAAATACAAATATTGACGACCAGCTACAGGCTCGAGCCCAACAAGGCTGGTCCTTTGTTTATGAATTTCCAAATTCCCACTGACTATCCAATTGTATCTTAAATTCGTACACTCCCTTTGAATTAACTATATTTTCTGGCAACGTGTTCCAACTGTCTATTACCCTATTAAAGTAGTAGTTTTTCCTTAAATCCCGATTAAAATGTGTCTTATTCAATTTATACCCATGGCCCCTTGTTCTGTTATCCCTATTGAAATTTAAGCCCTTTGTGTCCCCTTGTTTTACAAACTTGAAAAGCTGAATCAAATCCCCCCTCCTTCTTCTTTCCAGTGTATACATGTTTAGCTTACTTAAACGTTCATTATAGTCGAAATTTGCTAGCCCCTTTATTATTTTTGTAGCTCTGTGCTGAAAATATTTACACTATGAATGGAATGATCTAATTAGTAGTTGACTTTTGATGTTATCCCTCACCTGAAAAAACCCAGTTTTATTCCCACTCATATTTTAGAATGCGAGTTCTTGCAGATTTCTTAAAAAAAGGATAGTAGGTACTTCATGCAACTTTTCACGTCTACATATTTGAACTCCAGTATAATAAAATCCTACAAGCATTCACTAAGGTGTGCTTTGATGTCTAGCAACTTGATACTAGTAGCTGATGTATGCTTTTCTTTTTACTCTAAAACTATTTCCAGTCTCCTCAATTGTCCAGAATAGTTCTCACAAATTTATAACAATCGAAGGAAAATTCCTACTTTTTTACAGTAACACACACTTATGGTCACTTTCAACACAGATTTCGGATAAAGTATATGGGATGGTATGTAGTATCCGATACGTTACAACTTTCGAGCGATGTATTGCCAATTGTGGTAACCTTCCCGTTTTCGCGCTTTTCTTAGTTTTAAGGCAACCCTAGATATTTTCTCCTGACGATAATAAACGGGTCTCATGATTGGTTAAGGAAGAAAATACGCTTTTCCACTTTTATTTTTAATGTAGAACGGAATTAAAATTTAGACAGTCTTTGAAATTGTTGGGTGCATATGAATTTTGCTCTTAATTTATAAAATCGACTTGTTTTATTAATTTTCAAAATTTTTAGGATAAGTTTGGAAAGCAGATTGTAAGTTACAATTTTTTAAATTTGTCACTTTATTTAAATTTTAATTAAAATTTCGAAAAAAAATTTGGATTAAATTTGATTTTTGAAATTGCAGATTGGAATTTAGAATTTTTTTTTATTGAACGTTAGAAAATGTTTTTTTTTTTTTTTGCAAACATGTAGTAGCTTGATTGGGAAGAGGGTGAAATGTCTTTCATGTGAGAATGATATGATTTTAACATTGAGAATGGATGCTGGTGATAGGTAGGAGTGGAAATGTAGAAAGATAGGACAAAAGTTTGGCAAAAGAAAGTATAACAGGAGTAAGAAATTGGAGGGTAAATGGGTGTTTGGAGGACTTGAACGAGGGACGGATAAATGTTTTATGGTCGAGGTGAAAAATAGGAACCAGAAAGTTTTGGCTGAGGTAATTCAGAGCTGAATTTTGCAAGGAACTACAAAAATTTCTGACTATTGGAAGTCATATGCTGGTATCAATACCCGAAGGACAAAGAGTTCAAGGGTTATCGATTCGAGCATATGACTGTTAACCATAGTCAGAATTTCAAGGACCCGGCTATGAGGGTAAGTTTGATTTTTGTTTAGCTTTTGGTTATATTACAAACACTGGACTATGCTTGGGTGGGCACCCAATACGGTGACTTATGCGCATGGAAGCCAACGGTGAAAGGTCCTCGCCGGCCCCGGAGGGGCGGCGAGGTAGCCGGCAGGCGGGGATCGCGCGTTATACGCTGTGACTTATCTACAAACAAATTTCTCCCGGTATACTGGTTTAAACGCATTGAAACCTTAAGCGCAATACACTTTGACTTCTCTAAAAAACAATTTCCTCTTGTAAAGTCGTTACAATAAAAATATTTGTCTTGCTTTTCCATATATGGCTCTATAACCTGGAATATCCCCATTGAGTTGCTCACATAATGCTAATTGCTAGAAAAATTGTGGAAAAATAGTTTTTCACACTTATAGATAGTAGAAGAATTTTTAGAATTTTTTTTTCTCATCAAAAACCTTTGTGTGGATTATGACCACAGAAAAGAACTACCTTATTAAAAAAAGATTTCTTGTTTTGAATTTTCTATGCATTGCAAAGTTTCTAATTCAAAATTGATGAAAATCCGGACGTTTAAAAAAAATCGCGATTTTTTTTTTAAACAATTTTTTTTAAAAACAATTTTAATTTTTTTTATTAAATTTTTTTTTTAAGTGACAAAACTAGGATGAAATTGACGCCAAATTGCGTACATGTTCGGAGAAAACCAGACTGAAATATTATAAAATTTTCAAGTGAAATTTATATTGCTTTTTTCTTAATTTTTAAACAAATTATTATTATTATTTATGCACTGTATGCAAAGGTTCACGTTGTATATGGCGGCCATCTTGGAATTGCTTACATCGGCCGCCATCTTGATTTGGCGTAAACAATCGCTTTGGCGGCCTAACGTATCGGATGCTACCACTCCACCAGTATATGTTTGCTTTTAAGTCTAAGTGAAATGTAATTCCTTGAAGCTAACAATTATACTGTGTAATAAATAATACTGAAATTGAATGCTCATGAGTTAGAAATGCAAAACCTTTGCGATTTATTATTGACAATAGATACAGATGAAGAAATTCAACCAGAAACAGTACTGGAGTGAAATGATGTTGCTATCTTCAGCTTACTGGCAAAAAAAAAAAAACTGGAATATATTTTCAAGCATGATAAATTAGTCAACCCTGAACACTAATGTGTGTAAAAGAACTACTTCGGAAATCTTGATTGAGCAGATACCATCAAAAAGTAACATCATGCTTGTTATATTATATTGTTACATTTTAGATAAATTCCTGGTTAAAACCATTTATGTTTTGACTAACTTTTATATTAAAATAATTGCATTAACATTTAAATTTAATTAAAAAAAATTGGATATCTAATTCAGTTTTCTTACATATAGAGCATGGGGTAGGAGATACTCCATGTGACAGTTTATGTTCCAATCTTAGGTGTGCCTCCCACGGGGTAATCAATCACTTTGACTTCACATAACAGTCTACATTTTAAATCACAGGTTATAAAAATAATCTGCTTAAAAAATATATAATTTTCTCAAACAGAGGTGATTTTATTAAGTAGTTTGTATTTTACTGCAATTAAGATAGACTGATAAAATTTGAATTTGCAATAAAGAAAAAAAAAATTATTAAAAATATATTATTTCATTCTCAGATTTATAAACTAATTTTATTGGGTCATCTGGACAGTTTTGCGTGTTTACAAATCGAAGTTAGCTTTGTTATAATTTTTTGCTACCGCTGATAAGGAGTGACTTTGTTGAAGTAAGATGTTTAAATTCTGTCTTTTCTGCTTGCACTGCATAATTATAGCATGCGTTGTGGCATAATTTTTGTTTCACTGCAGTGCTAAGAATGGAGAATCAGAAAGTTCATTTTCGTCATATTAGGCTCTTTTATTTTAAGGAAAAAATGCTAGTCAGATTGATTAAAAGATGCTATAGCTGAAAATTCACGTTACACAGTTCAGGAACTATCAGTCTAAATATTCTAAAAAGTACAGTTCACGATCATCTGATAATTGGATATGTAAGCCGCTACGATGTATGGGTACCACATACTTTAACACAGCAGAATATGCTTGCTCGAATTTTGGCATGTGATTCCTTGCTGAAATGAAATGAAGAAGCTCCTTTTATGAAACGGATCATTACTGGAGATGAGAAGTGGATACTATACAAGAATGTTACAAGGAAAAGATTACAGGGTAAGTCAAATGAACCTCCCCAAGTAACATGGAGAGGGGGATTGCATCTCAAAAAAGTAATGCTTTCTGTATGGTGGGACTACAAAGAAATTGTTTATTATGAATTGTTGCCACAAAACCAGATATTCGGAAAGTATTATAATATATAACCAGATACATAAAAATAAATTCAGAAAAATACTGTTCACAAATGGCAATATTAAAAGCAGAAATCGAAGCAAAGAGGACAGAACTGACCAATCGTCGAGGTGTTGTCTTGAAGCATGACAATGCTAGGCCCCACATTTCGCTGAATGTCAGACGAAGACTTATCCAGTATGGCTGGGATGTTTTGTGTTACCCCACTCCTATATTCACCAGACCTTGCCCCTTCAGATTTTCACCACTTCAGGTCACTTTAAAATTTTTTGAACAACCTGGAGTTCAATTCTTTGGAGACTGTCAAACAGCACCTTGATAGCTTTTTTATACAAATAAGTCTAAATGATGTTTTTAAAAAAGGAATTTTCCTGCTGCCAGAAAGATGGCAAAAAGTCACAGAACAAAATGGGGCTTAAGTGATTCAATAAAATTTTCTTACGTTTTTGTACTGTTTTGTTGGTATTTATCTTAAAAAAACGCACAGAACTTTCTGGATCACCCAATATATAGATTATTACAACTCTTATCTTCATGCAAGTGCAAAAACTGATGAAATTAAATAGTTGCAATTGCTATGAGTCAAAGTGAAAAACCAGACCTTAAAACTAGATATTTTTGCTTCATATTTATATATATAAAACACTAACGTACGTGGACCCGAAATCGACGTTATTTGTGTATCGTCGAATGGCAACAGTCAACGTAAATAAAATAACCCAGATATTTTGAATTCTTGCTGTTTTCAAATAGCCGAGGTCAATTTCTATGCAAAATAAGGAAATAAATTGTAATATTTATGTTTGAACTGACTTATTATTTCTTCCTTTGATGTAAAAGTAATTTAAACGTAATTTTAAACTACCCGGTATCTGGCCACGTCAGAATTAATGTTTCCTTTTTTAATTTGATTTAGAATTGTGTGTTTGGGTATTTGAGTTGACTGTGAGATGTTGCGGACATATTTGAGGATTCCCAAGTATTATAAATATGTGTTCTTTTTGTTAATAAATCATTATTGTCTTTTGTCGCATTATTCTATTTCACAATATATCCAGGAAGTAGAAATTCAACACGTTTGAATAGATACGTACTTTTTTTTTTCTTCAGAATTTTACATTTTTTCGAGGATTGGAATTTTATTTTTGTTTGCATTATAGTGTTCCGGTATATTACCTACTGCAGAAATATTAGTTAGGAGTTATATTTTAATGATATGTCTATTTCCTGCAAAATATCACTAGACATGGGTAATTTTGTAGCGGTATATGTATATTTCGACCAACTTTATTTAAATATTTGATTGATTACGCAATGATTTGAAGAATTGTTTCATAAAAATAAATAAAATATACAAATCAAAAAGTTTAATTACGGTGCGTAAAAATTTGAAAAAAAAAAAGCACTATTACACACCGCCGAGCGCTAGCCGGCGCAGTCCGGCTAGTAAATATTAAAAGAATAAGTATTCATCTATAAAAATTTTTGAAGAATTTGTTTTCATGGTACAATTCCAGAAGCAGGAGTTACAATGACATGATTTTAATATTTTGTTCCATAAGCCAATATCAAATGGTAATGGTAATGGTTGTAGTGCAACCACCACAACAGACTTGTCCCTCCAACATCATGTTGAACTGGATGAGTCAATTATCTAATGTGTGTGTGTATCAGCTGCACTTTAGCAGATAAATTGCTCTATTCATTGACCTTTACAGTTGCTTATTGGTTTTGAATAAAGAATGACTGAACATAAATTGTTCAAGTACAAAAGCAGAAAAGTTGGGTTCCTATCATCTGTAACTTTATGGGGTCTCTTAGAGAGAAATAAACTCCCTAAAGAAGAGGTGTACTCTTCTCGTGATTGGTAGATTATACAATATATATATATATATATAAGATACATAACTTGAATTTTATTAATTAGATGACTGTTTCAGTTGTTTTTATAAAATGGATCACCACACCAATATGTACATAAGCTCATATTTCACTAAATATAAAACTATTTGAGAGAAATATAAAAAAACATTTTTCAAGTTCATCATCTACTTTTGAAGTCATAACCTGTTTTAAAATCAGCAAAATAAAAGGTCAATACATATGAAACATTTCAAATGGTTGATTGTAAGAATATGAAACACCCTTTAGTGCACTTAAAAATTTGCTAACTAAGTTTTTAAATTTTTAGTGAAAACTAACAGCAATATACCTGAAGTGAATCACTTCGGACTAATTTACGGTACGGTTCAGCTATGAATGTATTTCCTATGTGGCCAGATTACTTCAAGTGTTAAATTGCCTGATTATAATTTATTCCAAGCTTTTCAACTCTAAGCTAATTTCAGTTGTCCAGTTCGCACTTTGACTCGTTCTAGCGTATTCTTCAAAAAGAAAGCTAACTTCCTAGGAAATATCTTTGATATTTTTACAGACGAATGCTTCTTAAAATACAAAATTAGGCTCAAAAATACATCAATTGAAGCTGACTGTATATAACAAAGCGAAATCAAAATTAACTAGTGTTAATTCAATGAGTCAAAAAGGTACTCTTAAAATTAATGTTTGAATTCACAAATCACTTACTAAGCATGAAAAAATCTGAAACAAATGTGCTACTTTTTCAATCTTTCTCTCTCTACATTTCAAGTAGAAGCTTTTTCAATTTGAAAATAACAAAAACAGACTTCAAAGTAGTTTTAAAGTATCTTAATGTTGCGATTTGGACTCTATTTTGATTATAATATGTAGTTTCGCTTTCTATTTAGATAAGCTAGTTCAGATGATGATGATGATGCTCTTTCTTTGGAGAAAAAGCAGGTTTTTGAGGCTTGGCTGCTTTGCCTTGTGCCTCTAGAAGAAAAAATGATACTTCAAGAATGAAAAAGATTTAGAAACGAGTATTAGAGTTTAAAAATAAGCATATGGCATTACAAATAATCAGAGAGAAATTTGAAAAGATATCATTTAAGGAGTGTGGGATTTTCAAAGCGGAGAGAGTTTGAATTAGGTTATTTCGACCTTTATGGTAATTGGTAATTTTTTAGTTAACGTCGTACTAGAGCAACATAACGGGCTATTGACGACGGTCCGGGATCAGTCCCATAAGGGAAAGAATCGAGGACAACACCTCGTAATTTTGAACCACGGTCAGATGACGAAGCAACACCTGAGCTGGCACCCCACTCTCCAAACTTCCACGCCAACCCAACGTGATTCGACCTTTTTGGAAAGTTGGACAGTGGAAGAGAATGTGTTCCAAATCTTCGTAGGTGTGACATCTGAGGCAATTAGGAGTGTCTGTAAGGTTGATTTTTTTTTAAATGGAATTTGTCATCAGGGTATTTGTTCGAAAGTTCTGAATGAGGGTTTCATCATTTCTGTTTAGAGATATGTTTTCGTACCACAGTTTTGTAGGATTGATATGTGGATAGTTATAGTTTCTATGGTAGCTTTTCCATAGGTTACACATATTTTATTAAGGTTGTCTGATTTATAATGTTTTATGATGTCTTCAGGTGAAACACCTTCTGCAATGTTAAAAAGTTCAGCCTTCTTTGCTACCTGATCAGCTTTTTCATTGATTAGAATACCCTTATGTCCAGGGGTCCACACTAGTTTGATGTTGTTGTATTGTCTTTTTTTGCTTAAAATTTTATGAAGTTGTAGTATAATGCAGTTTGAGTTTTTGTTAATGTTTTTAAGGCTAGATAGAACGCTGTAACTGTCACTTATTACTATGATATTTTGGTTTTTTTCAACCCAGTCTTGTATTGCTTTGAAAATTGCCATAGCTTCTATTGTGAAAATTGAGTTTAGGTTATTTACGGTGTAGCTTCTTTCTACAAATAATTTAGGTATGACAATTCCAAGTGAGCTATTAGAGTTTGTTTTTGACCCGTCTGTCCCTATTATAATGTGGTTTGGAAAAGTTTGTAAAAAGTTTGTGAAAGAGGTTTGAAGTATATAATCGGGAAGATTTTTATTTTGGAAGAGGAAGTTTTGAAGATAAATTTTGTAATTAAAGTTAGAAGTGGGTGGGCACCAAGGAATAATGTCGCTTTTTGTAATGCAGAGATCTTCAAAGCAATTAATCATACTTGCAGATATTGGTTTTTTTTTATTGGTCCAAGAAGCGTAAATAATGGAGGGTGGGTTGTAAAAAAGATCGTGAATTGGAGACCATTCTCTCAGGCTGACATGTTTTATGTAGAAGGTAGTTTTTAGTAAGTTGTGTCTTTGTTGGAGAGATGAAGCTTGACTTTCGGAGTGTATGATTTCGATTGGAGTGTATTTCGGTAAACCAGTTGCGATTCTGAGCATGGAGTTGAAAATGGGGTTGATTTTTTTGTAATGTGAGGTAGAAGCAGTACTGAGAATGGGAGCTCCAAAATGTAATTGGCTGCGGATAGTAGTATTGCCTATTTGTAAGAGATGTTTGGTGCAAGCACCCCATCTCTTAGACGCAATGAATTTGAAAGCATTTAAGGTACGAGAAGATTTGGATTGTAGGTATTGAAAGTGGTTGTTCCAGGTCAGGTTCTTGTCGAAGATTAGGCCCAAATTTTTTAGTTTGTTTACTTCTGGAATGATAGTGTTATTTATTTTTATGTTGCATTTCTGGGAACTTTTATTCTGGGAAAAATTGATAATGTTGCATTTGTTTAGGCAAATGGTCAGTTTCCAGTGGTTACACCAATTATTAATGATTTTTATAGTTGTTTGGATTGCTTCTGTAGATTCAGTTAGAGATTTATTTTTGGTGTATATAAAAATATCGTCAGCATATATTAGGCATTTAACTTGTGTAGGGATGAGTGTAAATAAATCATCAAGGAAAATAAGGAAGAGAAAAGGGCTGAGAATGCAACCTTGAGGTAGGCCTCGAGAGGTTTGTCTAGTATTTGAAATGGTGTTACGCCACCTTACCTGGCAAGTTCTACGATTAAGAAAATTGAAAATCCAAAGAGCCATTTTTCCTGTGATACCTTTTGATTGTAGTTTGGACATAAGTCCATCTATCCACACTGAATCATATGCTCCCTTTAAGTCGATGGAGGCGAAAACTATATGATTTTTTTGTTTTTTGGCAATTAAGATGTCAGTGTGGATTTGGGTCAATAAAGTAATGCAACTTCTATGTTGAAGAAAGCCATGATTGTTTTTATTTATGTATTTTTTATTGTAGTAAATGTCTTCTACGAGTCTATTGAGGATCATTATTTCTAGAATTTTTGCAAAGGTGGAAGTTAGAGATATAGGCCTGTAAGAGGTTAAGTTTAGTGGATTTTTGTGTGGTTTAAGGATAGGAATGATAAGGGAGTGGGTCCAAGATATGGGGATAGAGCCAGTGTTAAAACTGGTGTTAAGAATTTTTTAAATATTTTTCTGGATATTATATATATATATCAGGAGATATTTTGATCATTGTAATGGTGACTTTGTCCATTCCAGGGGTTGATTTTCTTATTTGGGTGATGGCTTTAGCGAATTCGTTCCAAGTAAATATGTTGTTGATTGAATTATTGTGGTAGTCAACAAAACTAAGGGGAAGGGGATCTAAGTATTCATCAGCAGTGTAAAGTTTATTAAAAAGGTTAGCTTGTTCTTATGGGCAATGTATTTTCGTATTGTTTATTTGAATAATATTAAAAGAATTTTTTTGTTGGTTGGAAGGATCTTTTAATCTTTGTAAGATTTTGTATATATTTTTGTCTTGGGCAACTGTTTTGCATGTAGTAAACCAAAATTTTTTTTTAAGTTTCTGAATTAAATCTTTTAATTTGTTTTTATATTTTTTATATTGGTCCCAGTCAGATGTGCTTAAATTCGTTTTAGTTTTGGTAAGGTGTCGTCTGGCTTTGGCTCTTAGATGGCTGCATCTAGAGTTCCACCAAGGGGTTCTAGGTGGGGGAAGTTTTTTTAGAGATTGAGAATTCTCAATGGCTTTCAGCTAGTTCAGAAAGTATGATGCAAGAGGTGTGATGAAAGTTGAAGTTAAGAAATACACTCTCAGGCTGCACTTAAAAAGTGGGCCTCCATAAGACTGCATCTGGGCTTGCAGTCTGAACTATGCAGTGTTAAATAATTTTTTTCTATTTTTTCGTTTAGTGTAAATGGTAATTGGTAATTTTTAATTAACGTTATAGTAGAGCAAAACAACGGGCTATTGACGACAGTCCGGGATCAATCCCTTAATGGAAAGATTCGAGGACAACACCTTGTAATTTTGAACCACGGTCAGATGAAGAGGCAACACTTGAGCTGGCACCTCACTCTTAAAACTTCCACACCAACCCAATGTGAGGACTTTTGGCCCCGACAGATTTAAGGTGCGACAGATGTCACGAACTGCTACCTATTTTGACCACTAGATGGCACCACGAACAAGGACTTCCTTAATCTTTGTTTATTCTTTTTCTGTTCTGTCAGCAATTAAAAAATTACTAGAATGAGATGGCTGCTGAGCCGTCAAAACTTTAAGATGAAATATTCAACCCTGTTTTGTAAAATGTTGTACATACTTTTATCTGCGCATATACAGGTCTTGCGAAATGAATACAGGTCTTAAAGTCAGTGGCGGATTAAGCGGTTATCGGACTAAGCAGCCGCGTAGGGCCCCGAAATACCGAAGTGGCCTCAAGGTCTTAGAATGTCTTTTCATTAGGGTTCTAGAAAAAGTTGTAACAGCGTCTTTACAATGTGCGTCTTTAAGTACAGTGAAAAGAGTTCATAATAGAAGATGGTCAGTAGAAGCAGATGCTGTATTAGCGGCACTCTAGTTGTAGCTATAAAACTTGGTTTCACCCACATAAATGAGTCTTTAACTGAAATTTGTAATTCCGAAGGAAAAAAGCTACCATAGCGGAGGCGACTTCACTTCTGAAGAAAATGGACAAATATGAAACTGCCCTAATGACAGTTATTTGGAATACTATATGTTACAAAGAATAAATGCTACTAGTAAATCACTGCAATCAGTGGAATACGAACTATTAAAAGGATCTACCTTACTGAAGTCATTAGAAAGTGTTATCAATAATTTCAGAGAAGTTGTGTAAGAGGCAACTGATTTATCAGGAATGTCATTTAATGTGGAAGATGGACAAATTCGCAGACAACAAATGATAAAAAATGTTTTTTTAATCAAAGAAAGGAGTCGGACATGAATTTACAATAAGAAAAAATTTCATAGTCAATTGATTCATTTTATGTCATATGTGATAACACCAAGGCAGAATTATCTCAAAGAACTCAGACGTATCAAGTTGTGTAAAAATGATATTGGTGTTTGAACTTTTGAAGACGAATTTGACCATTTTTTAGTATTTCTAAAAGAAAACGAGGACACCGTAAAAACCACACCAGACATCTATCGAGCCGCGAAAGAAATGTCTTGCACATTTGCGAATGTTGAAACATTATTGAAAATTCTTTTAACAATTCCCTTATCTAATGCAACAGGAGAAAGGTTCATTTCCTGTTTTAAAGCATATAAAAAATATTTAAGGAGTTCTATGGGAGAAAAATATTGATTAATATGGCCATTCTGTATGTAGAGCAAGAAATCGCAAACCGAAATGGCACTCCCAAAATAATTGATGAATTTGCAAGAAATAAAGGAAGGATGACTACCACCTTAACCACTAGACCGGTTAGTCGGCAATGGAGAGATACCACAGAAGTCTCTTAATTTTATATCTGTTGCTTACAAATTTTTTTAAGTCGTATTCTTTTTACACTGTCAAGCATGTGTTTATTTTTTGTTTCTTCAATTTCAATTTCTTGTTATGTATAATAGCCTGTTGTTTTGCTCTAGTAGGGCGTTAATTAAAAATTACCATTACATCTTGATATATCAATGAAATCATTGTTAAAAGTAATAAATGGGTATTAAAAAAGATAAGATCATTTCTGCAATTTTATTAAAAATGTATTGTAATTGGTTTTGGGGAATACGTTTCCTAACTCTAACACCATTTGTTTTCTCAATGAAAGAGAAAAGAAAATGTAACAAGTCATGCAGAAAATTGAATCTCTTCAAGGAAGGGAAAACTGGGTAGATTGGAAATATTTGATTCAGATAAATTCAAAAGGAATTTCAAATGCTATGGAATTAATTTCAGGACAATTAAAAATTCCTAATGAACGCAGTAGCAGTGCATTATTAGATGAAAGAAATGTCTATACTAGAAAAACTTGGAAAAATTTAGCAACACACAGTCAGAAATAATGTTTCTATTCGTTCCAACCTTATGAGTTCAAAAGTTAGAGCTCAAATAAGAAATCTTTTAAGCCCAGATGAGGTTTGGACAGAACTCCACAATATTTTTCTTGGTTTGAAAATAAAGCCTATGAAATTTGTTTGGAGTTTTTTTAATGGAAGTTTTGTAAATGGAAATATAGTCTAGATGTGGTTGGAAACTTGTCTTCAACTAGGCAACTTTGGAACAATCTTCAAGAAGAAATAGGAAAATGTCTAAACAGCAATAATGGTAAATTACCACCAAATTTTCTTATAAGGTAATTCCGGGTGAGACGCCCCACCGGTAGAGATGCCCCACATGATGTAATTTTGAAAATTTAAGCTAGGTGGCTCTACTAGTGCCATGAAGGTTTCAGTTAGATGTTGTTTGGTGTGCTGTGAAAGTTTTGTTACATCACCTTTTGTTTTCTGCTATCGCAACAACATTTTAAGGAAGTAACATGTTTTTTCTACTCCGTTATAAGATTGATGTTGTAGTGTAAGGCTGGTACTAGATAATTTGAATAGATTTTTTTTATGAAAGCATAAGAACCTGTAGTCAAGAGTTGATTAGTTGACTCTAGGCAGTTTACCGCCATCTTTGCTGTCTTGTACTTTGGACAATTGCCGAGGCATCTCTCCCATACCGAAATGATAGACGCCCCACGTATATTTGGGAGAGATGCCCCACATACATATAAAGGGAGAGATGTCACGCATCCCACGTAAATTGTTATGATATACTGGACTTTGATGACAAGAATCAGATTATAATTGTATGCCTATCAAGCCATACAATACAAACTCTTCAGCCTCTTGACAGGTTTTTTTAAGCCATTATAACATTTCTTTAAAGTTGAAGCACGAAAATGGATTATTCATCAACCAGGAAGAACAATTGGAAGAATCTATGCTTCAGAATTGATTGGTAGTGCATGGAAAGTGGCAGCTTCTGTCGACGCTGCTATCAATGGTTTTCGGGAGACGGGAATTTTCTCTCTAAACCAAGCAGCGATTCTAAACAAAAGTTGTTCAAGCCAGCTTGATCCATCGAGCCAACCTCATCTCATTGGTTGAATAAAGTTACGTCATTTAGCCTCCACTTTGAGTTTGAGAGAGTATAAGTAAAATAAGTAACTATGGATGTAACAAAGGCTTTATTTTGTTTACAAGACAAGAGAACGGGGAGAACGATCAGCGATGCCAAACTTAGTGTGCAGAAGGGACTGACACAGTTAACCGATATAATGCATGCTTTTATGGTTAAGCCAAACTGCTATTCTTTTATTTATATTTAGCTTTATCAGATATCGTATTGTTATTTAGTGATTTTTCCAAAAAACGTTTTGTGACGGATTCCGATCACATCTGTTTGATTTGCTGCAAATCTTTCAAGACAAGTTTTGGAATGTTTCACCATAAAGTGCATCTGCAGTCACCAATGCTGGTAAAAATGACTGTCACGTATGTGCATTGGGCCAAATTTGGTCCCTTGTCGCCACTCTTATTATGTAGGCACTCTACCTGTAGTTTTCTACGTCACGTAATTGCACTTCCACAGTAGAAAGAAACTACACCTCTGTGAAACACACCTGCGTGTTTCTGAACAGCTATTATATGCATCACTAAACATCAGGCTTATGTCATCTTCATTATTGTACACAATGCCATGTCCAATGGTATTGCAAAGGTATCTTAATGTCTGCACGATTTCCCAATCAGTCTCTGGAGTTGTCCAACTTATGAAACACCAAACTCACTGCGTAAGCAATATCTGGTCGAGACCCATTGCCAAATAAAGCAAACAGCCAACTGCTGATCGGTATGGAATTTCACTTGGCCGGGCATGATTAAAAATATTACTGAATTTACCAAAGTGTGCGACAAAAATAATAGCTCTCGGTATACAGTCCAGCAGAAATGATGAAATCAAAACTGAAAATCCGTGATTCAAATACGTCGTCAGAGCCATGTTACTTTATCTGCGCAGTTAAACGTCGCTAAAACCTATAACCTGTCACAAATATTTAACGAAATAAAGTGATAGCTAAATTTACGATTTAATAAATCGAAAGTAAAATGATACGAACAGCCTTATTTCCTACTCATATTGTATTATTTTAAAGTGATAACGATATATTATGTACAAAATTTATGTTTTGTAGCAATAAAATGTACCTATGTGAAAAAACTCTTCCCAAGTTACAATATCACATGAAAATTTTTAAAAAAAATATATTTTGTGGTTTTAACCTTCTAATATTTTTATTGGGCTTATTAAGTGATAAGACTACAGCTAGATACTTCAATTTATCAGCAGCTAGTCAAAAGAACCACATATCAAGGTGAATATTTTCGTCAACTGATTTAATAACAGAAAAAGCTATTTACAAGACATATCTACGTTTCAATCGCCATCTACTGGTAGATTTTAACAATCAAGATTCACCCCCCCCGCCCATGAACCCATTAGGGTTCTTAACCTTAATGTGACAGTGCAATATTTTCAAATTTCAATATACTAACACATAAGAAATTCAATAAACACTTTAGCAATACAATTTTCACATTCGTAAATTTAGAATTGAATAAGTAGAACATGAAAATATAGATTAAACAAGTTTAATTCCATGTGAAATAAATTCTTAGAAATTACAGCTTTATAACACAATATAACAAAGGTATCAAAATTTATCTAAAACTTAAAAAGCTAACTTACTTAATTGAGCTAAAACTTAAAAAATATTATAAAACATTTACTCGTAAATAGGCAATTTAGAAATTTTTACAATTGGTCGAATCAATTCATTTGTTGCAGTTTTAAGCTTTACTACTCTAATTCCCACTACTTTACTACTCTACTCCCAGAAACAGTTCAGTCTATCTACACAACTTCCAACGCAGGTGTGGAAGATTGTCATCAACACGAGCACAAACTGACCAATCTCAATATTAGGGTTAGATTTGGTCCACTTCCTACGATGTTGAAGATTACTTAAGTACTCATTAGACCAGCGCTTCCAAAATCGTTGTAACAGTTGCTGAATGAGTTTCCAGCGCTGCAAAATGGGAACTCTCTTGTCGACCAAATCTTCAGGTAAGGCAGTTAGTGGAGAACCAATCAGAAAGTGCCCTGGAGTCAAAGGCTGCAAATCCTCAGTGTCTGTTGATATGGGAGTTTGGGGGCGCGAGTTGAGGCACGCCTCCACTTGTGTGATCAGTCATGAATTCTTCGATGGTGAGCACCTGATCGCCTACAGTTTTTCTCAGATGCAGTTTCATGGATCTAACAGCAGTTTCCCAGAGTCCACCGTGGTGAGGCCCTCCTGGAGGATTGAAATGTCACACTATGTTTTCCTACAAAAGGTGGTTTTGGAGTTCTTCGTTGGATGAGAAGGAGACAAACCTTCCCAATTCTCTTTCAGCATCCACATAATTGGTGCCGCAGACGCTCAAAATCTGTGTTACCTTTCCTCGGCGAGCTGTGAATCTTCTTAAACATGGTAAGAATGCTTCAGACGAAAGATCACTCACGACTTCTAGATGTACAGCTTTCGTAACGAAACAGACAAAGATACAAACATAGTTCTTGCTAGGCGTAACACCTCGTCCTTTTCTAGGTTTCACAAGAAAAGGTCCAGCAAAGTCAGTGCCTACACTGGAAAATACTCTTGCTGGTGTGATTCTCGAAGATGGTAAATCAGACATAAGCTGTGTCTCAGTGCTGGCCCTTTGTTTGTAACACTTCATGCAACTAAATATCAAGTTCCGCACTAACTTCTTGACGTTGATGATCCAGTACCTTTGCATGATAGCTGAGGATGTCAGTTGTATTCGACTATGTAGGTTCATCTCGTGGTAGTGCTACACGATGATTCTACACACAAGATGGTTCTTAGGCAGAAGAATGAGATGTTTTCTCGAGTCGGACAAGCTTGAGTGTCGCAATCGACCACCAACTCGAAGTACCCCCGATGAATCCAAGAACGGAGCTAGTTGTAAAATGTTACTGCTAGGCTTCAATGGTTTTCCTTTCTTCAGGCATTCAATGTCCTCTTTAAACGCTACCAACTGAATCCCTCTCACAATCACCTTTGATGAATTTTGTAGTTCTTCAGTTGTAAGAAAGATTTTTCTCTTCTGAGCAACAATTTTACATGAAGCGAAGACACCATGGGCGACGACTTTCAGTAACTTGATCCAAGAGGAAAACTTGTGTTAAAGATCTCGTCAACAGAATCCGCTTGCTGATGTTCTCTTGAGATGAGATTCACCTTCACTGTCTTAGATCTTGTTTCAACGATTACTTCAGGATCTCTGGAACTGTTGCTCATTTTCGTTGGACCCCCTTTGACTCACTGCGATTCGGGTAGACTTAACCAGAAATGTGCCCTCCACCAGTTTGTGGTATCACTTAGAAGATCATCTGCTGAATAACCTCTTGTAAGAAGGTCTGCTGGATTGTCGCTTCCTCTGCAGTGTCTTCAGTTAGCTGGTTCAGATAGTTCTTGAATTTCATTCACTCTGTTGCTGTCACAAGGTTTCCAATTCCTAGTGTCACCCTTTATCCAGTGTAAGGCAACGGTAGAGTCACTCCACAAGGTGTAGTTGTTTCTGATCTTGAATGAAGACTTAACTCCGAACGAAACGGTAGTGTTTCGATAAATCTTAATTTCGGTGGGGGGCATTTTATCTATCCAAATAAAACGCTGACAATTTCGTTAATCGTTTCATTAATACCTATACGTAAGAAGGCCTTCTCGATGTCCGAAATTATGCCTATTCGATTCATCCTGAATTTCAATAAAAGTGTCAATAAATTAGGATTTAAATTTGGCCCAGAATGGAGATTGTCATTTAATGAAAGACAACCCTTTCCTTTCGAAGACGTATCAAATACTATTCTTAAGCGGAACGATAGCATTCATTCTCCTTCACGGAAAAGAAGGTTACATTTTCGGACTAACTTTTTTGCCAGGTATCAAATTTATCATAGCAACGATTTTTTTAAAAATATGGCGAGGAAAAAGGCTCGTTTTTTTTTCACTCTATTCTCAGACGGTTTCCCGAGAAAGTACAGATCAGAAAATTAAGAGATTAACATGGTCTATTTAAAATTGTACAAGGAACAAGTTGGAGAAGGTTTTTAACTGATGCGTGACTGATACATTAAGTGTTAAAATAAAGAAAAGAGAAATCACTTGCGAAAAGAATGTTGATTTGCGAAGCAAACCAAATAGGATTGCGTAGCAATCCCCGGGGATTTGCGAGCAGGGGGCGGAGCCAATAAGTTTATACAATATTTACCAGATGTTTTTATGGTGAATTTTAAAATTTACAATACATTTAAATTAGAAATTAAAAAGTCGATTTTTTCGTAACTTCTTGCATTTAAACTTGATTTGCTTGAAGCACATAGGTAAAAATTCTTTCGATTCTGATTCTGTCGTCTATGAGTGCTCACAATTTTTTAAATAAGTGTATTAACTATATACTTGTGAATAACTACATGCAACTGTAATATTTATGATGAGATTAAGACATGAAATCATTCATCAGTTTGGTAGAAATATCGCTGTTGTAATGTCAACAAGAGGGAAAATAACTTATACTTTTCACATTTACTTTTCTATTGAATTTTTTTAGTAAAAAAGTCATCTCCCGAAAGTATTATTTAAATTCTAACATAATTACATCAAATATGTCTAACTACATAAAAACGTTAAGTGAAATAAATTAATTAAAATTAAGTTATGAATAGTTTGAGTAGTTATTAACAAAGGATTAATTTGTTTAAAACTTATTGTATATATATATGTTAGCAAAATTTTTCTCAACTGAATAAGGGAGGGGTTGAACCCCTTACCCCCCTGAAAGCTATGTTTATTATGGTAGTTGTGAATTTTCTCATCATATGAATGGTACATTTGTCAATACTTCCTGAAACATTTTTTCTTTGTAAACTTTTAAAATATAGTTTACCCGTTTGGTATTTAACATCACGGTTCTTTGGAGGAATTTTATACCCTAAGTTTGTATTATTTAAAATTCGAAAAGATTTATAACTAAAACTCAATATAGATGGCGCCACGTAATTTCTTAATTTTTATCGTACTTTAAAACCACGTTAAAGCGAATTCGGGTTTATCGAAACCAGGGTTATCCGAAATCAACAATAATCGCGAAGACAAAAGCGCGCGGGCTAAAAATGTAATTTTAACTTGAAAAAGAACATAAGGTGTGGCCTCAAAAAAAAAAAAGAATTTTGAATTCGTTTGACCTTCAAAACATTTCAGAATTACATACTGAAATAACATACAAAATACATTGTAATAGATGTCCATGACTTAACCGAAAAAATCATTACCCTAAACGGCTTCCCCCTTTTAATTCGGTTAACCGGGGTTGTATTGTATAGGAATTTTCTGAAATTAATAGTTCAGACACATTTTAATCTAACCTAACAAACTGTTACATTATATGTGGTGAGTGTTGACTATATTTTGGAGAGTAAAGTTGCTTGCTTATTTGTTTGAAAGTACAGGTTATTGTAAATTAACTTTCACATATTCAGTCCTTAAAAACCCCCTGCAGTCTAGAAAAGCAGTGAAAGGACTTATACGATTTTGTAATACTGCATTTCGAATTACAATTAACGTTAGAACTATCGACGTTGAATGAACCCTTATTTTTTTTATCACTACCACCTATTTGACTGATATTTAAAAAACTGTGAATATGATTTTACGTCAAGTTTTTTTTTGTTTGAAGAATTGTTATTGGAAAAAAGACCATTCAATTAGTCATTCATTTCAACTTTAAAAATGAACAAAAGTTTTCATTTTCGTTTTTACTATAGGAATTTTGTTTCTTAGAAGTACAAGTATGTCTCCATAGAAGCTCTTGAGTGGAACTTCCGACATATTCCTTGCACTGAAGGGATATAATTTTCAGAGATTAAAAGTTCAATATACCTTTTCGTAATCAGGCAACTGTATTATACTGGATATATATAGCATAAATATACCCACTTCACGTAATATCTAAATTTTTTTTAGTACACCATTTTTACAGTATGTCATTTCAACATAAACCATTGTCGCTGACCACATTTGAAATAAAACCGATGGTCACAAGAAGAAATAGATATTTGTCCTTGGATACAACTAATGTAAACAGCCGCATTTGACTAGTTATACTTGCTTACATATTTAAGAAATAAAGTAGACCAGGCACGTTAATGCATTGTGTTGGGACAATCTGAATGTTTATATTTTCTCACCATCTTTTCATAATTTTCTTTTGATTAGAGTTGCACTGTGCAATGCTTTTTATTTTTGATATAATCTGTGTTTGCTCTAAGATGAAGATTTCTCATTATTCATATTTAGTCTTCTTTCCCTCTTCTTAAATATGATTTCGATGAGATTTTTAGACTAGGTTGAATTATGAAGAGTTCATAATTAAAAAACTTGTGCTTAATTTATGCTTGTGGTTTCATGGAGGAAGGGCCATATTTGGTCAAACTGCGCCAAACAACTACAAGTAAATGGACACACACAAGGAACACTTTACTGACACAGAAAAGTGAAATACACACAGGGAAGTATCGAGCTTCCAACGTTTACAATTCCCAGAGGACAAACCCATTGAGCCACGACGATCCGATTTTAATTTATTACCATTCTCTTAAGGAAATTTTTCTCCTGTATGAAATCTTTCCTCTCATTTTTATGACAAGCCTACCGACATTCTAGAAGAATTGGATTCTCAGGAATTTCCAGGTGTTCCTGTCCATCATTGAATGAAGCCTCCAATTACCTTATTAATGCAAAATTTCAAGCACCTATCATTCCTTTTTTTTCTTCATTTATGAAGTATCGAAAAAGGCATTGGATCGTATACGTAAATTCTTTATATATGTATATGCGTATATTCTATAACTTTCTCAATGCGATGTATTTTAAACTTCTCTCAGAATTGGTATTGTTCGGAAAATAAATGTCTTCTTATGTTCTAGAAATCTTTTGGTTATTACATGTTCATTGACGGGATTTCTTAATATTTGTTTTTTAAGCCTTATGGATCAAAGAACAGGATCAAGAATAGTTGTTACTTTGCAGCTATCATTGATTTCTTATATTTACAGTCCATATTTACTACAAATATAGTCTAAATTGCACACTTCATGAATTTCCTGATACATTATTTAGCGTAAAGTAAATAATTTTGCATGCAATATTGAATTATGTATTGATATTAGTATACAGGGTGATTCTACGGTCATGGGACAAACTTGGAGGGATGGTACAGCTTACTAAAACATACATTTTCCGTATAGGAATGTATGGTCGGAAGTGACGCGTGGAGACACGAACGAACACAAAAAATGAGACATTAGCAGAAAAACATTGTTTCTTTACAACATCACTGCAAAGTGCTTCTTTGCAGCAATGTTTACAATAAATACTCAAAATTGCTAACACCAACAGTAATACAAACTCGGCAGCTGTGATTGGCTGGCAATGCTGTGGGTAGAGGGCAGTAGTGTGCCTGGTTATCCATGATCTGAAGCATTTGTGGGAAAACTTATTTGCAAATGTTCTGTCGGCCGTGATGGGAGATATTTCAAATAGTGAAAAGGCGGACATGCATATGATGTACGGTGCTGCTAATGGGAACGGAAGAGCAGCGTTACAGCTGTATCAGGAACGTTTTCCGAACAGGCGTATGCCGAACCACAACATGTTTGAGCGGTTGCATCGGCACCTTTGTGAAAATGGTTCATTCATCGCCAGCTCTGACGAAAGAGCTGGATCAAGAATTGTACGACATCCAAACATGGAAGAAACCATCTTGAACATTGTGGATGAAACACCACACAGAAGTACAAGAGCTATTGCACATCATGTACATGTGAGTCAACCCACCGTTTGGAGAGTCTTTAATGAAGAACGTGTACACCCATTCCCCATATTCAGAGAGTCCAAGCGTTACAGGCAAGTGATTACCCGCTGCACGTAGAATTCTGCCTATGGTTCTTGCAGCAGTGTGCGTTGCAGCCGGATTTCCCAGATTCTGTGCTATTCACAGATGAGGCGACTTTTACACAAGAAGGTGTTTTCAATGTGCACAATACTCAAGTGTGGGAAACAGAAAATCCACACGCAACACGTCCACATGCATTCCAAAACCGTTTCTCTGCGAATGTTTGGGCTGGTGCCGTGAACGATTTCTTCATAGGCCCATATTTCTTACCAATGCGACTCAATGGCTCACACTATCGTATTTTTCTGGAAGAGGTTTTATCAGAATTGCTACAAGATGTTCCTACTGTCGTTCGTAATCACATGTGGTTTCAGCATGATGGTGCGCCAGCCCATTTCAACGCTGTTGTCCGCAATTACCTGGATTTTAGTTTTGCGGGGAAATGGTTTGAGAGTGGTGGACCAGTCCGATGGCCACTCCAATCGCCCGATTTATCGAGCATCGATTTCTTCTTATGGGGGCATCTGAAGACCATCGTTTACTGGACTCTAGTTGACTCAATTAAGGACCTCGTTGCTCGACTATTCATTGCGGGTGCAAGTTTGCGCGAAATGCCTGGCAATTTTGGAACTGTTCGCCAATCACTCCTGCGACGCTACCAAGCATGTATTACTGTTGGTGATCGCAATTTTGAGCATTTATTGTAAACATTGCTGCAAAGAAGCACTTTGCAAAGATGTTGTAAATAAACAATGTTTTTCTGTTCATGCCTCATGTTTTGTGTTCGTGCCTCCACGCGCCATTTACGACCATACATTCCTATACGAAAAATGCATGTTTTAATAAGTTGTACCACCCCTCCAAGTTTGTCTGATGACCATAGAATTACCCTGTATAGGTAAAAATTATTGAAATACCCTTAAGACACCACAATGCACGAGAATATCAAAACAATCCCTCAAGGTTTTTGTGAAAAATCTTCCCTGAAGTATATATATATATATATATATATATATATATATATATATATATATATATATATATATATATATATAATTTTAATGAAAGTTTATTCTAAACATTTCTTGATATCATGACAAAAAAAAGGTTTGATATTACTTACGTTTGTTTTAAATTATTGAATGCCAAAAATGTATAACGCCTGGTAAGAATGTTTAACTTCATTTTCCCTTTCTCTGTATGTATCGTATTTCTTGCTTTTACAATAGTATTAAGAAAAGTCAATATATTTTAGAACATTACAGGCTTTTATTTTTATTGTGATCCCCAGTATTAGGTCAGATAATTAACTTTTCACGAAACACAAATTTGCATTTGCAATAATTACTTGGCTATCGCCATGCGTTTCATTTTTTCGGCAGCCCTTTCTGCTGGTAAGCTTATCAATTTTGTAGAAGTGGAATTCTTCAAATTCATCTGCATGTTTGAAGCAGCACTATATTTGGCACAGAGGCAGAAAATGTTGATAAGGCTCCCTCATTTGCAACCCTTGAAGGATTTCTACTGGGAATGAAAGGGTCAGCCTCTTAGGCGAGTGGTTAGTATTCTGGCCCTAGGTTCAACAACCTTTGAATTCGAATATCGGTCTGAGCGTGGATGTCCGTATTGGTTCAGAATCCATTTGAAATCGTAGAACCCGAGCTAATTAGTCCTGATGTAGCAGAACACGATCATAGAGCAATAAATTAAGCCCGGAGTGAAATGAACTAACTCTCTCTTGCCAAGCCACACATTGGTTCAACATCAAATCTGAAACATTACGCATGCGTACCGACATAATTTCTGTTCAGACATAGTTTCTGTTCAGACATAGTTTCTGTTCAGACATAATTTCTGTGCAGAAACTGAGTACGCATGCGCAGGTCGTATATTGTGCGAAAACTGCTTCACTGTGTAGCTGGACTAAAAAAAGGTGTGAATTTCTTCTCGTTATAGTCTGGAACAAACCTGCAATTTACGTAAATTAAAGTTATTTTTTCGTCAATTTAAAAGAAATTGGAATTGGTCAATTGGGAAGAATTCAAGGACACATTTGACTCTGCAGAAGTAACAAAAACAAAAAAAACCACAATTAACAGTATTTTATTTTCCTATTGTGAATGTTTACATTGGAGACTGTAGCACAGATAATAACATCCTTAAATTATTTTCAAAACAATGATCTGAATCTAGGAACATTTGAATTGGGGGAAACAACAATCTACATTATGTCTACATAAGATCTCATTCACGATTAAATGCACTTTTTATCATGAAGGTTTATAAATGATAACACGAAAGGTCGAAAATATAACAAAACAAACTATAAGAAATTCAGTTTAAATGATGAAAATATATTTTCCAGCTATGCAATATTTTTCTAAGCGCGTCAAAAGTGAAAAGGTACGAAAAATGACTTAAAGGGAATCAGTCTAAGTGGTTCCATAATTGCATCCAGCTGGTATAAAAGGTTGTTACGATTTTTTAAGTTCCGCTTAGTTACTGATGTGATAGGTGACAAAAATACTGTGGTTTTCTATTAAGAGATGTGCCGTATATCAGACCGCGTACACTTTAGGTGCACCCAGATGGCACAATAAAGTGTTCTATTTAAATGGATATCAATCCTATGCAGTGAATGGCTGATTCTAATCTGAAACGTCTTTCACATACATTGATGTGCGTGAGCAAAAGCAAAATGAAATGTGACAGTGTGTGGACCCTTAAATTAGGTAATTCTGGTGTTGACTGTTGCGTGAATTTGAGTACATGAATGTCATTTATGACTGAATGGATTTTCGCGATTAAAAGCTGGAAACAAATTTGAACACATCATCATCAAACACTCGTATTCACTCTAGTTTTTCATAAGCAGAATAACTGCATGCTATCATACATTCCAATCTCATCTGTAACGTGGAAACATTCGCATTACAATCCTCACACGATAAAGGAGAATGTCCTTTTTTAATAAATTATCACCTTCAAAACATGGAACAGGATACACATATTTGCTGATAATATAGCCTTTAACATTTGGACGTCCTAAGATTAACAACACTAAAAACTGTGAGCTTTTCAACAAGTAACAATAAACTCAGTAAACGCAGCTTCGACAAACTCTAAAAGTCGGTAAAAAAAACCCAGGAATTTAAAGATGGAAATTTCTCTAACATAAGAAGTTCATGTATTTTTGTTTCGGTTGTTTAAAGCTTGAATATCATAAAGTAATTCTTGCATGCAATAAAAATAAAATATATTTCTTTGAAGTCTTATTTTGTAAGACCCTTTCTAAAAAATTCCACATTTTGTTTTTCAAAAATATGATGGTATTCAAAAATGGATCTTTCACAATACGAAATACATTTCAAGTACAAATACTTTATCTAAATATAATAAAAAATGTTGAAATTGTGTCAGGACTAAGACTACTAAATCGTGCTGAACGGAAATGTCTTAATTAAAATAGAAATTGATGCTTTTTATGGGAAAATATTTAAAATCACAACACATGAATAGGCACTGAAATAACAAATAATGAACAGAGATCGCAGTATTCACTATATGATTTCTGATTATGGTTCTAAGAATATTGCTAATAGCTGTCCCTGCCTTAAATAGATTTCTCTTTCTCTTTCAATATAAACATTTAAATATATTCATATATAACGTATATCCCTTTCTTAAACATAAGTTAATTAGATTATACTCTAAATACATTTATGTACACAAGTATGGCTACTAATCTTTCAATCGATATTCATAAAATAATTTGCTGTAAAGATTTAGTGCTTTACGTTTATGACATTTAACTGGTGTTGGCTATATATACATACACATGTGAAAATGTATGTTTGTCTAATGTTATACGCATGGATATAATTTATGCATATAACGACAAACATAGCATAATACGTTTGCTGACTACTAAACACATCTAGGTGTTGAAACACGAACAGAAAAACTATGTTTTGCACCGAAGATGGAATTAGATCATTCTCTTATACTTCGGTACACCTACGTTTTGGAAGACGTTGGATTTGTTGTCGATGATAAAACTATCATCATTTCACCATCACATATACAACGACGATACACACAATTAGCACTCACCGCTTTTTATCATATATCTAACATTATTATCGGCACTGGAAGATACCGACATCAAGGTAAAGATGGCCCTACATTTTCAAGCCTGAACTTTCACATACCGTGATATTTGAATTATCGGTCATTTTCTAAGAAAAAACTTGAAAAACACAACGTTCCCTCCAAATGACCAGAAAGGGAAAAACACAACATGGAAACTGGAAAAGACCACAGAGAATAGGGAGAAAGGTCAGCATGGGCCAAGTTTGTCCTTCTAATGTATATATGACACTGATCTAAGTAACAAGCACATAACGTACAACTAGGCAGCTTCCATTTTTTTTACAGATCGTGGCCGAGCCGATCTAATTCGTCAAGCATGAAATCAATATCGGACTCCTGGACTGCGGCGTTGGAGATGATGCTCCTGAAGAAGTTGGGGATGTCTCCTTGAGGCTGATAGCCGATCATCAACGTGCCAGCATTCATCATGCGACCTTTCAAAGTAGCCGTCAACTGCAAAAGAAACGGTATGTGACAGACAATACTCAAATCTAATTTAAAAAAAAACCAGATGGAATGGTTTGCATACTTCTCCTAGCAACTTTTCCTTTTGAGGGGAGTGAGGCATACTTCGTAGACGCTTTGGTATGTACCAAAATGAAACGTTAGTGCATTCGGGCTGAAACATAAGGTGTGTCATGAATGCATTAGCAAAAACCAGATAGGCATTATAAAATCAAACTGATAGCTCTCACATTGCAAAATTTCACATTTCTTTGGCTTACAAGTGAAACACACGAAGTCCATAAACACAGTTGGGCGTGTCTATTACTTGATATTGTATCTCTTGTGTCCGGCACAACATGGTCGTATATGGCCCCCTTGTGACATAAAACTTAACAAGCCAAACTAAAAAGGCAGTTATGAGAAAATAAGGGGGATTAAATCATTCTCATTAAGTCAAACTCACTAAGTGGTTTCTCAAAAGGAAATCTAGCCTTCATGTAAAGAAAAAATGACTTAGTGGACGCACGCACATTTTACCAGTCTAAAGATCACCACATTCTGGTCTAGAAAACAAAAAAAAAATCATATCACAAAAATTTTGACTTAATGTTTCACTTATAAGTCACCGATTTGTTTAACCTTCCATTTGTCACGGGTCTTTCTTAACAAATAAGATCGGGGTGCATCTGTGAGGTCTCGGCGTTGTTTTTCCTAGTTACACGCTAATTAATTATTCATTAAAATACGTGGTATACTTTAGGATATACTAAAAATTGTACTGCCTACATTTATAAATAATACGTTTTTAAGCGATTCTTTTGATTCTGTAATATTGAACGGAGGGTTAATGACAACCTAAACATAAATACTTGTCTTTTAACCCTTTCAGGTGAGATGTCTGGCGTTACATCTTTTTGAAATGGTTAAGGCTAGAAATATGAAGACAGTTAAGGCATATAAATATTATCTTGTTTGATTTTCTGATATCTAGGAGTGCTCTAAATAGCTGGTGAGGCTTAATAAGGCTCACCTTCACTTACAAAATCTTAGTTTTTGTTTTATGCAAAGTATTCGAACATTTACATCAGATGTGGTCTTCAATCATGAAGCTTGTTTTTAAAACTACTTCAGTCATTTTTCAGCTAGAGCTATTCGTTTTTAACGCTTATGAAAGATAGGTGTGTTAATAAATATATATATAATATTTTGGATTATGAGGGTAGAGTAACTTTTGTATCAATGTCCAATATCATATTTTTGTCCTTTCATTCCAATGTATTTCTTGCCCGTACGTTTATCTTATTTTATGCAGGTTGTTTTTTTAGTGTTCTAAAGCTCTTAGATAAATTCTATTAAACGGTATAAAAATATCTACAGCCCTTACTAAGAAATTAACTGATAGATAAGTTATTGATTTAATTCATGAAAATTCTAGGTATTACTTGAATAACATCTAAACATTGTCAGTAATTAATGCAATACTACAGTCAATAATTCTATCAGAAAGAGCTTAAAACCTGTTCTCTAATATTGTCATTGATAATTTAATATGGTGCCACGTGATGTTAAAATTGTCGTCAAAAGTATAGCTGATGTAAACTTAGGAGAGCCTTGCAAGTTTAATAAGCAAAGTTGCTCACATGTACACGTCAACTTGAAAGTTTAATATTTTAACCGAATAATATTGAAGTCTCATAAACCAACAAATCGGATATGCGAGGTTTCGATAATAAAGTGACGATATAAGGCCCATAGTCATGGTGATAAAACATCTTCACAAAGAGTATTATCAAATTATTGTATTTAAAATATTAGTGAGATAAATCACTAAGTGATCCCTACTTAAGATTCTTTATTTGAACTATCCAAAATACTTTACGAAAATAAAGGAATCATTTTCCAAACTATGTAAATATTTTTGAAGAACTTGTTTTGGTGATAAAACATCTTCACAAAGAGTATTATCAAATTATTGTATTTAAAATATTAGTGAGATAAATCACTAAGTGATCCCTACTTAAGATTCTTTATTTGAACTATCCAAAATACTTTACGAAAATAAAGGAATCATTTTCCAAACTATGTAAATGTTTTTGAAGAACTTGTTTTCTTTTATTCGATCTCTCCAAACATGAATACCTTTCTTTTTCGCATTCAGCTCTTAAATAGCAGTTAAATTAGTCTGTGAATTATTTCTAACAGTTCTTTGGATAAATGATACAATTTGAATATGCTGATTTACAATTCTAAAAACTTATGAATTACTCATCAAGTCACGAAAGAATATTTCTTACCTCTTCAAGCACCAATTGGAATTTGTCTTTCCGTTCTTTTAACTTTTTAACCATGTACCTATTATATAAATATGAAATACAATGATAAATAAATCACTGATTTATTACATTATCTACATTTAATCGAGGGAGAAATGAAAAAAAGGAGAAAGTTAACCTTACACGAATGTAATTCTGATTTTCGTTTCCCGTTTTGAATTGTTACCATACGTCTCTGTTTGACTAGGATTGTCCTAGTTTAAATACCGCATTCAGGGGACCGTTTTCTTTGTATGTTTTTTACCCAGTCAAACAGAAAGCAACATTTCTGTCAATCCAAACAGCTGAAAAAGCTTATGCGAGGCATTTTCTGTCAAGCTACATGTAGGTGGCGGTAGTGTTTCTGAGAAGGAACGTGTTCCCTGTACGTTTCCGAATGTGACATCACAGGAAAACGTCGCTTTAAAAGAGTGATAAACTACTCTTTAAGGTAACCCCGATGTGTATCATGCGAGAGAATTCGGGTAGTGGAAGTAAAATCTCCACCTTCCGTCTGGTTTGTTACCACTGATATTCCTTCTCATAGGTTTTATATATAGAGGCGTTTGCTCGGGGTTATCTGAATAATAACAATAATGATATTTGGCTGGAAATTGTATTACAATCGGCAGAATCATGTTTGAAGTCGGTAGTAGTTTTGTGTGAAGTAGTGACTCAAACCATTTTTTTTGTCTTCAAACAGTATTTCATAGGAAACTGAGAACTTCATTCATCTTTGGGATCTGCACATTAGTGTTACAAAATTAAGTCGAGTCACAAAATAAATTTGAAGGGTTCCGAGCAACATAGCGATAAGTCAAGAAATGTACTTCCAAAAAAAAAATATTCCAAAGAATTTTCGATTGTTTGAATAAGTGTGTAATGCTTGGAAGTTTAACCTATAGACTATGACCGGTATAGCAGTAGTACCTTGATCGTGCCAAGAAAGAATTTAGAGTATAACCAGTACAGCAGTTGTACCTTGAAAGTTATAAAAATCGCGCTTGTTACATCTATAGCCGTAGTTAAAAGGTTAAGGTAACATGACCTCTTGAATATAGTGGATAAATCATTACAATTTTTAAATTTTTCAAAATTTTAAAAAATCTGCCTTGAAAAGTATGAAAAGTGACTTAACAATATGTTGCCCGCAGCCCTTCATTTTCTTCCTATCAAGCATTTCCACCCTTTCAAAAAGAGTGTTCTCAGTTTAAACGTACATATTTGTACAGTAAAACCTGCTAGAGAACTTCACGTTTCTGTTATTCTGTATTACATCAATCTACCATATAAGTCTTATGTAAACAGTAAACTTGACTACTGATTATAATATAAGACACTTTTAAATAGTTATGAGGAGCTATTTAACTCGGAAGGTCGTACACACTTATTCCACCAAGTAACCCGCAGTTTTCTTTTCTGCATTGCTTAGAAGCAGTTATGAACTTCTTGACCAATAGAATCCTTTCTAGGAATTTTCAAGTAATAGATGCGGTTATATAGTCATTATGAGCATTAGTGCGTAAGAGAAATTGTTCACTATTTGGAAATAATATGATTACTCAGAGGATTAAATTATCCTCATTAATGAAATACATAATATCCTGATGTCAGACTAAAAACTCAATTCAAAATTACTTCCAGGAAAAGAGTATTCCGGATCTGCGAGATACCGATTTCGAAAAATTCCTATATCACATCATCGTCCTGTTCCAAACAAAATCACCATCAAGAGTGTCACGGTTTGAACTGAAAAAATATGGTAATCCTACCTTTTATAGACAACCAAATAGTATCCCAGAACGTTTCTGATGCGATCCATACTGGTGAATAGATACCATACCAGAAACAGACTCAACGAGATTAAAGTGTTAGATGAATGTAGAAGCTTCTTCTACATCACGATTATCATATTACTTCTCAAGGTCAAGTGAATGTCACTGAAGGAAATAAATGAACGGCCTTATTTATTTATTTATTATTACGTTTTAGTGTAACGAAACCTACATTGCATTTTTATCTATCATCTACTTAAATTATCTTAATTCACTGTTTCATCTTTAAATTAATTTAACAGAAGGGATAACTAACCTGTTATTATCTTTGACAATAATCCTCTGTGTTAAGGTGTACTAATTAACGAACGCATTAATAATCAAACATTGCATATTGTTAGAAATTTTAGATACCAGCCCGCATTTTTGCAGAATAATAGTTTAACTACCAAATTGTTTGGCATAGACTTTAATCAACTCTCACACAGTTTATGTAAAGAAAGAAACGTAGATCTTTGTAATAGATGGATTAAGCTTCAAATCTTACATTAGGACATTATGTATTTAAATTCAAGACAAAAATAATGAATGGATCATAAATATTTCAAACTATCCATCATAACATAAAGCTACAGGTTTTTAGAATACAATTAAATGCGAAAGAAGCTATTATTCAGATCTACATAAAACTTGTACGTATATCGAAATGCTACTCACTCCGTCATTTCAAACAAATGGTTTATATGCCTTTCAAATCCCTTATCACCCTACAAAAAAAAAAAAAACATTTTAATTTATCTAAACAAATTAATATAAGTCTGAGAAATATTTTTCATTACATCTTGCTATTAGTATTTGGTAAACAGTCGAGTCTCCATATAACGAAGTCTTCGTGTTTGAGTTCGTTGTATAGAAAATTAAATAACGAATCTCAAACGAAATAAATTGTTTAGAAATTTTAAATCGTGCTGATAAGAAAACTTCTCTTTATACTTTTTTAATTGAGTCATACACTTTTCAAATTTGCAATTATGAGATTATACACGCATAGAAACGGACAATATTTTAGGTTGTACGAATTTTTATATTTGATTTACAGGGAAAATGAGCATACATCTGGAAAGAAAACAACATGCAATAAAAATAATTTTCAAGTTAAAAAATCGACTGTTGGGAACTTAAGAATTCCCTACTATGGATTGTTCCCAGCTGAATTTAAGATGAAAATTTCTTTTCACACAGAAGAATCGATTTAGATAACCGCTCCTATCCCAAATGAAAATCAATTTAACGGGTAGTTAAGAAATACTTCATTTCCCATTGCTACTAGCCTCATTAAGGTAATGTTAAGGTACTTCAAGATTCAGAAACAATAAATAATGTTACCTAATTTAAAAAAAAAATAGTTCCATGTCATAACGCCCCTGAATGGGAATGTTACATATTTGAGGACATGAGACAATTTAATGGGCTAGAACATAGGATGTAAATGAATGGGGATAGATATAAAACAATTTCTAGCTAAAATAGATTAGGTATATATGTGATAAAAGAGGTTTTTGTAACATTAAAATTTATATATTAGAATGATAAGGACGCCGGGTCGGCTTCTCTGTGGGGTTACTTTCCTCGCACAGAAACCAGTTTTACAGATTTCACGCTATTCATCTTCCTGTGTTATAAACAGCATTTTTTTTTATCCCCAGACTCATTTCCATCTTTACCAAGAATGATTTCAGAATTAGTAAACTTATCAGTCGCAAAAATCCTTTTGTTGGATATTTAAGGAACTTTGAGATTAAGTAAGGAAAAAAGTTTATCATTTGAAGAACCTTTAATAATTGGAGATCATTCATTACCCATTTGAAGACATTAATCCTTCCCCTGACTGGATAATTAACGAACATACTACAATGTACACAAACGAGTACTCCGGAAATGAAGAGGTTAGTAGGGATTGTATCTCATCTTAAATATCTGAGACTTCAAAGCTCTGCGAAATTATATGTTAAATTAAAGTTCGCTTTATGAAGACTCGATTTTAATAGTATAATTCAAATGATTTCACGAAGTTTAATGGAAGTTCAACCTTTGATCTCCACATGAGCCACAACTTGAAGATGTCGTTGTGGCGTCCACATTGAATCACTTTGTCACCTGTATCGAAATTCACATCATAATGTTTGTCTTGCTGAAAGAGGTAGTCGGCACTCAACTGATTACAGCTCATCAATAGGCCCTGCGGAAGATAAAGATAGTTTGGACCGATTCATTCATTAACCATTATATAGCTTTTAATCGTATTCCAAATCGTAAAAAACCTACATCTTCTTTGAAGTGCACAGTGGAACACTGAAGCGGAGTCCCGATGAGCTTATGCGGGTTCCATGTTACGGAATCAGCTCTGAAAAGAAATACAAGTAGTTTTAATTGCGAAATTCATACAAAGCTGTGAGATTTCAGATATCCACTCAGATTGTTTGAACATTCATTGTACAGTTCAGACTTAACATCCTGTGATCTCTTTTTCTTTTTAACAGTAAAAAATTGGATGCTGGTTTCCCAATATCATGTGATGCAACTGTTGGGTAAGTATAAGAGGTTATCAGTGTATGAAGATGAGTATTGCTATTTCTACTAGTGTTATTTTTCAAGGATGGAAGAGAGTACTTTAAAAACCTTTGATTGTATATCTGTACCTTGGTAGAAAAAGTGCTAATGTCCAAATTAGTTGATTTTTAATTATGTACGCAAATCATTTCAAAGGTAATGAAAGTTATAATTGAAAAAATGGCAATGACCCCTTGTTAATAAATTACGAAAATATCAACACATTGAAAGTGCTTTTTTTGCCCAAGCTGTATTTAAAATCAAAATAACAAATTTACTAAGATATTTCTAAAATTTTCGAAATGGACACTGTCTCTTTTTCTACCTGGGTACAGATAGATGAACCTCTGATGTTTAGTTAATTCAAGTCTCAAAATCATCTAGTGACTAAGAATAGTTTTCTACATATAGAACCACAACAGAAAAAGGATTCCAAATAAGTATATAGCCTACTCTGTAAGACAGTGTTTATTGACAAGAGTTTGATTTCAAATTTCCCTTCAAATTAAAATAAAGATGAACTGACTAAAACAAGAAATTAAAGGGAAAGCGATTAAAGGAAGCAATTGTCACGGTTACTTTGATGCTTAATTATCTTTTACCGGATTTGGTTTACGGAATATTTTGATAAAAAAACTTTATTATTGGTAATAAGGTTCTTACCTTTCAACTCCATTCATTCTAGTTCTATATTTTCTTGACAAAAGGACACCACCTCCCCAGGCGGCCTAAAATAAATACAAAACAAAACAGTTATTCAAAAACATTAAAGTAAGAAAAATATCAAAAAAATTATATACACCCCAACAAAATTTTCATAAAAAGCTTTTTGAAATTAATAATTAGTATAAATCTCAGATGTGTGTATCTGAGTTTTTTCGGATATTTAATCTTCAATAACAAATGATTGCAAATTTTTTAAAATCTAGGTTAAATTTGCCTTTCGCTATTAAAAATTGCTACGATTTTCTATTCATAAATATAGCTGTGTGTGATGGTTTACGGTAATAACTATTGCTATTCAAATATGAGGGGAAATAAAAGATTGAAATAAGCCCATTAACTAAAATTAATATACGCTTGAAGAGATGGAATGCCGTCAAATAGAGGAACACTAATAATAATAACACATAAGCACAGTTCTCATTTTTTCAAATATGTCAGAAGATTCTTTGTTTACCTCATATTTTTGTAAACAATTACTTTTAAATGTTCGAGGGACTTAATTTATCAATTTTAAATAAGCTTATCAAGCCCACCTCTCCATTCCATCTTCTGTGGTCATGATAGTGTTCGTCTTCCAAATGCAGTGTATGTGAGATTATTTTTCCTACTTTATTTCCTTTTTGTGTTTGAATTCCATCTTAACCCTCAAAAATTAACCCCAAGCATTAACTGAAGGGGAAAATAAATTTGGAATTTCGATCGCTGAAGACAGTACACAATAGGAAGTGTGAAGGTAACATGATAATTATGAGTCTACTTTAAAGTGGTGAAATATAGTGTTCAAGAACATCAACCTTAAAGGAAGTTATTTTGATGAAGTACACCGATTTCACGAGAAGGTTTAATCAATATTATACACAATTATAACACTCCAACTGTTACTTTTGCGAGATATTTTTCAATCTCAAATTGCAGAAGAATGTATTTCAATAGAGTCGATGAGTACTTTCCAGCATGCTGTTAGTGTAGCGTGTAATCTGATTGTGTCACGGGGGTTCTAAATGTGGTTATAAAATGGTTACAAATTGAGAAAATATTCATTCACATGATATTTTTTTCTGTCCGTGCGTCAAAATTAAGTCACCTATAACAAGCCACCACAATGACTTATTCAAAGATTTCATGATATGCAAATGATTGGGGAGAAATTTCTACTGAGTGAGTAGCATGCATGTTCCACAGATGTTAATTCCAAATAATAATGGGTTGGGGACACCTTAATTGCAAGTTTTGTTTTGAGGATTAACTGGTTCTCTGTCTCTCTCTCTCAAAAACTTTAAGTATCCATATAAATAGCATTTTAAGCGACATAAGCGATGCATTGTTTGACATATACTCTGCTTTGTTATAGAAAACAACAAGCACACCAAACACGTTAGCATGCAATCAAACTTTATCTGAAGTCCCGCACTTTCCTCCAGTTCTCCTAGTTGCTTCAAAATCAATTTTACACCCATCAGGGAATTTCAAACATTTTGCCAAAAAGCAAGATAAATATTTCTCCATAAAGTTTTAACATCGCTTCCTAAGCCAGTCACTTAATTTCAGTACATTTTAAAAAATATATATACACTTACGTCGATATGTAACCAAAGACCGTACTTCTTACAAATATCTGCACAGGGTTCGATGGGATCAAAGGCGCCCAATACTGTAGTTCCAGAGGTGCAACATACAAAGAATGGCTTGTGTCCTTTGGCTTTATCAGCCAATATGCACTTTTCCAGTTCTTCAGGAATCATACGACCCCTACAGAAAAACAAAAGCATCAATACAAGCGTACCTAAGGAATTAGTTCTTTTCTCATTTTAATTTTCATTTCGCTTATTATAAGGCAAAACTGAGCAATTTCTGCCACCAGGGGCATCAACTCATATAGGCCTGACTCTTGCCACTCTATAATTTGATACTAACTTTGCTCAAATTTGATTCTAACTTCAACCGGAATCGCGAGTTCTGTGTTTAGAAACGATAGTTGTCAGAATAGAAGCGTCAGTTCAACGGTTGATGTCATATAAATGTGCAATTGTAAAAAATGTTTTGTTTTTAACTGTAGTTTTAATTCCAATGTAACTTCTACATGCGCAATTCACAATACAGTCCACAACTTGGGTCCTTGAATATTTTAGAAGGTGGAAACAGTCCTGCAAACCAGATGCGGCCCTCAGAAACTATTAAGCGGATCTCTCCCCAAATGCGACTCTTCGAATTCGTTTTCCCTTCTCGCTGGATAGATACGGACATTTGATACTTCTCTAGAGATTATTCATTCATAAAAAATGGATATTTCAAAAAAGTAGCAAAACTTAGCGCTATTTTAAAAATGGCTATCCGTTGAAATTTCTGCAGATTTATTGCATAGTCTTGCATGGTGTTATTTCACAGATGGAAAGGGTACCGATGCATATACACAAGGAGTTGAATTTGTCTATTCTTTACGTACTACCATACTTCAGGATACAATATAAAAGTAAGTAGGAAATCGACTAGTTGGATTCCAATGTTCTCTTTAGTTCCATCGAACCCACTTTCAAGGGATGGCAGCTCTCCCAGAGTAGCTAAGCTGAAGTGGGATCTAAGTGCTTTTCTTTTTCGAGTGGATTGAGGGGGTGAATATCCTCCATCAAAACAATCCTCCCATTATTTTCCTTTTCTTCTGATTTTCAACACATTTTCGATAAAATTACTAACAATTTTAATAGATAGTTACCATTATAGACAGACAGCAAGAACATGAGAAGGAATTTCAGTGTAGATGAACAAACCAGAAGGAAAGTGAAGATTTTACTTCCGTTACCTATGTTCTCTCTTATGATACATATCGGGGTTCCCTTAAAAATATACTTTATCGTCCTACTACCAAGATTTGGCATTCAATCTAGTTGGCGTTGGCCTATCAATTACAATATTTCAATTCGGAATTCAGTTTTTTTGGAATTTTTAGTGGCAAAGTGTTGAAATCGTATTTAAAAACCAAGCCAAATGACGTCACATTCGGAATATGTGCAGGAAAAAACCCCGTTAAGCCGCAAAAATCCTACCGCCACCTACATTTAGCTTGACAAAAAATGCCTGTCATAGAACGAGTCATTGAGTCTAAAAAATAACACTATTAATGTATAAAGAGTTGGCATTGTATAAAGAATATCTCATTATTAAGATGTCTCAAATAGCAAGTTAGTTAAATTCATCCAGCTTAAATCTCTGAATGTCACGAGATTTTCCGATGAGTGTATTATTATTTTAATCCCTCAAAACACATAATGACTAAATAACCGCATCTATTGGTTGAAAGAATCATAGGAAATATTTTATTGGTCAATAAGATCAAAACTGGTTAGAAGTCAAGAAGGAAAAGACCTCAGGCTGAAAAACGGATATATGCGTATGTAAGACAATATATAAAAGGTTTAAATTTCTTTACTTTTCTATTAAAAAAACCTCCCTTTTTTTAGCAGTAAAACAAGTGACTCACTTTATATTAAAAATTTAGCAACATTTTTGGGAAATGGGACTGGATTAGCTATTGAGTGGTTAGAAATTAAGTTAACTTGAAATATATTGACTTTAAACAGTGTTGCAATCGCTTTTTTTTTCAATTAAGCTATTCCAGGACACGAGGAAATTATGGCACTGTGGTACCTCGTGAATGGCACAACGATTTAAATTGTGAACGATTTATTTCACATTAACCGTTTAGTTTTGGACCTTTTGAAAAGTGAGATAAGAAAATCAAGAAATACACTTTTATTTAATACTTGTTTACGTAATTTTTTTGTTGGAAAGCTTCATAAATAAATTGTTTGAAAAACATTTTCTTACTAGCCACACCTAATATAATAATAACATCTAATTAATACTAATTACCTTCCAAAAATTGGAAGGTAATTATTATTATTGTATTTTGAAAAGCAATCAAAATTATACCTTCCTATGACAGATCGGCAAAATTTTTTTTAATTTTTGGTGCGCCGCAGAATTATAACAATAAGTTTAAATGCGATGAAATATCATCTGAAAATCCATGCTCTAAATGAATTTGTTACAAGTTCTGTATGCATCTGCGTCCTACCGTCTTTAGTTTATAAATGGCCAGTCCACTCCTGCCCTGATTCATACCAGATCAGGGAAATCATTAGATACAAAAGATTGCAAAAGAAATGGCAGATACAAAGCAATATAATTTACCTCGCATCGGACTTCACTTCGATGACATGGTCCGTGCCCATACCCATCACCATCCCCGCTCCCTTCATCGAGTAATGGCTCTGAAAAGAAAAGGGCACACTTTAATTGAGAGGGGAGCAATTATGTCCCCAACACTGGCCTCTCAAATGAAGCCAATCCAGCACGTTTCCTCCACTATTTACCACACCAGATTTCTACTGCAGAAAACATTTTTCGATTTGTCATTACTAGGTAGGTGGGACGCCCAGTTGGAAGATCAACGGATAAGCAGCAAGAGGGTTGCGAGTTCGAAACACAGTCCAGCCAAAGTCCACGGGGATTGATGCATGTTGAATATGTTGTGACCTTATTGCCCTCACGTCGGCCGTGGTGTGGAAATTTGGAGAGTGGGGTGGCAGCTCAGCAGTTGACATTGCCATCTGACTGTGGTTCAAAATTACGAGGCGCTGTGCTTGGATCTTTCCCTTTAGGATTGATCCCGGACCATTGCCAGTAGCGTTGCTTCTGTGTGATGATAATTAACTATCTACCTACTAAATAGGTAGGTAAACTTACGTCGCTCTCAAGCATTACAAGGGGCTATCGGTGACCTGAAAAATTGACTGGCCAAATTAAGACCTGGCTATTAGAATTTAACAAATTTCTTTAAAATTTTATTTCTTCATCACTAGATGAATTTTAAAATAAAGGAAGAGAAGTAGGTAGGTAGTTAACTCTCCAAGTGGTTTTGACGAGATATCTCGTCCATCAAGATCTGGACAGTTTTGTTACTGATGAGAAACTTTTTCGAGACAACCACCACGAGTGTTAATTAACGTGGCTCTGGAGAAACACAGCGGATTGTTGGCAACGATTCGGGATCAGTACCAAAGGGAAAGATGCGAGGATAACACCTCGTAATTTTGAACCCCGGTCAGATGACGAGATAAAAACCCGAACTGGCACCCAACTCTCCAAACTTCCACATCCCGCAAACGTGGAGGTTTGAAGCGACTACAGATTTAACGTGCACCAGCCCACCTGTTCACGATGGTCTTCGAATCTCGGTTCATGAGATTGAATCTTTCTGCAAAGGTAATAAACTTTCTACATAATTTTTTTTCTATATTTCGGAGTGAATAATTCATATAATGAACTGTTAATTTATTATAGAAAGGCTATTTTTAAAGAACGCTACGAAAGTGTTCTATGCATTTATATTTAATTTGTACTTAAAAAAAAGAGAAATAAGCACTTTCGTACTCTCCGCTGACTACGCTAGTAGATCATACTCTTATCTTGTGTCTTGGAATTCAGAAAAATATCTGAAAGACAGCAAAATTTTGTCTACGAAAAAGGACTTTATTGTAGAGTTGAGTTACAATTCTTTTTATTCTAATGTATTGTAAATTAATTTTTTGTAGTAAAGACTAAGTTCTCCACACATGCACATAAAAATTTTTGCATTCGTAGTAATCTGACAACCATCAATCCGAAAAGACCAAACAGGGAGATATACAGTAGGACCATTGATTATTCGTGGTAATTCGCACCGAATCCACCTCGGATAACCAGAAACTCGCATAATACAGACGTAGCAACATAAAATGCGAAATACAGAAAAAAATTACTGTGTTACATGTTACTGGCTAATAAAAGATTCATAAAGCAAATATTAAAAATAATATGTTCTTGGATTTGTGTCACAGTATGTATTTATTGAGATAAATTTTGCAGTGAATCTGGACGCGAGAGTTACGCAGCTTTTAAACTGTCTTGAAAGACCTTAACGGTTCGTTATTTCGCAGCTGTTTCACACACAGAAACTGTATTATTTCACTTTAATATTCAAAACATTTTACACTACATTTTAATTTTACATGTTGACGGTAAGATATTTTTGCTATATTTGCTTTTTCCGTACTTTCGAAGTATTTCTTTTCCTTTCCCGTTGTTTTCTAAAGCTTTTAATCAAAATTTTAATGATGGTTTGGTTGTTAATCTGATATTATAATATATATATATATATATATATATATATATATATATATAATTTTAATTTGTCTTGAGTTACTCGCAGCTTAACCATTTTTGCAACATGCGCCATAAAACTCAAACCACCAACCATCTGCCATCCAAACCAGACTCATCAAGGACAAAGTGCGTCCACTCGTGCTCGAAGCTTTATTCAAAGAAGCTAAAAAAAAAACTCGATATAAAATTTGACAAGGATAATACGGACACTCGGTTAATCAAAGCTTGAATAGCCAAGGTTCTGTAGATAAACAGATGAAAACCTTAGTCAGATTGAAAGTAAAAAATGAAAACCTTCAAAAAATAACGACTAATGAAAGATTAACCCTTCAAGTGGTTTCGACGAGATTTATGTCGTCCATAAGAGTTGGGCCATTTTTGCTAGTGACAAGATACCTAGTCATGAAGATATTGCCCTTTCTTGATGATGACGAAATCAAGATCTGATCACAATTTTCTTTTAATGGCCAAATATATCGTCCATCAAGATCTTGTCCGTTTTCTTAATGACTAGATACCTCTTCGTGACAACCACCAGGAGGGTTAAAAATCTAGAAAAGATCGTCAATAGTAATTTCGGTGGAGCAAGACGTCCTGCATCATGAGAACGGAATTAAGTCACAAGAGGAAACCGTAAGTTTAGATATTGTTTTCTTAAATACTGTAAAGAGAGTTACAGATCACTTTTTAACTAAGTAATACTTTTTTAGAACACCATATAAAAAAATTAGAGTTTTCTTCTTGTGACTTCCTTTTGTCTTTTCGATGTTGGATGTCTTGATTCACAGAGATGGCCACTTTGATTATCTTTTCAAAGTATGTTCTTTTTTTATTTGTCATTGTTTCAAAGATTATTTTACTAAGGTCCTATTGCACTGATTTTTCACTAACCAGAAATAAAAAAAATTATCTACTTACGTCCTCGGAGGTGTAGATGACCAGTTGTCCGAGTCCCATGAGTCCCTTCTGCTTGTAGGTAGGATACATTCTATGTCTCGCGCAAAGACAAGCATACAGATTCGAGATAGAACCACCTAGGAAAGACGTGAAAAGTGTTCAGTGTGAATTTTATTGGGAAAGGTCAACCTCAGAGGAATGAATAGGTCGTACCTGGTCCGAGTATGCTGTCTCCATCACTAAATCCAATGATTTCTCTCATCTTCCGAAGTGTCACCTGTTCCATGAGAATGAAAACTGGCGCTATTTCATAAGTGAACCTATTTTAAAAAATAGCCAATTAGTCTTAAATAGCAGATAGCATTTTATTATAGTCCGGCTTTGGCGATTCTCGTGGTTATTAACAAGTCAACTCGTATAATTAAGGAACAGGTTAAAAACAAGCAGTGCTTTACCACAATTGTCGTCCTCAACGTGGGTTTCTGGTTCCAAATTTAGATTTTGGTGCCAGAAGCGATGTGAGTGATGGCACTCTTATGGCACATGGAACGGGACGATACAATTACGTCACTTTAAGTAAGTGAGCTTTATAAAGATGGGCTTCTTTATTCAATCTTTAACTGCATTTCAAGAGTCTTATTTAGCCTTAAATAAAGAATGGTAGTACAGTTCTCTGGCGAGAGAGAGATAGTTGGTATTTGAATTACGTGGTTGTTAACAAGTCTACTCTTTAAATTAGGGCAGGTTAAATGTAAGTAATGCTTTTTCATAATTGGCTAATTGGTAGCAGGTTTTTGGTTCTTAAATCATCATTTGGTGCCAGAAACGATGACACCACTAAAAGAGACCTGTCTCTTTCTATTACATATGGTACCGGATGATTCGATTACATCACTTTAGGTAAGTATCAACTGAGCCTTTAGCAGGATGGGTTTCTCTATTCAATCCATGACGTCCTTTCAGTTAACCTTGAATAAAGAATGGTAGTCCACCTATCTGACGAGTTGGCATTTCAGTCGCGTGGCTTTGAATGAGTGTATTTGTGCAATTACAGACATGATTTTCATATGGATGGCCTTTCAAACGACGATTTTATCATCTTTCTATAAATGAACTTCTCCAATGTCATCTGCTTTTTTCACTGAAGCCTTATTATACAGTCATTTTAATTAACGTACTGTCTGTATACCACGAATCCACCCGCTTCTTGGTGGGAGGTTTCTATCTGAAAAGAGCTCTTTCAGCAAGGGGCTGACTTTGGTGGAGGTTATAATTTTACTTTGCTTTTTGTGAATATATGGCTACTGAAACCAAGATAAATTTTGGTAGCAAGTAAAACTCATAACTTTTTTACACATTTGCCGTTAAGTGAGCGAAGTAAAAAACGTCTCAAAACATAACCTATAAAAAAAGGGGTTAAGGCCCGTTTTTACGACAGTAGGGACAGGTAGACGCGGACTTGTTGTCGGGAGTAGTACTCGTGGTAGACAGACAGTCGTTAATACGGTATTTGGTCATATTGATTTGTATGAGTTGATGTTCACGTACATATTTGTGTTTGCTGTAGCGGTCAACCACTCTCCAGCCATGCCGACAATATCTAAACCTGAAGACAGTTGGTTGAAAAAATGAGGGTGACCTGAAAATAAAACAAACCATGTAGAATTACATAGCTTTTTGTAATTGAGACATAAGACAATTTATAACATTGAAATGATAAAAATCTCATATTTATAACAAAATCTTTATTACATAATAGAAGGATTTTATTTTAAATCGGGAAAGCTGAACATGTAAATTAATCTTATCGCTATAATCAGCTTTATTGATCTCATTCATTTTAAGCAGCATTTTTATTTCAAAATTTCAATATAATGTAATAGGTAGGTATAACGTGGCACTGAAGTAACACAACGGACTATTAGTGACGGTCCGGGAACAATCCCGATGGAAAAGATATAATAACAACGCCTCGTAATTTTGAACCATACTCAGATGACGTATAATGTGATAACACGGTAATACATATAAGTGCCTACATAAAAAATTATCATTTGTAAAATGGTAAGATTTTGTACAATTTTGAAATTTTTATTGGGATATGTGTATGAAATAAATAATATATTTCTAAATTTATTTGTTGATCGAATACATCAACTTGCAAACTATTATTTATGCTACTTTTTTTCAGAGGAGTAAATACCCGCAAATCTTTGATATGCAGTGTGTTTCGAGAAAATCTGACTAAATTGTAAAATATGGTTAGAAGGGCCCAAAATAAAATTTTTTTTGTCAAAGAATATGTGTCCGCAAATGCCACGTTTAAGTGGTAGAGGTTGGTGCTGTTTACGTCAGTCGGTAACAACGCTTCTGTTGCGTAAGACGCCATTTTCTCCTCGGATTTTCAACGGCAAGCTCCGAATTCGTGTAGCGATGAACTAAAATAAAATATTTAAACATTTTATTACGTAGGGTTCAACGTAAATATATCTCCCCGTGGTGCACCTTGGTAACGTTTTTGCGATAAAATGATCAACACCTTTGGCCACACATGCTGCTCAAGTTTTCCCAGTGGGATTTTCTTTGAATTTTACAGTGGAATGCAAGGGGCATGTCCTAAGCATTTGGAGAGGAATTCCATGGAAACATGGTAGAACAATGTCTCAAACATTCTTGAATAGGTCAAGAAAGAGAGTCGTAGCTGAATTTATTTTCTCTGCTGCTGTCACGACAGCTTTCCTACACAACTGCATCACATATTTTGACAAAAACAATCCAAACTTTTGAAATTTTAAGGATGGACTTAGTACACCGATTCTTTTTTGTGTGGGTCATACTATCTCTCTTCTACTTTAATATGAGAGATATACTGTATAGGTAGTTAATTAACATAGCACAAAAGCAACACAACGGGCTATTGATGACGGTCCTGGATTAATCCCCAAGGGAAAGAACCGAGGATAATACCTCGTAATTTTGAATCGCGGTCAGATAACGAGGTCAACACTTGAGATAGAACCCCATTCCAAACTTCCACACCACACCAGAGGGAGGAAATTTGAAAATCATGGCAGATTAACCATGCATCAGCCCCAGGAACAACGACGGTATTAGGTTGGACCAAGTTGCGAACTCGCAACCCTCTGGTTCCTAATCCTCTACTCTTCCTACCAGACTATCGCGGCAGCTGAATAATAAGTTAATTGAGCATCGCTATTGAGAGGAGCTCCAAAAAGTGCGACCAACATGTGTACTAGTAGTCACATGACTGCCCTGTGAAAAATTGACTTGGTTGGCCGATTGGACATTGTATCGCCTCTTTTTGGCGATGTAACATCTTATGACAGGGTAAATGCGTGAGAGCACATTTCTTTAGAATGGCGACAAAAATGATGGAACGGCAAATTTTTATACTATGTCGTGCTGACCTATGAGATAAGTCAATAGTCGATCCTTTGGTCGAGTCTTTAATTGGATAGAGTTTTGAACTCGAAACCTTCCGTTTGCTAGCAAATGCACTACTCTTCCATTCGGGGTACTGCGGCCTTGTAGATATACTAGGATATAAGGGACAGAATGGATCCATAGACTTTTACTTCTGTTGTCGTTTGTTATTATTTGTTCTGCTGTCTGACCTTCAGTTCTTTCTCAATAATCACCCAAAATTACAAATAAAAATAAGACGTTTATTTCGAAAAATCTTCAAACCCGTACGTACTACCATTTCAACTGCTAAAATTAATTTCGAGGTCAATTTTCCCTCAAATATGCAGCGAGAAGAAAGCATTCAAAAGAGCCGTTTAAAACCTTCCTGAAAGAGTCTAAATGTGGCTACCCACGCATGCTATCCCCTGATGGAAACAAGAGAGGGGGCCCTCCCTCATCTCTGGTAGCAGGGCGCGAAAACAATTAGTTTCAGGTGCTCTTTTAATAAGGCGGATAAGTGTGTAGTTTGCCACCTCACGGTTCCCTTTGTCCGATCCCCTAACATCCCAGCTTCTGCGTAAGTCTTTTCAGGGGCCTTCTCCACATAGCGGACAGCTATTTTGAGGTCCGTGCTAGAAAGTAATGGGATAGCGTGAAAAGCTCTATACGAGAGTACGACTACTCTTGGCAAATCTGCTCTGGGGGTGGCGTCACATGATACAAGTACCATATGCTACCACCCCCGACAATCCAGCTGTTACACTTCCCCTTCTTTTCAAAGAGGCGATCGAAGTATCGTACCGCTCCCTGTGGCAGAAATAAAGCTCATTTTTCATAGAAAGAAATAAAGAAGTGACAATTTAAAATATTAAAATATAAAACTAAGTTTGGCAACCTGACGTTACCAACGGAACAGTTAGAAAGAACATACGGAATTTGTTACTCTAAATATAACTATCTGAATAAAAACTGTAAAACAATTTGTAGTTAGTTAAAAAAAGTAAGTTAAAAGTATAGTTAAAAAAGGTTAAGTATGAATGTGACGGGTATTTTTCAATAATACGTGATAGATAGATTTAGTATAAAATATTCGAGGGAGAGTTCGTTGTAAGTGGAAAGTGAAATATGATGATCCTTAATGCCTTGACACTAAAAGCTTTTTTAAAACAGCTGTGCTTAGTATAAATTGCATACATTTAGTTGTAATTTATTAAATAATTCAGTTTATTTTTACTAAGCTAGATAATTGTATATGGACATAAAAGAATTTGAGTATCTTTCCCTTCCTTTCAAATAGAACGTCGCATATTTTTAAAATTTTCAATAATATTGGTGTTAGATATCATTTAAGTTTAATAAACTTTTCTTTAATTAAAAAAATTATCTTTAATTCAGAAGATAAATTATTTTTCATAAAAATATTCACGTTCATTTACACCACTGCTATTTAATCTAACTTCCAATACAAAGTCATTGGTGCAGTTTGTCCGCTTTTGGACCTTGCGCCATAAAACCCTAAAATTCAATCCTATACAAAGTATAGCAAATTGTCTACCGAAGTTTTCTTCAAAAAAGATAACAATTATACGTTATGTTAAGGTTTTATCATTGGAGTCCTATTTTATTCGGACACTTAAGTGACATGATATTTGCACAAACAAATTCATTGAATGCCCCGATTTAAAAGAGAAATTTATCATTAAAAAATGTCTGAATAAAAACTGTTCACGAAACGATTTATAGTTCAAATGGGTTTAGTATACATACGATAAATGAGGTTTTTGTCACAGGAAGTTAAAGGGCTTTTTAAATGGTTTAGTTCTCCTTAAAATTCTATAAACAATTTCTATTTAAAATAGGTTAAACATACATGTGATGAAATGGATTTTGTCACAGGAGGTCACAAGGGTTTTGTGATTAGTTAAGATTTTTTTTATTGATAATTTATACAAGAATGCTGAGAAAGATAGCTTCTCTGTGGAGTTACTTTCATAGCACTGAAACCCGTTTTACAGATAATCTACTGCGTTTCCTTACCTCACGTTACCAACGACATAGTGAGACTCGAAGTCAGAATTCCTTAACAACTCTCTCTAGAACGCCTTTCGTAAAATAATTACTAACTGATATTTAAGGTTCTTGAGACTCAGAAATGAGAAAGTTTTGTTGTTTTTGACAAAACTTAATAGTTTAAAATCTGTCGAAATAGGTACAATACTCCCTATGGGTCAGAATATCACGAAGTATATGAATGTGAATCAGAATTTAAATAAATACACTTTAACGTTTGAGAGTAAAATACTATCTTAATGTACTCAATCGTATACTCCAAGAATTTATAGCTTAAGTAAAATTGGGAATGAAACTACTGGATTTTTTCTTTCAATGAATGCACAGATGTCTTCTCAAAGAAAATTAATTTTCATTGAAGATCTATTACTAGAGATGAACTAAAAATCAATCTGGAATTACGTATGACTTTTATGAAAAAAATGCTTTTATTTCTTTGCCTTCATTTTCAGAGAACCGATCGATTGAACCATTTACATGGTAGATATCAGAGCACATTTTTCAGTGAAAGGTATAAATAAGTTACAATTCAAAACTTAAAAAAACTTAAGAATTTACTGGGTTTGGCTTCCTGACATTAACAATTACACATTTAGCAGACTTGTTTATATCTTCATAGACAATCTATTTCAAGAATGTTTTAAAGTACGATTGCAAGCGAAATTATTGAATTTTAATTTTTAATTTTAATCTAATTATTTTTAACTTTGGAAAATTACTACCAAGTTTAAAAATACTGTGATGTACAATTTGCTACTCTTGGTATGAGAAGGAAGATTGAATTGTTGTAGTGTAAATTAACACATATATTATTATTAAAAATTATTGAATCTTCGAAAAACAGGAAATTAAAGTATTTCTAATAAGGAAAATTACTGAGCTTAGATAATATTAACAAGCCCACTGAGTCACGGCTGCTCTCCCCCAAAAGCACCTGACAACCGCATCCCGGTTTAATTTAAACTCCTGCATCGTTGGTTGGGTTTTATGATACAAGTGTCATATTTGGCCAAGTTGCGCTCAACACAAGACAATATGAAACAATGGACATACATACACAAGGAAATTTTGTTGACACAGATGAGAGAAATACATTCAAAGAGGAATGGAACCACTCACAGGTTGGTAGCACAGTGGATAAACCCACTGAGCACCCCATAAGCACCTGACAACGCATCCCGGTTTAATTTAAAACTCGGGAAAGGTGCCCCGTTTCGGGATAATCGCCCCCAATCCCTTAAACAAGGCGGTTGCCGATGCATAGCAATCGGATTAAGCCTCTTAACGGTTGACAAGGAAATGCTTTTTTCCCCTCTCGACGGACATGTGTTCCCTTCCCACAAGCTCCGGTTGTTCCGCCGTAATCTGCGCTGTCCGACCGGCATTCCGGGGATGCCCGGCCACTGACTGCGTAACGCGAGCCCCATAATTGCCCCCTGCATAGCCCAGGAGAATCCTTTGTTCCGGAGAATTACTGGGGAAAGCGGATTGCAGGCTGTTATTAATGGCGGCCAAACGTTATGAAAGGGGCACGTGCTCTTACGGCTGGATTCCTCGGGGCTCGGGCATTTTGCGACGGCTTGCGCTGGTATTCGTTAGGGCGGGCCGATAAAATCGATTTTTTTAAAAATCGAATCGCTTATAATGCGGAAAACTTGATGCCAGGGCTGTGCCCTAGGTGTGAGTAACCCAAACCTCAGTAACCCACCCCTTTGCTCGAAAACATTCGATTTTCTAAAATAACACCTTTCATCGAGCTTTTCGGATGACTATCGGTTCCATAAATGCCGTGATGTAAATTGAGCATTGCGTTTAATGAAATTAAACAGGTTTTACACTTGTGTCCAAAAGTAAGGCCACAAACACGTTTTTTAAAACAATTCAAAATTGCTACCAGAAAATTTAATAAAATTTGTATTTTTATATTTTGAAGAACGGGTAGCACAATGTTAGCCTTCAGTTTGGAATAAATGGTGTCTGGCTTTCGTTTTGTAGAACAACGTGGAATTTGACCTTTTAAGCATCTGGGATTTTCTCTTGCAGTGTTGTGAATATTGAGTTAAAACCCACAAGTTTGACTGTTTGCAGTGAGAATGAGTTCTCATCATCGTTTAGATGATTCAATGAGATGGAGATCCTTTGGCAGGCTTGAAGCTGGCAGTCTCAAGCAGAGGTGGCACCAAAAGTGTTATCCAGATTGTGGAATCAATTTCAAACAAGTGGTACAATCACCAGGAGGGCCGGCCAAGGCCGCCGAAGAGCGACGACGCCAGCACAAGATCGCTACTTGGCATTAAGTGCACAACGGCTACAGAGCTTTCTTGTGACCTTGATGCTGCGCCTGGAAAAGAATTTCGATGATCGGATTTCTTGATGATTTTGAGTGTGTGATAGGAATTAAATTTAAATCGAAAAATATTTTGCCATTCCACAATCAAGCCATTCCCTATTTGGTCCTCCCATAAACCAGGTGGTGTGGTGTCAGTGTCCTATTCCAGGCCACGTGGTTCCAATATAATATAGAAGGCCTTAGTAGTAATTCTTCAGGACTATTACATAGCCAGTCCTCCTTGATAGGCGCCGGACCTTGCGCCATAAAACCCCAAAATCCAATCCAATCCAATCCTTGATAGGCGCTACTCTAGTGGATTGAGTAGTTATACTTGATTGAGTAGTTATGTACGCAGCATGAAACAATCATCCATGACCATTCTTGCGGTATAATATGCACACGTGCAAACCTCACCAATGCGCTCTTCTCAAGAACATTTGGGGTTTTCTACAATTTCCCTTCATCAAACACGTATTTAGAACATAATTATGTCCCGATCTTTTCTTTCAATGTTCCCTAAACCGTGCTGTTAAATAAGCATCGCATTTGATGACCTTTTCAACTGTTTTCAGGCTATCAATGAATTATGACGTATACTGTACTTGCAAAGCTCGAAATTATCTGATACTATTTCTACGAATTTCTCTGTTGTAACACGTTTCATGCATGCATTTCTGACAGCTTTTCGATTCCAAAATCATTTTGTGGAAAATTGGAGCCCCAAGAGCTCTTTCTTCAAAATATTCCTGCCCTTGGTTAGTGTTTTTTGAATGAAAGCTAAATTAAATGAATGACCTTGTACTTAAGAAAATTTTTTATTAATTATATTTTAATAGAAAGCATAACTTTATTTAGAGATACACAAACATTTCAAACTCACATAGAGCATACACTAGTGTCTTCGACAGCAAACAGAATTGTCGATTTATTTAGCTTTCGCTCAGAAGAAAAGTGACATTGAGGCATGTACTAGGTATAAAATATGATATTGGTTTGGATGTGAATTTTTTTTTTCAATGGAGAACAACTATGAGGAAAGGGAGATTCTAATGCAAGTCAAGAATTTTATCGAAAATAATTGTCATATATTTAAATTGTAGTTTCTAAGGTAAAATCATACGTGAAAAAACTAAAAGTTTGAATTCGAAAGCTTAAGACAAGTAAGGATACCCCCCCCCCAAAAAAAAATGCAATCATTTTAAGGGAAAAGTAAATAGTATTTATTAAACACTGTTGTATTCATAGTTTTGTTTACTATCTGAAGATAATTCCTCTCTCACTCTAAATATCTTTATTACATATCAAGATCTTCAAGACCTTCTTGCGATAATAATCACTGTAAAAAAAATATACGTACGCAGGTTGATCATTAAAATATTTTCACTCAAACTCAGAACTGGATAGCTAAAATTGCAACTTTTTTAAGTGTTAGTGATGTCAAAATATACCATTTCCTGTCACAGTAGTAATGCACCCTAAAATGCGAGAAAATATTTATTCCTGTTAGATAGTCTTCCATTCACCTAAATCGAGAAACCTCTAAAGTGGATCGTTTAAAGTTAAAATAATAGAATTTCGTACGAGTATTTTAGTTAACAATTTCGGCAACGGAAACTTTTTCCAACATTAATTTGAAGTAGATGTCTTCTAGAAAAAACTTGCTTCTAAAATTGCCTCAAGCCTTTAAATCCTTGAATTCAATTTCTTTTAGATATAAGAACTATTCCGTCAGATAAAAAAAGACCGATGTAAAAAAAATATGATACCAAAAGCTTTTTTCTTTAAAACTTTATACAACCTTGCAAAGTTCCAGACGTCTAGACTTCTATATAACCTTTGCGTCTAGACTTATTAAAGTAAAAAATACACTAAAAGTCTAGTGATGATTACAGTTAAAGAAATGAGCTCATCTTAGGGGAAAATACAATAAACACCAAACGAGCCATAAGCTTTTGATATAATTCATTGTTATAGAGAAATATTACTTCATTTTAAGGAGAAATATGTTCGCGGATATATTTTTCCTATATATTCATACTAAAGCATTATTTCTTGAGAGAAGTTACTACTACTACTACACTAGATCTTACGACATAGTCATGGTCATGCAAGCGAACTTCACCGAGGGTAAAACAGAGTAATGATGAAATCAGAAATATTAATAATTTAATCGTATTTCCAGTATATTTACAGAAAGAAAGTTTTTCAACTGAATCCGAAAACTATTTTTTGGGGTTAATAGGTTGAAATAAAAGTCATATCATAGTAATATTTCTAAATATTTTTATAAAATAAAATTGCTTTGGAATTATATTGAATTCCTCGTTCAAATAAGTAAGAAATGCTTCATATCTCGCTATTTTATCCCGTTCAAAAAAGTGTTTTCAAACCTATTACTGATTTTTAAGTAAAAGCTTAAATAAGTCAAAAAAGTAAGTTGAAAAGTTAAAGCTTTCACTTATGTTAAGAGTAATTTAGTTATTGAAGTAATTTACTCAACAGAAGAGAAATTATCGAAACGGTGTTATTTTAATTCATTAGACCAGTGGCGGATCAAGTTAAATGGGGGACCCAAGCGGTAAAATTTTCGGGACCCTCAAACTCAAGTTAAAAAAAAAAGTTTCAAGAAAACTATCATTAAATTATTAACAAAAAAGAAAAGTTTTCAAAAAAATTTCATATTATTACATATAAAATAAATTTATTAAAAAAGAAACATATATTATAAAATGATTTTTTTTCTTGCTTTATTTCTTGCAAATTCGTCAATTATTTTGGTAGTGTCAATTCGACTTAAAATTTCTTGCTCTTTATATAGAACGGCCATATTAAATTATCTTTCTTCTCCCATAGTATTTAAATAATTTTTTACATGATTTAAACAAAAACAATATTTCTCCAGACGCATTAGATAAGGGAATTGTTAAAAAATTTCAATAATATTTCAACATTCGGAAATGTGAAAGATATTTCTTTGGCGGTTCGATAGATGTCTGGTGTGGTTTTTATGGTGTCCTCGTTTTCTTTTAGAAATATTAAAAAATGTTCAAATTCATCTTCAAAAGTATAAACATCAATGTCATTTTTGTAAATATATTCAACTTTCTTATTTCTTCTATTGATAAATCCCAATAAAAAAATATTCGAAAAGGCTCCACAACTGATTCTATGAATTTTTCTCGTATTGTAAATTCGTGTGTATGCGTGCCCATCTTCTTTGTTTTCATTAAAAAATATTTTTCTCTTTTGTTGTCTGCAAATCTGTCCATCTTCCATGTTAAATTATAGTCCTGATAAAACAGTTGCCTCTTTTTCAACTTTGTCAAATTCTCTGAAATTATTGATAAAATTCTCTAATGACTTCTGTAGAATATATCCTTTCAATAGTTGGCATTCCTCTGTTTGCATTGAATTACTAATAGCATTTATACTTTGTAAAATAGTATTCCAGTTAACTGTCATAAGGGCGGTTTCATATTTGTCCATTTTGTTCAGAAGTGAAGTCGCTACCACTATGGTAACTTTTTTCTTCTGAGTTACAAATTTCAGTTAAAGCCTCTTTTATGTGGGTTAAACTAAGTTTTATAGATAATTCAGCATCTGCTCTTGCTGACCATCTAGAATAAGAAACTCTTTTCACTGTACTTAAAGACGTACATTGTAAAGACGCTGTCACAACTTTCCTCGAACCCTACTGAAAATACATTTTAAGACGTCGGGGGCCCTTAGGTATTCTGGAGCCCTATGTGGCAGCTTAGTGCGCTTACCGCTTAATCCGCAACTGCATAAGACAAGTGATTTTCAAGCTTTCTCATAACTCATATGATATGCTATGGCACACACTTAAACAAATTGTAAAGACGCTGTCACAACTTTCCTCGAACCCTACTGAAAAGACATTTTAAGACGTCGGGGGCCCTTCGGTATTCTGGAGTCCTATGTGGCCGCTTAGTGCGCTTACCGCTTAATCCGCAACTGCATTAGACAAGTGATTTTCAAGCTTTCTCATAACTCATATGATATTACTCATAACTCATATTTCTCATAACTCATATTTCTCATAACTCATATTTCTCATAACTCATTCTGGAGCCCTATGTGGCCGCTTAGTGCGCTTACCGCTTAATCCGCAACTGCATTAGACAAGGGATTTTCAAGCTTTCTCATAACTCATATGATATGCTATGGCACACACTTAAACAAATTGTAAAGACGCTGTCACAACTTTCCTCGAACCCTACTGAAAAGACATTTTAAGACGTCGGGGGCCCTTCGGTATTCTGGAGTCCTATGTGGCCGCTTAGTGCGCTTACCGCTTAATCCGCAACTGCATTAGACAAAGTGATTTTCAAGCTTTCTCATAACTCATATGATATTACTCATAACTCATATTTCTCATAACTCATATTTCTCATAACTCATTCTGGAGCCCTATGTGGCCGCTTAGTGCGCTTACCGCTTAATCCGCAACTGCATTAGACAAGGGATTTTCAAGCTTTCTCATAACTCATATGATATGCTATGGCACACACTTAAACAAATTGTAAAGACGCTGTCACAACTTTCCTCGAACCCTACTGAAAAGACATTTTAAGACGTCGGGGGCCCTTCGGTATTCTGGAGTCCTATGTGGCCGCTTAGTGCGCTTAGTGCGCTTACCGCTTAATCCGCAACTGCATTAGACAAGTGATTTTCAAGCTTTCTCATAACTCATATGATATGCTATGGCAAACAAATTAAAAGTCTCTGGAACACCAAAAATAGATAATATATTTTGCCAATCTGACAAAAATAAGCATCATTTTGCTTGATTTACAAATCAATAATACCTATCTTTTTATTTTAAAAAATATTTTCGAAAAAAAAAATTATTTATGTTATTTTGTAATAAAACCTAATATTCAAAATAATTTTTACGGGTATTACTTGAAATGATTTGATCATACTTGTTAAAAGTTAAAAACTTAAATGGTGAAATGAAATGTATCATACTTTATTTAAATCACTTCACAACTTAGACACACCAATGCAATTCTTGCTTCACACTGGTTGAATATCGCTGCATTAGACAACTGTGTTCATTTACTGCCCAGAGGACGATGTAGCCCTGTTGGGAGAGTAACGTATTAGCAACTGAAGGGTTGCGAGTTTGAATCCAACCAAAGACCCTTCGTGTACAAAGGGTCTGATGCAGGTTAAATCTGTCGTGGCCTTTAATGTCGTCACGTTGCCGTGGTGTAAAAGTTTGAAGATTAGGATGCCAGCTCAGGTGTGACCTCGTTCATCTGACCGTGGTTCAAAATTACGTGGTGTTGACCTTGATCTTTCACTTCGGAACTGATCCCTAATAACCCGTTGTGTTGCACCAGAGAGATGTTACTTAAATACCTACCTACCACCACTTGGGAGTATTCAGTCAGCAGGGTGCTTGCTGCTCAAGTAGTAGCTTTTCAGTTGATTCTGATGACTATTTTGGATTTTGTGTATTGAAATAAATTGAAACCATTAAATTAGCTTAGTGCATTTCTTATAATTTAATGCAATAAAACATATTTCTTGTGCTACTTTTAATTTTAAGTACATTCGATAGTTTCTTAAGCGATCGGGTAGATTCTTCACACGCAAACATTTTTCCAAACTACACTCGAGTCATATATATATCTGCAGCTGGTCTGCGAGCCAGCTAAACATATCCTGATTGCCGTATCTAGTTTCTGTGTATACCTATTTTCTAACACTCACATTAAACCACATGGAGGCTATCTTGATGTGGTATTAGCAAACCTGACCAGATATTGAAGGGCGAGATGTCTCGTTAGTAGAAGAAAACTGACCAGATGTTGATCTTGTCAATATCAAAATTTGTCAAAATCTTGATGACGAAACAACTTGTCATTAGCAAAATCGTTCAGATCTTGATGGACGAGATATCTCGTCAAAACCACCTAGAGGGCTAATTGTCCACGTAATAATTGTCCACGGCTAATTGTAGATACAGGTGCGTGTTTTTTTAAACGCCACCAGACCCCAATCGGGACAGTAGCTATTTCGCAGATAGCTGATACAGATACACATTCCAACACAGATGAACGCGCTAAAGTCAAAAGCACCCCACAAGCTGTTTTTCCTAGGCTCAAAGCAACTATCCACAGTAGAATAATTTTAAAATTGGAGGTGGACATGACGTAAAAAAATATAAAAAATAGCGAATAAATGACGCGGAAAAAGTTAGAATCCGAGCAGAGGGTTTGGAGAGGAGATTAAAAAACATCCGAGCACCCTTGCATTAAATTCAAGAGGAGGATTTTATCGCCGTTTTGGAGCGGGGGATTCGACTTTCTGCCCTGCTACCCCTCGCCAGTCATAAAGAGGGGAGAAATTACGGCACAAGGACGGGAGCGGTGTCAAGTAACAAAAGCCTCTTTTAGGGGGAGGCTGGGAGCTGTAATCACAAGCGACTCATCCGTCACGAAGGAGTGAGAGGACCATTGATTTGGGGAAATGGATTCTCTGCTGGGCTGGGATGCAAGAATCTCCGGAATCCAGCTACTTAATAGCAGGCTGTCCACCTACTCTTTGAGGTCTCGTAGTAATTCTTCTTGGAAGGAACAGAACAGATTTTTTTCGGGCTTTGGATAATTAAAGCTAACTTATTTATGGATGCGCTGAATTGGTGAGAATGTGTCGATCGTCTTCTAGTACAAATTAAGAGACAGGAGCTCGGCTTAGGATTAAATATTCCAATGGTTATAAACAGTGTCGTGCTGAGAACTGGATAGGGGCAGGAGCTGACTTGAGAAGAGGAAGGACTCCTGGTGTTACTTGATTATCATTAATACATATTTAATGTTGTAATAGCTATCAGCTAAACCATGCTAAGAGCTGGTAATGGGTTGAAATGAGAAGCGGTAGGACTATAGGCGTGATTTCATTATAATTATTACATATTTAATGTTGTAACAGCTATCAATTAAACCATGCTGAGAACCGATTAGAAGGCAGGTGCTGAAATGGGAAGAGGAAGGACTACAGGTGTTACTTGATTGTATTTAATACATATTTAATGTTGTAATAGCTATAAGCTAAACCATGCTGAGAGCTGGTTAGGGGCAAGGGTTGAAATGAGAAGAGGAAGGACTATAGGTGTGATTTTATTATAATTATTACATATTTAATGTGGTAACAGCTATCCATTAAACCATGCTGAGAACCGGTTAGGGCAGGTGCTGAAATGGAAAGAGGAAGGACTGCAAGTGTTACTTGATTGTAATTAATGCATATTTAATGTTGTAATAGCTATCCATTAAACCATGCTGAGAACCGGTTAGAGCAAGTGCTGAAATGGAAAGAGGAAGGGCTACAAGTGTTACTTGATTGTAATTAATGCATATTTAATGTTGTAATAGCTATCAGCTAAACCATGCTGAGAGCTGGTTAGGGGCAGGGGCTACAATGGGAAGAAAAAGGACTACAGATGTTATTTGATTATTGATCCAAATTGAGGTAGTAAAAAGTAAATTATATTAATTCAACTGGTTGCTTGGGTTTTATGGCTCAAGTGTTACATTTGGCCTGGATGAGTATAACACAAGAAAGAAGACTTCAAGTAATGGACACATGTTGTAAGGAAAATTTTACCGACAAGGAAAGAAAGAAATATTCGCACGGTAAATATAAGTACCCATCTCAAACTTTTAAAGTAAACAAAAAGCTTTTACCGTAATTATTAAGTAGTAGTCACCAAATATTTTTAGGTATTAATTTACGGTATTCTGTCCCTCTCTTTCCATCATGGCTACATATTATTTAAACTTTCGATATGTATGCAAAAAAAAAAAAACAATCACGAGGTTTTAATATTATTGAATTTAAAAAAAATGAATTAATGTATTAAAATTTATGAATTCGTTTTTTACTCTATCCACTCTTTATTATATAAAAGTAGAATTATTTCTATTCACGGAGTTATTCAAATACTATGCACTAGTTACATTTTGCACAGATGACGTGAACATTTTAAGAAATATAAGATTTCTTTGAAACTAACCTATCAAATAACTGAATCCCGGATAACTCACAATTATAAGAAAAAATAGAACTTGTATTTTCTTCCTTTAGACTAAGGTTAACTGGAAACCTTTTTTTGAAATCCATATATAAATTTAGGGCTACGATTTTTGAGAAGGTTGCAATAAAAAATAAGTTCTTAATTTAATTTCACTTGGTTTAAGTTATTAAGCGTCTGCGAAATGTTTACCGGATTTTAGATGACTAATTCTGCTGCTTTTCCTTCATAAGATATTTTACTAGTTTTCAGGAATAAATTAACTAATGCGACATTTAGTAATTGTATTTGAGGGATGTATGTTATAAGCATATTGTAATAGAAAATTAATACTTAATTTTATTTGGTTAGTTGCAATATGGACACTTTTTTCTACACTAGTGCTAATTTAGATTAAGAAAGCTAACATAACTTTTACACCATCATAAGTTTGCGGATAAATCCCGTTTATTGTAATTTTTTGCAGAAACTTAAAAAATATTTTCAAGTTTATAGTATTTTTAAATATCTACACAATAGAAATGAGCAAATTTTACGAATAAAATAAACCGAAGGAAAGTTAAACATCATCTGTAGAAATCCTTCTATTGCAAGGTTAAAGTTAACAGAAATCTTAATTCACCATCACGCTACTGGTATATCACATTAATTTGTGTTATTTGATAAAATTTTGTGCAATTTTCTTCCAACAAGAGCTATAGAAAATAATTTTTAATTCAACCGAATTCTTTAATACCACATTTCGTATTAAATGATAGATATTTTACGAACAAAACAAGCGTAATAAAATTAAATTTCATCTTTGGTAATCCATGTTGCTACTCCTTTCGAATGAATGTTAAATACCACGCTTCCTATCAAATAAGCAATAATTTGCCAATAAATTATAGAAGAAAAATTAAATTCCATGCGACTGGATTTAACTTCCAGTCGCGCGCATGGAATTTAATTTTTCTCAAATACCACACTTTGCATTAAATAAGCGATAGTTCACTATCAAACTACTGCATAGAAAAATTGAATTTCATCTTTGGTAAACCCTGTTGCTACTCCCTGCTCCTGGATGTTATCCTACAATCGAGAAGTCCGGTTCCCGGACCCATTCCCGGACTCCACCGGAAGAGAAGACACTTTCTCATCCTTATCGCTGAGCTATTGGCAGGACATTGCCTCCGCGGGCGCGTTTGGCGTGATAGCAAATTAGTTTCACAAATTTAATTTCCTCGACACAAGCTCGTCTAATCAGCACACTAACCGCCTCACAAAACGCCGGTCTTTTTGCCAGGAAGTGAGTGCTGTGGCTGTGGGGGTGGTTGCTGTGGCTGAAAGTGACGTCAGGAGTGTTTGAATGGAACCACCTCTACTGCACAGTTTAGGGGACCGATAATGCGACAAAAGAAGTCATCCTGGGACAGCTCCAATCTCATCCCACTGGGGAGAACTACAAATAGACGGTTAAAATATGCTCGGTCACGAAAAGGTCTACTGATTGGACCCGTGTTTTTCAACCACCAGACTCGTGTTTTCGGGTTTGTACAGAAATAAACGGAACGTATTCATTTGCTCTAACATTGCAGAAAAGTTGGTTGGTTTGGGGTTTTTTAGCGCAAGGGCCATATATAAGCTGCGCCAAAAGCAATACAGGTAATGTTAAGTAATTGTGAAAAGAAAGGATGGAGAGAAGAAGGATATCTTGTGCATCCTGAAGTCGCGAACAAAATGTTTACCAGAAGCAGTATAAACTCTATGAGAAAAGAAAAGATCATTTGGGTATCTTGGGTTCGTGAAGCAAGTCACTGAAGTAACCATTGTGTTGTATATTGAAAAGTTATTTTTTACACATTTTAAAACAAAAGAAGAACAGAAGAAATTTCTGTGATTTCTTTGTCGATTATACCTAAATATTCTTTAATGTTCTGTAATATAATAACGAAATATTCACTTCAGCATGTAAGTAAATGTATATTGATGTAAGGAAAAATTACAAACTGTTATCTTCTGTGCATTCCGACATAAGGTACAGTAATTAGGTAAATTAACTTCGTCTTTTTGAACCTCCAACTTCCATTAAACAATGAAGAGAACAAGCTAAGCGTTGAAATTCTTCTCAAGACAACAGACCTCTGGCATTTTGCATCGTTCGTTTTATAAAACAAATAAATGGATAATCAGTTGAAGAGAGGATGATGGAGAATATTTTAAATAATGTAGTTACACAGATAGTTAAACTAACATTGCCGGTTTAAGACTTTTCAACTCCCATTAAACAGCGCATGGCATGTGCATCGAAATTCATATGAAAGACACCAGACATCTGACATGTAGACTCAATCATTGTATAACATAAACAACTGAATAAGCGTTTCGAGAGAGAGTTGATGGTGAATATTTTCCATAACGTAGGAAAGGTACGCAGAAATTAAGTTAACATTGTCGATATGGAATCTTCCAACAAATTAAACAATCAACAGAACAAGGCATGCATCGATCCTTCATATTAAGACCCCATATCCTGTCATATTGATTGCATCATTGAATAAACAAGCAAATAATTGGTCGAAGAGGGAGATTACGAAGAATATTTGTTATAATGTAGGAAAGGCAGGATTATTTAGGTAAATTAACTTTGCCAGTAACCTTCCAACTCCCATTAAACGGCGTACGGAACAAGTCCTCGTTTTATGAAACAAACAAATAAGTAATCATTTAGAGAGGGGACTGATGGAAGATATTTTTCATAACGTGGGAAAGGTACACAGAAAATTGAAAACATCAACATTGTCGCTATTGAATCTTCAAACTCCATTAGACAGCGAACAGAACAAGTCAAGCATCGACCATTTATCTCAAGACACCAGTCCCCTGACATTTTGATTCCATCGTTGTATAAAAAAGCAAGCAAATAATCGGTCGGAGAGGGGATGACGAAGAATATTTTCCATAACGTAGGAAAAGCAGTGCAAGTGGTATGGGAGGGTATTCCTGATTATTAATAACAACGACAGACTGGAAGTGACACGTTCCCCCTCCTTTTGTGGCAGATGCTGTTGACACTGTGACCCACCTTCAAGCGTCCTTCATATCTAATATCCCCAATGAAATGTTTTAGATCAGGGTTGAATGGGAAGTTTTAAATAAGATTATTATGTGAAACCATAGAGTTATTGGTATAAATTTTGCAGTGGCTCCTAGTTCAAAAGTTCGGTTACATAAAATTAGTTTCCAAAGGCGTTTGATTCTAGATTTATATATTGTTTTGCTTTGAATCTTTTTCAGTACAATATGTTTCTGGTTATTAATAGTCTGGTGAAAAAAGGTTGAATTTTCAAAGAATTATATAATTTTTTTTCTCACAAAATATATTTTATCTTCACTTGAAAAGCTCAGAAAGTTTCAAAAGAAAGAAATGGAGTTGTTCCACTAGGGGGGCGACGCTCAATAACATTGATGGCATATACTGGTAAATTTGGCAATGTTTCTGTTTTATGTCTTACATTGTTTACAGGAGGATTCATTATAAATTTTCCAAATCTAACTTCCAAATGTCTAATCCTAATCGCACAAATACATTTAATCGTCATTCTCTTTTAGTGCTCTTAACCCTCTGGGTGGTTGTCTCGACGGTGGAACTTGTCATTACAAAACTGACCAGACATCTCGTCATCGGAAAGAAATTATCATATTTTGATCTCGCCATCATAATAAATCGTCAATATCTTTATGACGAGATAACTCGTAATAAGTAAAATTTTGCAGATCGTGATGGCGAGATATCTCATCAAAACCACTTAGAGGGTTTTTCTGTTATAATTTTTTCTTCATTCGTAATTCTCTTTTTTCAGCTGTAATAATTTTTGTTCTAATACTTAAACGTTTTTACTTCTTCTTTTTCATTTTGTCTTTACATAGTTAGTATGTTATTTCACAAGAAATGTCTTTTGATATAGAAGCAAGACTTCAGAACTGGTTTACTCAAGAATTTGTAACGTGATAATTTTCATATTTCAAAGTCAATGAATCATACAGTTAGTATACCAGCACTTATTATTTCTCTCTTCAAGTAGTACTGTACCGAAGACACTGCGGAAATTCAGGTTATCTAAAAATCTTAGAAAACCTCGAAGGAGTAATATTTAAGATGCAAGGAGATATTGATAGACTTATCTTTCGCGCGCGTCCTCTCTTTTTTCTTAGTACTGTATCAAAGACATTACAATTGACGTAACTTTCGACACACACATACATAAGCATGAACTACCCCAAAGCATGAGCGCCACCTACACTTGGCTTTATAGGAAAAAGCCTCTCATCGGGTGAGCATAATGAAATATTCTTGGAAAACTCCTAAGGTTCAGAGAAGAAATTTGAAAGATGAAGGAGAGGTTTTTGTTGACATTCTTTCTACCTCCCTTCGTTTAATATTATACCAAGGACACCACAGGAACTCATGCTCTTCAACCTTAAAAATGTAAAACAAAGTAAAGACAACAGTACTCTGTAAACTTTTTAAGTTGAGAAGAGTAATCTGTAAGGCATAAGGAAACATCTCTATTGATTTTCTTTCATTCTCTCTCAAAATATAATTTTGTTACTGTATCCAAGACACTCATAAATCTAGGTTATTTAATACTGAATTGTAGTATAGGTTACTACTTTTCTTCAGAACCCCTAATGCTCAGATATCAGATGAAATGAAAAATCTGCATAGAAAACTCTTTAGTTTTCTTTCTTTGCTTAACATTATATAAAAGGCAATCAGAAATTCAGGCTATTTGATTTAAAAGTGCAATATAGAGTAAAAACAATTAAATCTTGGAAACTTCTTAATGCTTAGGGCGTAATCTGCATCTCTTATGCTTAGGTCGATTCGGGAATGATTCAAATACACTTCTATAAATCTTCATCCATTTGACATTGTATTCAAACACTAGACTCATGAAATTGAAAAGATCTTCGAATTTTCAAACAGAAGCGAAATCGATAGTTAGTACAGGCTACGCGTTTATCTCCTTCGAAAGTGAGCATATCATTTTGAAAATCAATTTATACTGGATAATCAAGCAGAAGCCTTGGCTATCTTAAAAGCTCTCGAATGGATAGAATCAGTTAAAAACCCTCCGACTTGTTCTCAGCAAAGTGATTCCTGAACAAAATTTTAACAGAAAAGTTATTACACAATAATTCAAACATTAGAAACGTTTTGTGGTGATTGGATAGTAAGTATTGGACGATGAATATAAAGTGTATTAAGGGTCATTCTAGTATTTGTAAAAATGAAATGGGACGAATTTGCAAAATCAGGTCTATCCATCTATTTCGATGGACTTCCAGTCACTACTAAAAAGGAAACCTATAATAGATCATTAATTTACTTTGCAACAACTCTGATCTACTACTTATAAAAGTCAAGTTACGAAAGTATTTGTTCCATCGATACAAAATGCGTCTTCAAAGAAATTTTAAGCATTGTCACAAACTCTTAAATTTCTCTTGTTATGCTGAAATTTATTTATTCACACTGTCAGGCAGATTAATTCAGTTACATGACAGCGAAAAAAGAAAGACCTAAAGGGCAAAACATGCAACAGAGAAAAAGACGTTACAATTATACAACATAAACTACATTTTATAAGCACAAAACAAAAGTTACATAGAACAATACTGACAAAAGAAAAAAAAAGTCAGAATTCAGTTTTTAAACATTTAACTTATAAAATTACTAAAATATGCTAGACCGTCAAAGAATATATTAAGGGTTTGGATAAAATATTGATCGTTCTGACAAATCAGTCCAAATTAATACTTCCATCGTTTCCACCTTACCTATTTATCGTTCTATAATCGTGACAATTATGTAGTTCACGACATCGATCACGTTTTCTTACATTGCCCATTACCTAATTCTGATAGATTTCTAATTCCATCTGCTGTTTCTCTTACGGACCTTTAACCACTCCAGTATAAAATCCTCCCTACTGATCATCACTTCGCCACCTTTAATCCTCTTCCAAGTGGTTTCGACGAGATATCTTGTCCATCTAAATCTAACCAATTTTACAAATGACAAGATACCTCGACATTAAGGTATTGCCGAGTTTTTTATGATGTAGAGATAAAGAACTGGTAAGTTTTTTTATGGCAAGATACATAATCAAGACGACCAAAAAGAAGGTTAAGAACTTTGTTTCTAAAATAACTTTTTGTAAATAATACGGACACTATTGTAATTTAGTTTGAACTTATATCGGATCTATACTTATAATAATTTGTTGTGTATGGTAGAAAAAAATGTGTTGAATTAAAAAAATTTATAATGGTTTTAAATGCTACTCACATAGGAATATGCAATTAGCATTTGAAGCGGTGAGATTATAGCAGATTTTGAGACCAAAGTTAGACGACATAAATTATTATTTTTATGTATAACGCACATTTTTGGCCTGGTATTGCCGCGATTTCTAACTTTAAATTTTGACTGCTTTTAAAAAAACAACGCAGTTCATCACCTCTGGGCACCCACAATATCACCTTGAATCCCTGTAATGTATTGAAAACGGGCCTATATCTTTGTATTCTGATCAAATTTTCTGAAAGTTAAAATTGTGAGTTTCCGTTATTTGCATTAAAATTTTTGTAAAACAGTAACTTTTTGCAAAAATTATGTCCCCATTGTACTTTTGTTTTAAGTTATTCGACAAAACTTTTGTATTGCATGTAGAAAAAAGGCACTACATAGATTCATGACACTTTTCTACAGGTGAAAGGGACATTATACGCAGTCCCGTTTCCATATACGCTTCGCTTGAAAGGAAACAGAAGCGATAGAGATTGCTCAATATATGAGGGATCATTTTTTAATATTTAACTTACCCAATAACACTTTTGTGTTGCATTTAGAAAAAAAAGCACTACCGAGATTCAGGACGATTATCTACAGGTAAAAGGCTTTATTCTAATTTTATATTCACCCCGCTCGAAAGGAAACAGATACGGAAGAGATTGCTCAATATATGATGAGGACGATTATCCATACTTGAAAGGGACTTTATGCGCATTTCCATGTGGGAGATTCTCAAAATGTGTGAACACTAAATGTTAACTATGAGTAATTTTTAAAATTTTGAAATTTAACATCAATACTTTTTTAGTGTACTGTTTATATGCCTAGAATACAATATACAATCATTCAAAGACAGGAACTGTTCACCAAAATTACTGAAAAAATATTTTAATTTCAAGATCCGAAGGTTACAGATTTTTAACATTGCTTTCCTGTAGGTTACAGATTTTGGACATTGCTGGCCTGTATGTTACACAACTTTGGCATTTCCCAAAGTCTAATAACTTTCTGACATTGTGTTATTACATTTTTGTTACATTATTATTATTATTATTGTTGTTGTTACATTACATTGTGGCCAGAAAACGAAAGTGTAAACGAAGGTTAGTTTGCTGATTATAATAGACTGATTATAATAGCGCTGCACAACACGCAAACGATTATTAAAGAATTCAGTTATTCAAAATGGCGGATTCCGTGAAGAAAGCTCAATATGTGAGTGGATGGCCCCATAGTATGGCCGCCCCGGTCTCCTGACATTACTCCACTCGAATTTTTCTTTTGGGGTTAGGTTAAAGATGTTGTGTACCGAACAAAAGTTAATAGTGTTTGAATTGAAACAAAAAAAAAAGATCCAAACAGCTGTAGCTACTGTTGATCTTAGCATGCTGAAACGTTCGTGGATTGAATTGGAATATCGTCTTGATATTCTTCGTGCTACGAAAGGATCTCATGTGTTAATTTACTAAGGTAGTAGAAAAAGACTTTTTGAGTTATTCCATCTATTGTTGTAACTAGTTTGCTGTAAGCCTACCCTTTTTTTTAAATACATTTTTTAAGTTGTACTGATCTATTTGGGACACCCTGTCTATTAATGTCTACAAACAGGTATGAAAATATGACATTAGTCATTGGTTATAAATTGTCAATGCTTTAAAATTAGAGTAGATTTGAATATTTTAAAATTTGAATTTTGTTTTTCCAGATTTTCAAATCATGGATTTGTTTAATTCTGTAAAGTCTTATCACTAATTCCAAAAATTTTGGGTTTGGTTTATTTTTGTGATATTTAATATAATATATATTTACTCATCATACAAAAAGAAAAACATGATCATAAAATAAAAATTACTTTATCCTTGAAAACTCCTGGAAAAGTTATAATTCCTATAGAATTAATCAGGAAAAAAACCGTTCTAAAAATCTAAGTTTCATTAAAAAAAAATTAATTCAAAGGATCATTACAGCCACAAAGCAGAAAATAAAAATAAAAGATAAAAATATTATTTAAAAAAATAATTAAATTATTTACAATTTTATTGAGATTGTTGCTACATCACGTCCAAAATTAAGTAATGATCGACGCCGTCGCCATTTCATATCGATCGTTACACGTTCCCGGACACATGCCTAGTAATGGTATTAATATTGTATCTGCTAAATTCATTTTATTTTTCGATAAAAAAAAACTATTAATCTGATGAAAAGAGATTATAATTAATGTTTTTGTTTTATGTTTAGGGACATCGGCACCTTCGTAACATAAATTAAATCGGCAAAAAAACGGCATATCGATCGTTATGTAATTTTAACATCGCATTTTTAAAAGTAAGAAAAGTATTTTTACAGCAAAGAAACTGCACAAAAACACATAAAAATGCTTAAAAACATTTAAGAAGTTATTTTAAAGACAAATAAATGCAATTTAAAGTACTGACAATGCATATTTTGCTTCAGATATAGAGCTATATCGATCGTTACTCTTTGACATCGCGAAATGCTGGAATGGCTGTAGTTTTGTTTTTTATTAATTCGTCAAAATTTTAAAGTAATGATGCCATCTACTGATCAAAATAGTAAACAAACTATCGTTATACTCTGTTCATTTATTTTTTTATATGCAATTCTGGAAAACACATAAGAATTTATTTTCTGGGGGATGTACTAATCAGTTAACATTTTAGATGTCAAAATTCCGACATTTTTTACTAAAGAACTTAATTTTAAGGATATTTACATCAAACTGTTTTAATAAATCATACTAATTCTTTTCTCTGAACAGAACTAAAAACCCACTGTCTCTTCGTAGGGTGAGAAAAAAAAAATTTTATGAATTAAATTTACTTGCTGGCAAAGCTTAAAGTTATGAAATGTGTCTTGTTCCCACCTTTTGAGAATTATCCATGTACACCTCACAGGATACCGAAGATAGAGAGATTGCTCAATATATGAGGGATCATTTTTTAAATATTTAACTTATCCAATAACGCTTTTGTGTTGCATTTAGAAACAATGGAACTACAGAGATTCAGGACGATAATCTAAAGGTGAAAGGAACTTTATACTCATTTTTATATACACCTCGCTCAAAAGGAAACAGAAGCGGTAGAGATTGCTCAATATATAAGGAGTAATTTTTTAATGCTTACTTATATCTAAACATTTTTGTATTGCATGTAGAAAAAAGGCCCTATAAGGATTCATGACGCTTTTCTCCAGGTGAAAGAGACTTCATACGCAGTCCCATCTCCAAATACGCTTCGCTCGAAAGGAAGCAGAAGCAGGAGAGACTGCTCAATATACGAGGGATCATTTGTCTCTTTCAGTCGGTCGAGTAGCTCGGGAGCAGATCTTCGGTTTCAGTAATCCCTTACTTTATAACCCTGTGGCCGGTCGTTTTCGGCAGTCACATCTTCTCCCGGCATCTATCAATTGGCAGTGACCAGCCATGCGTTCAGGGGCCGTTAAGAGCCCCCTTTGGGATCACCGCCCGGGATTCAGCCAGCCGTGATTTTTAGATCTTGGCAAGCGCCCTTTCGTTTTCCTAAGTCCCCCCTCACGGAAATGTTTTTCTAGGATCGCTGTTATTCGAAACAAATGAGAGGTATTATTATTCTGCGTCCCCTCATCGGGCTACTTATTGCCCTCTCCACTCGCCAAAGTAAGGGGAGACCGTGATCGATGCCCAAGGATCAGGTATCCTACAGTAGGGATTTCGGGTTATGCCAAAAAAGACTAGATTTGGTTTCGTAGGGTGTGAACAGTGATAAAGTCTTTGATAGATAGAAAATATGATATGGCTTTTGGATGTCGCCAAAAAATGGAAGATTTGGCTTCATATAGGGAAAACGTTACAGCTTTGTGTAATATAGAAACCAACAGTAACAGTCTTGGGTTTCGCCAAAAAACGAAGCAGTTCCTTAAAGTGAAAATTTATATAAATGAAAAAAATAATTATAAAAAGAAATCATCGGCAGGTATTTTGAGTTTCACTAAAAGCAAGACTTGGCCCGAAGGGTGTCAACTGTAATAAAATATTTTTTGACCATCCAAGTGGTTTCGACGAGATATCTCGTCCATTAAGAACTGAAAAATTTTGCTAACGACGAGATGTATAGTCATCAGGATATTCCCGATTTCTTTTATGGAAAGCGATGTCAGGATCTTGTCAGCTTTTATGACTTTGGTGATATTTGGTTTTATAAGGTGAAAACTAAAAAAAATTTTTATACAAAGTTTTTAACCCTTTAAAGTATTGTTAGTGTTTATTGAGAAGTACTTATAGAAAATAGGTTTGATTACATTATAGCTGAATTTATAAGTCGGTGAGTTTTCGTAGGAATGCTTTGGAAAGTTATAAAAAATAAATGCTTTATAAATAACCTGCATGAACTAAAAGAAACTAAGTACGATAAGTTATTGAAATCAGTATCTTACGTATTTATATTGAATTATAAATACAAGTGTGAAATAACTGAACCACAAATGAAATTGTTTAATACCATGATTAGATTTCTATTTCATTGAATTATTTTTTAATGATTATGTAGGAACAAAGTTTCATTGCTCTATCTGTCTTTAGCAAATTTAAAAAGTTCCCTTCATTAATTTAATGAAACAAGATATTTTTATAACATTGCAGTAAAAATATCAAGAAATAATGTGTATAGGGTTATACAGTTTGTGAATACTTTCTCTTCACTGAATACTTCAGATTGCTGTAGACACTATTTTGAATTATTATATGTTTCTAAGCCATCTTAAAATAGTACTGCATTCTAGGATTTAATTTAATAAATTTATTTTTAGAAATGTAATAAATTAATCAGTGGCAACGATGGTTGATAAGTCAAAACGTTGTCAGATAAGAATTTTTATTCGATTATATATTTCTATATAGAAAGCAATTATTGCTTAGAATGCTAGTACTGTCTTATCTAAATGCTTAATTGTATTATCTTAATAGGTGAAAAGATTCTGAAAGTTTAGAACCCTGAAAAGAAAAAATCAAGATCCTTTTTCTGCAGCCTAAAAATTCAATTAAAACATGTACATACATTACAATATGAATCTATGAAAATAATAAAATACACTTTCTCACTAATTTCATGTTAAAAACTTTCTTTTGTTGGTGTGATATTAAATGGGTGGCATTAAATTTGTTAACTATGGGCTATTTTTAAATGGTTGGTAAACCATTGTTTAAAACTGAATTTTACTTTACTTTTAGATTGAGAACTGAAAGAAAATTAAATAGCTTTAGCTGTACCTTAAAACCCATGCCAAGCAAGTACAATATATTCAATATGATTCTATAAAATAACGAAATGCAGGTATTCTCATAAAATTCATGTTAAAAACACTCTTTTGAGTACATGGGTGGCGCGCAAAAAAAATTGACTATGGCCATTTTAAATGGTTGATAAACTATTGTTTTAGAGTGAGTTTTCGTTTAATTTTAGACTGAGATCTAAGAGGAAAGTAAAAAGTCAAGATAAATTTCAGCTGAGACTAAAACACAATCCAAACAAGTCAAATACATTTGATATCATTCTATAAAAATAATGAAATTCAAACTTTCCCGTAAAATTCAATTTGAAAACAACACTAATTTTGAGTGCCATGGGTGGCGTAAACTAACTTTTGACTGAAGGTCATTTTCAAATGGTTGATGAACTATCGTTCTAGATTGAATTTTCCATTTTAGATCAAGAACTAAAATGAAAGTAAAGAATCCAGATAAATTTCAGCTGTGCCTTCAAACGCAATTCCAACAAGTGCAATACATTCAATACAAGTATATTAGTAATGAATATCAAACTTTCTCATTAGATCATCGTTATGAACATCATATTTGAGTGCATGAGTGGCTAAAACTGTTTTTGTCTATGGGCTATTTTTAAATGATTGACAAACTATTGTACTCTAGATAGAGTTTTTCTTTACTTTCAGACTGAGTACTCACAAAAGTAAAGTACTACGCAAGTGTGCAACCCCGTCGATATGAATTAACAAATGAATTAGTCGAGTGTCATCCGTATCAGAAAAGAAGAATCCCTCAATGGAGGGAATCATTGGCGAAACTTTGGCGCAAGACTCGTTCACAAGGGAGAGAAGGCCGTCCATAATTGGTCCATAAATAACAGGCCTCCCGCGACATCCCAGACCCATTATTAAATCTCTGCGAAGTGGCCCCTTCAGCGAATAATTGGCTGATTGAAAGGAGAGCTACCTTAAGGGGGAACTGTTGCGCGGAGTTTAACAAGGCACCAAATCTCTCGTTAGTATTAAAAAAACAAACGTGAGAGGAAATCGCACTGGAGTGACTCATTCCTGGATTTCAGGGCTGTATTAAAAGTGATTTGGTGGCGGCTTAAAATCGGACAGCTCGGGCAATTTTGTAGATTTTTATCATCAGTCTGAAGTGCAGAAAAAGAAAGCGGTTGGCTGATTTGGGTTTTATGGTGCAAGTACAAAAGCGGTCGAGCCGCGCCAAACACAAGATAGTGCGTAACAAAGTAAATTATAAATAAATACTTTAGTATTAATTTTCTTGTCGAGAATAAATGGTAGATTTAAACTTGTAACACTCAAAATACATTAAATGTGAAACCAAAAATAAATATTTAAACAAGACGATTAAACGGGTAAATACATCGTTATCGTTATATAAAAATAGTGAGTGATAGCAAAAACTTTTGATGCAGTTAAATGAATATGAAAGAAAAAATTTTATATGGAATTTAAAAATTTCATGGTTGCAAAAATTTAAAAAGATTTGGGTGGGCTTTTCCCCAATCAAATCCTACATGTTTAAAAGTGATTTTTGGAAAAAGTATTAACTGTGAGGATTAAAAACAGGACAACTGACCAAAATATGGCAGATAGTGAAAAGAACCACACATGCGCCACACACAGGTATGTTCTCTCGAAAAAATAAGTCGAAAATTTAGAGAAAAGACATAAAGATAATGCCAAAATTCAATTGAAGCTTCAGATGAAGCTTCAGAGCAATATGTAGCTTCAGAGTATATATATATATACACTCTGAAGCTTCATAGAGACATAGCTTTAATAGAATTTTTCTGATTGATTCGTCCCTTTTTGTTTCGTGTGTTGATTTTAACGTCCTCGTATCACTCGAAACTAAATTACTTTTTGTTAAACATACAAAATAAGGTATGCAGCAATTTTACTACAAATAGATTTTTTAAAGGGCATAATGTTTTCACGGAGCTTGATGTATTTTTTAATGATTTCAATTCAATGAGTCATCTGCTTCAATGAAGCGTTTTGTTTTATCTAGTATCTTACTTTGCTTATGTATGTATTTTTTCTTACATTTTTTGGATCATATATGTTTTGCCCTCTGTGTAATTGGATATTTTCTGCAGAGAAACAACAGTTAAATAAATCAGTAATGTATGTGTAAGAAATTATTCACTATTTTTCGTCACTCTTTGCTAAAACAAAGGACTAACTTTTTTACTAGAAGAAAGGTACCGAAACTTTGCATTATTAGATAATCGATTCTCATTCAGATGAGTCATGTTCATGATTTTTTAATATTAATTTTGTAATTGATATCGCATACCAATACTTAACTCAAGAAAAGAAACAACGCAGATTTAGTATTAGTTCTTTAATAGTAGCATATTACAAAAGGAAGTGTTTGTTTGTTTGCTTGTTTGTCTGTTTGGGGCCGCAAAATCCTGACGATTCTATGGCACTTACAGTAATGAGATTTGGCACACAGGTAGTCAGAATTATTAGCAATTTTTGGGTCACGGCGAATTTTAAAATTCAATCTAGAAGATTTTGAAATGAATTTAATAGTTTTATTCACCGTCGCTTTTTCAAACGCGGAGAACTTTTTCTACCCGTGTGACCTTGCAGTCAGCGTTTGGAATCATGGCAAGTTTTTTTCATCCGCATAACGCGAAGAAAATTATTTTTTTCATTTCCGCTTTGATTTTGCGCGGACGAATAAATTTCCATCCAGACGATAAATCTTTCAACTGAAGTCAGTTTTTTTTCTATCTCCAAGACCGTTAAAGATAGAGTAAAAATTTCAACGGATTTGAAATCTGTGGAAAATTTCAGTTTAGATTGATACCTAAAAATATGATTTTCTTTAAATAAATAATTTTTTAATTGAATATATTTTCAATGGATTTGAAATCTGAGGAAATTTTTACACCCGATTAATACCTTACACCACGGGCACGGCCAATTTCTTGCTATGAATAGAAAATTTGTCTAACAGGAAATTTTTAAGCTGTATAAAAAAAGAGATAAAAAAGTGACTATTGTTGATTTGATAAAATGGCATTTAATGTAATAATACCCCGATTTACTCAAACTCGGAGTTACATGGTTCTTGATTATTTTTCGTTTGGCAACATATGCCGTCCTAAATTTTCAGTGTTTCTCTCACTGTGATACGCATTGGACGCGTTTCGCGCGAGCACTACTTGCACGATTACGATTCTACGATCAACGAAAGTTAAAATTGTTTTTCTATACGTTTTCAAAGTCATTAAAAAACTATGTCGTACAAGCGAAGTAAATCTGACTCTCCAACACCTAGTAAGAAAAAGAAAATGATATCTTTGGAATGTAACCGACACTTCAGACCCAGTTCCACCAAAAAAGCACATGACAGAAACCCCCTGCTCAATTGAAAAGGGCTTAAAATTTTTAGAGTACAGACGCCAACGAAGCTTGCGTTACAGCTACAAAGCAAGGAATAAAAAAAATTAGCTTGCTACGAAGATATTCTGCGTAAAAAAAGAAGACATTGTGTCGTCAGACGAATTTTTTAGATTTTATGAAGCATAGAAATAACTTTCGACATCGAAATAACTTCTTTACGTAACTCATTAATTTTTTTTATATTTTGTATTAATATGGTATAAAAGAGAACTGTAATTTTATTAAATATTTTTCTTTCAAACAAGTATTTTTGTTAGTCTTTGGAATCAATATTAAACAAAATTTATATGTATTCAAAAGCAAAGTAGTACCCCGACTTACGCAAATTCGACTTAAGCTATCTTTGTCGGACCCACCTATCGGGTAACTTCGGGGTAAATTCAGTATAAAATACACAAAGAATTTGTCACAAACACACTAAAAACTTACGACTTTTATACAAAAATTTATATACACATTGAAGTATACTTTTAAAGATTGGAGGATTTCAAATCAACCCAGTTCCGAAAATATTAAAGATTCAAGTTTTTTCCTAAAATAAAGTTATACGAAGGATGATTTTTGTAAAATTCTGTAAAAAGAATTAAAATATGAGCCTTAAATTGAGCTTCACATCTTTGCAAGAACTTAAATCGTTTTGATTGAGTGAATACTTAATGTACTTACCTGTCTTGACTTGATATTTGAGAGTATCTTTACAATCAACCAGTAGTTGATCCAGATTTAACGGTTCATCAGGAATTTCGAGATCTAAGACTTCCTTCAACTGGTTAGGCTGGTGGAAATCCAGAATTTTCGCGGATCTGTCATTGGACTTACTGACAAAATCCAGGAGAATCTCCAACACCTTATGAAGAAAATTGCGAGTGACATCATCTGCATCTTTCTTACCGATTGGGTAAAGATCTAAAAGGGAAAAAAAATCATATAATTTTCAATTTATACAATCAACATTGGTTGTTTTACTTATTCATTTTACTTACAAACTATCTGTATCTTAAACCCCCCCCCCCATCCCCCGGAAAGTAGAATAATAAAAGAAATCAAGTTTAAGATTTTTTTAAAATTAAGTAGTTTTAAAAAGCTTTGAAAGGATGTATTACTTTTCTTTACAGTTCTTAGGAAAGTATTTTAAAGTTGTAAAATTCCTATCCGGGAGCCTTTTTAACTACCCTTAAAAAGCGGGTTTCGAAAATAAAATACAAATTAACTTCGAAAATGTGATATTTTTTCAAAAAAATTCTGTTATTTAAAAAACTATTTTGAATTTAAATTGTTTACATCGTTTTAAATATCTGCAACAATGTGCACTGTGTGCACTTTGCACTGTCACAAAGTTCGTTCGGGGAATAACGTATATACACACACGCTTGACCAATTAAATCACAAAATCTGCACAACTTCTTTCAATAAATAAATGAACAATACAATGAAAGAATAATCGAAGTGAACAGAAATTGAATTGAACAAAAATGCTTTCTATATCGTAGAATAACTGAACTAAGTATGTGGGATAAGAGAAACCGCTTACTAATAAGTGTAAAATTAGTATATAACAAATTTTCTTTCTCTTTTATTCAACTTTTCTCTTATTCTTGAATAGTATCCCTTGCAACAATACACCCCGTAAAGCTTGTACTGTAGCAAGAGTTGGTCAGGTGGAAACCTTACATTCACACTTTTATACCAATTAAAGTACAAAAACTGTAAAACTTCTAAAAATAATTAAATGACCAACACAATAAAGAATCGAAATAAATTGAATTTAGGTTTAACAAAAACACACACACACTTCCTGTATCTTGTCGTATAACTTAACTTATTTTACCTGAGAGGTAATGAGTGAAACCGCGAACTGAAATCTACGAATCTGTTTTTTCGCTTTTATTCAGACTCTTTACTTACTCTTGAATACTGTCATTGAGTCCTATTAAATTTGCACTGTAGCAAGAGTCGGTCAGGTTAAAGTACAAAAATGTCGAACTTCTAAAAATAAGTAAATGAACAAAGTAATAATAATCGAAATAAATTATAACTTGGTTTAACAAAAAATTTCCTGCATCTCGTAGATTTAACCTGACTGAGTGGTAATCAGTAAATCGCAAACTATGAAATCTCGAACCCTGTGTTTTCTCTTTTCCTCAAATTCTTTACTTACTCTTGAATAGTGCCACTGCCCCCTGTGCGGTTTGCTCTGCAGCGAGGTTCAGTCGAGCTTAAACCTTACATTCACACGATAGACCATTTAAATTACGAAAACCGTCTAGCTTCAAAAATAAGTAAATCAATAAATAATCGAAATAAATTGAAATTCTGTTTAACAAAAACACTACCTGCATCTCGTCGAATAACTTAACTGAGTGGTAATTAATGAAACCGCAAACTATGAAATCTTCGAATCTGCTCTTCCTCTTTATTTAAATTCTTTATTTACTCTTGAATAGAATGCCACTGCACCCTGTTCCGTTTGCTCTGTAGCAAAGCTCGGTCGGGGAAAACCTTATATTCACACGTACCCGAGGCAGTTTCCCGTTATCGCTCGGCACAGACCTTGCAGGGAGACTCCCGCAGTTATGAAAAGTATAATAATCCCCCTCCCATAGCCATAGAAAAGCCAGCCAGGGGCTATGACGAGTATTTAGATAACAGTGAGCCTTTTAATCCACTGCCTAAACGGGACCCAAAGTAATTTGTACTCGTCGCAACTTTTTTTTATTTCTATTTTCCTTTTCCTTTTTTTTTCAGTACCCAAGGGACCTTTCGTGGTATTCAGGATATCTCTGCTTGCCAGGAGCCGTTGGAGGTTTAGAGGTATTCGTCCGAGAATATTGAAAAGGCAACCCCTAAGCGATTTATTTGCTTAAGAATAACAAATCTTGCGGTATTCAGATTCACAAAAATTGGTTGAAATGTAGAAATTATTTTTACTAGAGGATATTTTTAAAATCAAATCTTATAACGATGTGCTTTTTTGTATTTATGAAAAAGATGACGTTATGGTATGTCCAACGAGTCTAATTTCTTGGCACACAAACTTGTTATTTCAAACGTACACTTACGGTTAAAAGGTACCAAAAGTCATTTTGTAACTGAATTTTTTTATTGAAATGAACAAGAAATGGTATTATTGGTCATAGACATATATAATTATTATGATTCCTAATCTGTTATAAGGCTAATTGTCGTTTGTAAAATAAATGTTTAGCTAAAAAAAAAGAGTCCAAACTATATTAAAACATCAGAGCATAAGAGATATTCATTGATATTTGTTTTCAACGAGAAATGTATTAAAGGAATAGTAAACAAATATGTTTGAGATACAGGACAGTTCTTAAAACATATATATATATATATATATATATATATATATATATATATATATATATATATATATATATATATATATATATATATATATATATATATATTCATTCTTAAGTACCTAAAGTAGGCTTGATATACATCAGTGGTTTTTTAATGATATACAAATAAGAAACAAATGTATATGCTTTGCTTAAAAATTCTTTATTTTTTTAAATCTAGATCTCGAATCTGGATCTCGAATATTCCAAAGTGTCTTTCAACTAATCGTCTTGAATACTTTACATTTTAAGATACTTTAGCTATTATTAAAGTTTTAAAGTTTAAGTAAATTTTTTAAAACCTTTATTGGGGGGTGCATAGTTCCTTTCTTGCTCAATTCCCCTATATTATCAGATATCAACCAAAATAAATAAAGGCGTAATGCTAATGGATGTTTAGAGAAGCTCTATCTGAAAACCCTATTATCATATAGAAACATTTAATAATATCCTATCTATAAATATCCCATTTATAATATCCTATATATAAATAGCTGAATATTTTAAAAACCACTGATCCAAGACGTGAATCCAACCTTCTAACTCAATAATTTAGAGTGATTCTTCTTTGTTTAAACATATTCTGTATCTATTTGTATAAAAATCGTTATTATTGTTTCAAAGGAATTAAAAAGGTTAAGTAATAAAGATAATAAATTATGTGTACCATTAAAATCATCAAAAACAGCTAAAAATAGATGGAATTGTGCAAAGTAAATTGTTGCAAACCAAATTCGTCTTATTTCTTTATTTTATAAGAGGTTGAGCACACACACACACACACATACTTAGAGGGGTTCATCGGACGATAACATTGGATGTATGACTATCGTCACAACAGGTGCAAGGATGAAAATATCAGTATGTGTAAGTAGTACTCTCTCATCACTGCACAAGTTTCCCCTTTATTAAATAACACAGTGCAAAACAGTTACATACGCTTCTTTCGAAAAAAACAACACAATTTTATGGATAAACCCTCATACAATAAAATTAAAAAGAAACGTATATCCGGCAGTGTTGGTAAATTATTTTAATCTAAGCTTTTTCCAGGTGCCTCTAATAAATACATTCTCACTTCAGTCAGAACGAGCATCTCAATCTTAATATTTCTCTTCCTTTGAAATATATATGCTTGCTAGATAAATTTTTATTTCAAATCCATTGTAGTGCATGAGCAGTCATATAAGTTGAAATTGTAGAGTTTGAATTCACCTAATCTGTGTACAAAGAAATCACACGAAAGAGTCCAGTATATACCGATATTTTTGGAGGGACAAAACTGTATTTACTGAAGACTGATACCCTATACGTTAGTTTAACAGATCTTTCTTCAGGGAGAAAGCCACCGGACAATGAGAAGCGGCTTTATTATTGCCGAAGGTTCCGAAGATTTATCTGCAACAATATCAACATTTTGGACAGTATATTTTTTTCCCGATGAGGCATGGTTTCATTTAAGCGGTTACGTGAACACGGAAAACTCCCGCATTTGGACGACGACAAGTCCCCCATTCATTAATGCAAAAACATTTACATTCTCAAAATTGGCGTTTGGATCACGTAAAAGGATTGTTGGGCCTCTGTTTTTCAAGTCAACTGTTCATGGTACTGTATACAGAGAATTTATCCAACAATTTGTTGAATTATTATAAGTGAATGAAAGAGATTCTTGATTTCAACTAGATGGTGCAATCTGTCATACAAGTTATGAAATGTTTCAAGATTTTTTTCGACATCGACTCATCTAAAAAAATCTTTGGTCACCTCGTTTCTCTGATCTGAGCATCCCTGACTTTTTTCTTGGGGATATTTAAAGAACAAAGTTTATGAAGATAATCCGCAAACAATAGATGATCTGAAAATTATCACTATGGAAATTATACAAGTCACTCCCTGCATCTTGAAACTCTTTTCCAAAAATATGCCAAGACGGCTTCAGTTTTACCTCCAAGAAAAGGGCGGACATTTTGAACATTTATTGTAAATGTAAACTCAAATTATTTTCCTACGTTATGTTAAAAGTGCTTTTTACCATAAAAATAATTGTTTTAAAGTTTGTTGTTTTTGTATAATAAATTCGCGAATCGTCAGTACGGGAACTCTTAGGACACCCTGTATTTGCTAAGGACATTAATACATTATATATTAATTCAACAAACACTTCTTCAGGTGCCTAATAATTACATTCATACATCAATCAGCATGATCATCTCAATCTAAAAATATATCTCCCTTTGAAATAGATATACAAGATTCATTTTTGTTTCAAATACATAGTAGAGTATCAACAGTCATATGAATGAAAACTGCAGTGTTTGAATACACGTAATCTGTGTGCAGAGAAAACACTCCAAAAGACTCTAGGATATACCGACATTATTGGAGGGACTAAATAGTATTTACCGAGGCCGTGTAATACGCCGGGGAAAGGATCAAACAGCCTGGGGACTGACTTCCTGTTTCAGAAAATGATCCACGGCTGCGGTATCCTTCCCCACTGTACTCGGTCGCAATAAATCAGGGGATCTTGCGCATATCCCTCTCAATCCCCACTACGTCCCCGACCCTCCCACACAAATCTCTGGATCCTATCCTAATTGAAGGGCAGTTGGGAAGTCTGTGAAGGAGTTGTCCACTCTTCAAGGTGCGAAGGGAGGTCAGAGGGCAGACACTGGCCACTCGTTCATCCGATTAGGTGAGGTGAAAGGGGAGTCATACACTCTCTTAATCCTTTCGTCATTACCTTAAGCTTCTCAATCCCGCTATTCACTTCTTCGCTTTAGTCTTAGTTCCGTCTGCCTTTCATCGTGTCTTTATTTGGTCAAGCAATGGGTCCGTCGATCGCTGACCTCTTCCTTCCTGGAGTGCTTCCTTTCTTTGTTTGGGTACGTTAAGGGAACAGCATTCTACCTTTAAATGCGTCGTGGCTCAGTGTTTTGTCTTCTGCTCTCGATACTTGCTAGCTGTAGACAGCGAATGTTTGGTTCCTGTAACTTAACCTGGGTGTTTCTCTCTTTATGTCAATAAAACTTTCCTTGTGTGTCTATGTCTATTACTTGACCTTGCCTATCTTGCGTTTTGGTAAAACATGGGGCTATTACGTTATTTAAACCCAACTCTATTGAATCTTACTCAAAAATAGAAACTGCAGTTTACTATAATCCTATTTATTGACATTGATTACAAAGTGCTGGACTATCCTAAATACTCTGAGAATTACTGTACTATCCTAAGTGCACAGGTAATTACTGTATTACCCTAAATGCACTGATAATTATTGTACTCTCCAAAATAAGCAAAGAGTTGATCCTGGGAAAAGTGATCAGACAGGACTGATCGCGTCAAGTGATCAGACAGGACTTAACTGACAAGTTGACAACGTTCTTGGCGCTTGCCAAGTACAATAAAAGTGGCGCCAACAACTGTAACGAATATAAGCACGACGAGAACATCACCAAACCTGTAAAATTAGTGTACATTCATTGATCTAAGGTGTCCGCATTCATAGATTCATCCTACTATTTTGACCAATAGGGTTATGTCCCAAAATGAATGGATTAACTCCATGTGAACCCATTACGTAAAGTCTTTTTTATCGGTTTTTAGTCTTAAAGAACCTTAACCGTCTGAGAATCTATATACGTCCCTGTACGACTTTTAACCAGATATGGGGGGTACTAACTGACTTCTAACCATCTTGAGCAGTAGAATTTTTTCTAACCCTACACCAACACACATTAGTCATTATGTGTGTTTGAGTTGTAAAAGTACTACACTAATCGGAAATATCTTGATTCTCAGAGGGTTAAATAGATAAAATAAATTTTTCGGCTAGAGTTTTTTCTAGTGACTGAAGAGGTTAACCTTTTCAGTGGTATTGAGGCGCCTGACGTTCAACCTCCTTAAAATGGCTAAGGAACGATAAGTTAGTTTTTTACGATAAGATACCTTATTAAAGTTGATAAGGTATATAAGGTGTAAATATTCTCTCAGATTGAGATTCTGTGTTCTAGAACTCTAGATAATCGACGATAAATAAGGTCTCAGCTGTTCCTAAAAAGACTAATTCTTCGTTGTGTTCAAGATACATTTATATCGAGGGATAGATATTCATTCAGCCATTAAACTTTTTATTTTCCTTTATTTAAAAAAATATTTTTTGTTTAAGAGTGACCTTTAAAGGGTTAATCATACAGTTAGCCCAGCCGTAGCTATAAAACCCAACGTACCGTAGCTATAAATAATACTGTTTTACGAACTTTTTGTGCGTTTTCATCTTTCTCTGCGACATCCAATCTACGCAAATAAAGACCTGGACTACCTTTGTGATTATTTTTATTTCAGTATGTTGTTAGCCATAAGTTTGTTGGTAAAAAAAGGTAAGAGAAATTACTGCAAAAGTGGATTCTTCATAGCATCTCTAATGGGTAAGTGGGAAATGGTCTCTTAATGGGTAAGATATTAGTATAATCATTTGAGAGATTGAAAAATAGAAGTGAAACTCAACGCTTGATAATTTCTACAAGGAAAGCTCAGGAACATAAATTTAGTTTGAAAAATTACTTTATAAGTTTCATAACCTATGCAAGAATTTTATAATCTATCAAAATGGCTTTTGTCGTAAAGATAATTTACTATACAATGTCTTCGTAATTTAGTCAACTGATTAGGAAACTAATAGAAAAATGAACTGCGACATATAATTAAAAATGTTCGTATTATATTTTCCACAGTCTTTTCAGATGAAAATTTAAACAGAGATTCTGCAACTGTATAATCAGTCAATTATTAAAGAACACCTGCATTATAAAAAAGGTTAATGTAACAAAAGATTATAAGTTTTTTAATTTTTAGGAAAAAAAACAATATGTATTAAAGAGATCTATTATACTTTTCTATTGAATTTTCAAACTACGTGACTAAATTCTGAACATACTGTGTGTTTATGGATTTTATATATTCCCATATAAAAATTCCATAAATGGACAAATATTTAAATTTATATTTCAGCCTCTGACCTCCAATATTTATATAAAAAAATTCTATACCTGAGGGGGTATCTTCATTTTTATAACAAATAATGGACTATAATAAATGTCTAGTTTAAATAATTTACTTAAATAAGATTTCTTAGAAAATATAAAACTCAGGAACATTAAAAAAACATGTTCTTAGACATAAGATATTCTAATTATAAATTGTAGATTATTTCAGGAATAGTTGTCTTGTCTTATTATTATTTCCTTTTCTACAAACGCCAACTAATATTGCTTTAAAAAGCATTTTACATCAAAATGACTTATAGGTATTATAATGCATAGAATATACGTTTTTAAAATGTGTAATTATGAGTAAGCAAATGGCTGAATTATAAAGGTTTATCAGAAAACGCTTTTAGTATTACTTGTAAATAATTTCACACAATTAAGCATAAATTTGAAATTAAAAAGTGAGATATCGATTACTTCTAGCAACTTACAACACAAAAATCCAGTTCTATATGAGAATACCAAAACGATATAATTATTTGTATATTTCTTTGCATTTAATGAACATGGGTCTTACGAAAAACATATTCACCGAAAATACATAAAAACAACATATATACTTGAGCTTTGTAAGTATTTATAGCGAAAATCTTACACAAAATTATTAAAAAATTACATAGAAGAGATATAATATACTCTAACTATTATTCATTATGAAATGTTATTGAAATAAAAATTGAAAATAACAATTTCTTTCGATTCTTAATAAGGAAAATCAAAACTAAAATTTTGATTAATTTTAATCTCTTTGTATATTACAATCTTACATTTAAACAAAAATATTTGAAACATTTGCCAAATAGATATAAATATTTCAACTAGCAACAATGTAAAATATTTCAATTTTCATCGTAGCAAAAGTTTGTAAATGTAAAAATAAGAGTACTCTTTCCGTATTATTCGCATAAAATTTTTCTAAAATCCTCTTCCCGTTTTAAAACCGAAAGTAAATTTGCAAATTATCTTTAAGAATACCAATGTTTCGATTATGCATTTAAGATCACCTAACTTTTCTCAAAATTCGTATTTGCAACAAGTATTTATTTAGAAGAACAAAGAACTAAACCGAAAAAATGACAGACTCAATACTACTAACAAAACGTGAAAAATAAATCAGAATTCTTTTTAAATTATTCCAATGTCATACATTTTAAAAGCGAAAAAACTAATCTTTAATTCACAATACCCTGTGGAATTCTGAAAATACTCTTTTCTTTAAAATCTTAATCTATCCGAAGACGTCCAAGCTCACTATCTTTTCACTTTCACGTTTTCTCTTTGGAGAATAATGGAAATGATGGAAACAATGGAAAGTGAACTGATCACCGAAGCGAGACTAAGTCCTCTAATAATCAGCTTTAAATTACGGATTAGCTAAGGTGTTTAGGTTTAATGGAATGGATCCGGATTACTTCGCTCGAGGACCACTAATCCCGTGTCCTTGACAATTAATCTCAGATAGTCGTGACTAAAGACAATAGATTCGGGATAAAGCGATCAACAACAGAAAGAGTGCTTCCGAAAAATGCTGATCGTGTTTAATATATATCTGAGATCGAATTACGGTTGCCTAAGAGGAGTTATACCAATAATGAATTTACCTAATTTCTAAGCTTCTTTTCTCAGAATGTGCTGAAGACACCAACTTGTATTTTTTATAATTTGTCATTTATTTATTATTGTATTTACTTATATACTGAAGTCAGGATTTAGTATTTTATTGCATATTTTTTAATATTTATATAAAATTTACCAATTCTTCTGTTTTTGTTCTGAAATGTTTTCAAAAATAATTAATTAAACTTCGCTCAGTACCTTCATGTTAGTATAGTGTATGATGTTGAAGAGAAGTTGGGAAGTTTAATTTGCCTAGTTAAAATAGTTTCTTAGGAGAGGTAGGTAGTTGAATTAACGTCGCACAACGGGCTATTTCTTAGAAAAATGTATCTCGAAGATTGAAATTTTTTATTTTGAAAAAATCGAGTTTAAATTCTAGATTTGATTTCACGTAAGTGAGATTTTACTAGCTAAATTTATATGTTTAAAAATTCGTAAGCAGTTCTATCAGAAACGAAGTATAATCTGAAAGAGCATAAAATCGACAACTCTTATCTCTTTCAATTTCGAATGCACTATTTTTTGAAAAATGTTGCATTACACAATACGCTTTTTAAAGCTTAAAAATATTTGTTTAGTCTAAATTATATATATGGGCAAAATGTATCGTGTTTTAAAACATTTTACCTCTCAATACAATTTAAATAATGTTTTCATTAAAAAATTAATTAACCTTCAGCAAATAATCTCTTTGTTAAATGGAAACACGAAGAGAAAAAGGTTTCCATGTATTTTCACTGTATCTTGATTCGGAAAAATTATCAGAAATCTCAAATCCGATCTATGAATGAGCAATAAATATTCGATTGGATGCATGTATGTTTTCAAAGTATTCTCGATGTTACTGTCTTGAACTTTTTATTTTTATTTATAACCACAAAATAAATTCTCAAAGTCGTTATGAGATAACTTGGTAATGAATGAATAATCAAATGAATAACTAAAGCGAAAAGTTCAAGAGAAACTAAGTTACTAAAATTGATATTTTAAGTAATTCTAAAGTTCATTTAGAATAAAAAGCTTATTTCTGTGATTCAATTGTTGTTTTTCAGATTCGATTGTCAAATACGGAGACACTCCTATCACAATCGTTTCAAAACATGGTAGATGGCAGACATGGTATTCGCTGAAGGTTATTTGAAGGACACACAGGATGGAAGCCTAATAGGCTTCGTGCGAAAACGGACAAACGGTTTTCGACTCAAACGAAACAATTATTAAAAGGAATTAGGAATTTAGAGCAGCAAAGAAATCTGTTTCTTTATTAGATATTAGTTTAGGAAAGTATTCCTAGTCCAAATATATAAATGTAACGACACACGAAAATCCAGTGAGACAAATTCGTCGCGGACTACAACTCAAATTAGAATTCGAATATAATGGCGCTTTAAAAGAAAAAAATTATTCTTTTATATTCATTCACAAGATTTTTATCTAGAGAAAAACACAGCAGGGAAGTTCAAATAATTTGCTTTTAAAACTTCACAGTTTTCTTATCCCTACTAACAAATAAACAACAAAGAATATTAATTATAAAAATAAATGTGTCAAAACCCACAATTTAGTTTCAAATTAGTTTTTTCCTCCAATTTTGTGATCTGCATCAGACACTCCAATAGTTTTCCCTCTTCAATCAACTCTAGCAAAGAAGATTCTCACCGCAGAAATTCCCTCGGATTTTCATTTACAGAAATTAAAAAATTTTCCTCATCATCATCGCCACTTTTTCGTTTCTATCAGCTTCTTCCCGAGCCTTCAAGACCACAATTTAGGCTGAAAACCACACTCGACATTTCCATAACCACCTGAAAATTTAGCAAAAGCCGGAGTCCCTTTTTATTAATCGTGAACTATATTTTTCCTTACACAAAATCTGTACTCACCGGTATAGGTTAAGGTTCCAATATCTTTGGTATTAAGTTTCTTGTCCATGGCTGAAGAGATGGCGGCTGTTCGGGATGCTCAATCGCTTCTGGGAACAGGGATTCTGTCGCAGCCTGCCGCCCCCATCATATCGCCCCCTTCCTTTAATATATGCGATATTTAAGGTTCGCGGGCTCTACGCACCCTGCCACGCACGCCTTCGCATCCAGCCTGTATCGGCACGTCCCTCGCTCGACCCCATTGGCGGTACGGCCGATCCTGAGGGCGGAGTTTGATCTTGGGCTTCTTCGCTCTATCATCTGCCACCTTTTCTCTATCAACGCCCGTGGATGCCAATCGTAAGTAGGCCTTTCTCTTTGCATTTGGGCTCCATTCGAACGGGATTTAGGCTGGGATAGTTAAGCAGGATTTGCATGTAAGGGACAAAAAGTAAAGGCTGGGGTGAAGGGGAGGGAAATTTTCGTTTCTGGGGTAATGTACGTGACTTTCCTAGAGTCACTTTTTGAATGCCAAACGTTTTTCTTAAGTAAAAGAGTTTGGGGTTGTTGGAACCCTAATATTCATATCGTTTGATTTTGCCAGGGATTTAGGGAGCTCGATGCAAAATATTTTTACCAATTGTATAATTATCAGACTTTGGGCATCAGCTTTATGCTGGTCAGAGCATAAGATTTCCTTAATATTGAACGGTGTCTATGGATCATCACAATAAATAGGCTCTTGATCAAATCCTAATCCTAGTCAGAGCTAATAGGATTTTTTTAAGAAAACGATTTCTTAAATAAAAGAGTTTAGGGGCTATTAGAATGCCCTAATGTTCATATCGTTTTGTTTTGCCAAGAACAGGGGAGCTCGATGGAAAATATTTATAATACCTATTGTATAATCAGATTTTGGACATCAACTTTATCCCTGTTCAGAGTATAGGATTTTCTTAATATCCTATATAAATATGAAAACGATATACATGAAACTTCACAGAAACCAAGATGTTGATTTAAACATAGCCCTATTCAGAGC